>OZ018388.1:3199101-3604304 GCA_963969525.1 Ontholestes murinus | reverse complement strand
GGCATTCTTTCAGCGACTTCCGGTCTCCGGGCCACTTTACATTTCCTTCCGTGGAGTGCTCGGAACTCGCTCCGCCGCCGCCGCCGCCGCCGCAAATGAGTAATGGCAAACTCCGTATTGGCCTTATTGCTAAAACGGATATTCCGTGCAACATTCCCAGTTGTTACAAATATATAGCGTTCCGCATATCACACAGACTGATATCTGGGAGCTATTAGAGTAATTAGCATGTTGCCAGAGCAAACACGGCGCTGAGGGGTTGCGAGGGGTGGTCGGATGGGTCGCTGAAATGCGAGATTCGGTACGCGCGCACATTCACACACACACACACATGCGAGGGGCGCGCGGAATTATCACGTAATACCCCCGCAAATTACCCCCATAACTGACGCACACTCAAAACGCCGAGAGCACACACTTAATGATAGTTACAGCATACAAACTTAATCTTATTAAAACACTACTTAAAAGGAAATGTTATACTTCGCATTATCACATTTCACATTAATCCACTAGTAAATCAAATATGAAGGATACGCATGTTAAATATTATTTGTAATTTCAAAATATAAATTAATTAAATGCAAATAATTAGGTGATTAAACGAGAGCCTTTAAATGACGGACGATAAAATTAACGATTTACGGAGATGAACAGATTTTCCACGGATCAGCAGTCCGCAGCGGTTGTTCGTGGGAGGGTGAGACTGATTTTCTAATTAACCGAAGTATTCCTACAGGAACAGTAAATCCGTTTGACCCCTGACAATAAAATTCGTCGACATATTGGCACACTGAGCGTGACAAATCGAAACGTTTAAGTCCGATCGCCATATGGCATATACATATACGTCCTGAAACTGGAGGGTGGCCTTTACGCAACTGTGTAACCATTAGAATTAAACCGATACAAAACGTCCTTTCATTCAATAAATCAATAACTTATAGTTTAATAAATGTTTTAAGTAAAAATTCAACAAAACGTGATGTGCCATTTGAGAATTTGAGTTAAGGATGATGATGGTGATGATGTTTGGGAGGGGATATTTGTATTCATTTCTTTTTATATCTTGTTGTATGTGTTTTAACAGAATTCGATAATTTATTGAGGAATGAGTAAGGGTTACGTTCTGTTAACTACCTTACCCTTTACTGCCGAGTAAATTGAATAGAAATGGTAATAAAAGCGCGGTTATTCAGCACTAAATTTCGCACAAGACCGTTTCGAGTGTTAACTGCGTGATGTATTGCCGTCGTGGACTATAATTAAAACCCCGTGAAAGTTTCCTCATCACAGAACACATAGGTCACATTTAGTTCATAAATTTTAATTGAGATTTTAATTCACACGGAGAATTATTTCAGTTTTTGTAAAAGAAACATATAAAACAGGAAACTTTTAAGGTGGGTGGATGGCCTTTATCTCACCCTACAATCATTTTGTTTAATATTATAAATTACCTTCACTCATCCATTTTAACTTAATATTAACGTTTTTAATGTAAAAATTCGTTTTAAATATTTTAATCAATACTTACTTACATACACTGAATTGAAACACCATTCTTTTTATTTAACCATTCTCTTTACTTAATTACATGATTTTCTTGTTTGTTTCCGGTGGCGGCGCCGGGAGTAAAATTAAAACTAATATCTTCTTCATGTGAAAAAGCCACTGTGTGATGAAACAATTGTAGTTAGTTAAATAAAAATAAATTTGAAAATCAAACCCATCTTATTAATAAAATTTATCAGTAACTAAAATGTCTTGGTTTTTTTAAAATAAAAATATTAATATTAGTGTTTAATGCGATTTAGTAATAATCCATAATTAATTAAACATAAATGAAAATTGATTTATTAAATGCAAGAACTCTTATAGAAAATTGTAGTAGTTAATAATGAATAAATACATTTTCCTGAAATTGAAAAAAAGGTAAAAATATTAAAGCTACAAACAATATTCTCGCAAGCGAAGTTGCTCAAAAATTTAGAACAAACATTGCCATAAAGATCAAAAACTCTTATAGAATGCAATTTTAATTTATATGGTAGAGTCATTTTCTAAAGAAAATATTAAGTGAAAAACAAAACTCTTCAGAAAAGTGTGGAGAAAAATTATTGGAAATCTGTAAAAATTAGAAAAAACTAATAGCTGAAAAACTTAAAATCTCTAATGAAATATAGTTGCAAAATTAACTTGATACTCTGTTTGATAATGTTATTTGAGATTTCATCATCTCCGCTACTATATTTATTCTTCAGTCTATTTGAAATACCTATTAATTCTGATTGCGTTACTGAAGGTAAGAACATTGATTTGTTATTGTATTGTAATTATTATTTGATAAATTTAGATTTCCTGATGTTCCCTGTAAGTTTTGTTGTGATAGAAATTAATTAAACATATCTGCTACACTAATTGGGTCTCCTTTCAGTCCCTTTTTTTCATTAGGTTTATTGCTAATTTGTTTGAAAATTCCCCACAGACAATTCATCCTATTGTCCGATGATTTAATTTTATTATCATATGTCATATATCGCGATAATCTAAATAATTTGTCGATATATAGAAATTATAATCGCAGTTTCTTTGCCAATACTAAATTCACATGCCGCGCACTCTATTTCGTTGCATATTGAGAACTTATTTAGTTTATCTGAAATAGGCAGATATTAAATTAAAACCGTTCACAGAAAATGTTTTAATTTCTTCATATGATTTCCAATGTTCAGTAACACAAATTACATTACATTCCCGAATTTCTTCGACCGCTATATTAATATTATCTACACAATTCCCTATTAATCGTACGTTCTGATGAATAATAGCGTATTTTATTAGCGTCATTTATTGCTTTCTTTTATATGCGCGTCCTTTATACAATATTCTCGTATTAAATTAAATCTACGAATTTCAATTCCCGTGGGCCTCGAAGATGGATTCATCAACACATCCAGGTTCTTGAAGTTAGCTCCTATTTTAAATGCTTTATTTTGTTCTTTTGTCTCAAGTTTATCGATTGATTTAATTTTAATTGCTTCGTGGTTCTCTCGCAAATATTCTTTAATCATATGCTCCGTTACCGATTCCGCACATTTTCCAATATTTTCAAATTTCCGCATGCTTTAAATCTATCAGCCTTTACGTGCGAGGTGCCAATAAGTATTTTTTTGGATTTCGGTGTCTTATGTTCAACTGTAGTCCATTCTGAATCTTTTTTAGTTACCAATTCTTTATTAATGTGAATTATTTCATTTAACTTATCCCTTTGTTGTTTATCAAGTTCGCCGCTATTATTTGCTACCGATTACACTTTGTTTGCATAAGTATGGTATTTTCTCCTTGTTGAGTCGAATTATTGTTTATTCCCTTATTTCTAATATTTCTTCTTATTTCATTTGTGTTATTATGGTTGTCTTCTTTGTGTTTATTATTTCCAGCAATATTTTCTTCTAAATACTGCATATTTTTCCTCAGTTCCCCAATTAGCTCATTTTTGTTTTCAAGAAGTTCATCCTTTGCTTGGATGACTGCTTTTAACCCTTTAATAATCTCTAATAAATGACATTTGTCTTTGTTTACTATTAAGTTTTCTGAATTAACCTCACTTTTACCGTCGTTAATTATGTTCTCCATCGGAACGCGTTTATGATGTACTAAACATTTTGGATGGCAAAATTTTTCATAATTGTCGCACACAGTATTTCTTCCCACAAGTTTTCCACATTTTCCGGCACATTTATCACTACTAACGATCGCGGGCACAGAAGACAGAAGAATCGCTCTCTTCGCCCGACGCCATTACAAAAATATATTAATATTTATGTTTTTATAGAGTGGGTTGGTGGTGTCTATCCCACGCTACAATTTTGAAACAATAATCATTCCTGACAGTTTTCTCTATAATCCTGTATTTGCTTTAATCATTAACCGTATAATCTGTGAATTACTTTTCGACAATCTTTAATAAACATAATAATATTAAATGTCCTTGAACGACCTTTGTCTGACCTTGAATAGTCATTGAATAACCTTAAATTGTCTTGAAAAACCTTGAATTGCTTTTCGGCGGTCTTCAATAATCATGAAACCTTAAACGTTTTTGAGTGACCTTGAATGGTAATGTATGACCTTGAATGATCGCCACATGACAAAATAATTCTGAACAATTGTTGAATAAAAAAAATAAAAAACTTTTTAACTTTGTATAAAACTGAAAACTTCTAGTTTGATAATGACGAGTTAAAATTGTCGAAACTATAGTCACTAAATAAAGTCAATGTTATACAAACAAAGTTAAAAAGTTTTTTATTTGTGAAGAATAATGTATAACGAAGTATAAGCCTCCACCATTAACAGTTCAATTGTTGAATAGTCTTAAATAAACTTGAATTACTTTTTAGATGATCCTAATAATTATAAAAACTTTAAATATCCTCGAATAATATTTGCCCGACCTTGAATGGTTATTGAATAAACTTGAATGATTGTTAAATGGCCTTAAATTATTTTGAACAATTGCCGGATGGTCTTAAATAACCATGAATTATTTGTCGATGATATTTGATAATCATAACCTTAAATATATACGAATGACCTTTGACCTTGAATGGTTCTTTCATGACCTTGGATGGTATTAAATAACCTTGAATTACTTTTCGACGAACTTTAAAACCTAAAATATCGTTGAATGACTTTTGCCCGACCTTGAATATTTATTGGATGACCTTGAATGATCGCCAAAAAATCTTAAATAATTAAAACTTCTGGATGGTCTTAAATCCCCTTGAATTACTTTTCGATGATCTTTAATAATCATAATAACCTTTAATATTCTTTGTCCGACGTTAAATAGTTATTGGATGACCCTCTCATTACTAGAAATGATCAATTCAATATTCACTAGGGTGGAATAGTGGTCATCCACCTACGCTACACATATAATGAAACATATAATCCAAACATTGATTTATAGGTTTTTAATAAATCTATAAAACTATGGTTTTAAAGGAGTGAATAAAATTTGTATGATTATGTGTGGTGGGTGGGTGTTCTTTATATCAACCATTTAGGTGGAAAAACGTTCTAGATCATTCGAATAAAATTTCTGTAAGTTACAAACTACTTAGAAGTCTCTAAAATGGAAAAAGAAATATCAAAAATAAATTTGAGGAATTGCTGCAAAAATCTAATAAAATTTTGCTGGCAAGATCTCAAACTCGCAAAGAAAACTTATATTTTTTGTATGAGCAATTTCTATATTTTATAAACTTTTAAGAAATGCTTGCAGCTTGAAAGAAACTAAAAAGTAGACGAAAAAATGTTGTTTATTCTAGATTTTTGCAGATTAAGTGAAAAATTTGTAAACAGTGAGTTAAAAATGTATATACTCATAAAAAAAATCTTATCGTTTGTAAGAGAAGATTATAGAAAATTTAAAATAAATTCTTGGAATTTGAAAGAGAAATTGATGGAAAATCTAATAACTACAAGAAAATTGTAGTTTTCG
Organism: Ontholestes murinus; assembly: GCA_963969525.1. Taxonomy (NCBI): domain Eukaryota; kingdom Metazoa; phylum Arthropoda; class Insecta; order Coleoptera; family Staphylinidae; genus Ontholestes; species Ontholestes murinus. The sequence goes on along the minus strand of OZ018388.1, from coordinate 3,598,792 downwards.
GTAATAAAAAAAGGAACGAAATGTTTTGTTAAAAAAAATTTAAAAAGTAGTAGTTTTAGAATTTGAAAATTTTATAAGAGTAATTTTAGAAATCTTGTAAATTTTAAAAATATTGTAAAATACAAAACATCGACAGAAAAATTCTATAATCTTTAAAAAGATGCTTACAGTTCGAATCAATTATTGTTAGAAAACAAAGAGCTAGAACTAAATACTGTTCTAAAATTTTGGGCCTTTAAATTGTTATTGATAAAACGCGCAAATAAAATTTTTGCATTTGAAAACTAAATGGTAATAATAATAATAATATTCTTTATTTCTCTCTTAAATTACAATAAAGTACAATAAGAAAGAAAGTGCGTCACAATAAAGAAAAAATACAAAGAAAATAAAATCATATGTATACATTACTAATCAAAATATTCTTCTAAACTATATAATTCTTTGTCACATAAGAACTTAAACAAAATTAGGAAATCTAGATTTGTGAAAAAAATGTTATAGTATAAGTTAGAAAGTTCTTATGAAATGAAAAATATTAAAAAATTCTACTAACCTTCAGTATTTTTTTTTTAAATTTTAAAGATTAAATTGGTATAAAATTTAAATATTTTGAAAATTATAGAAATTACAAGAATGTTGTAATTTTTAAGAGAATTTTTTACTTTTTCAATTAAACGACAAAATTATTGTAGTTTTTAAAGAAAAAATGCAAGAAACTAAAAGCTAACTAAAAATTCTTGCAGTTTAACAGAGAATTTATTAGAAAACTAAAAGCTAATAGAAAATATTGTTGGAAAATTCTATATTTCTAAAAAACAATCTTTGAGTTTGTAAGTTGAAAAATTACTGAACTCTTGCAGAAGATTCTCTGAAATAAAAAAAAAGCTGCAAAAGTAAAATAGAAAATAAGTGTTAAGAACTCTTAAAAAATAATTGTAAATTTTGAGAGAAATTTTTAGTAAAAAAAAAGTTTATTTATTTATTTATTTACGGAAGTCCATTTAATTTGAAACAGTTTTTGCAGTTTAATAGAAAAATTTCTAAAAAAGATATTGAAAATTACTAGAAAGGTTGAAAAAATTTCATCAAGTTTGAAAGGAAACTAAAAATCTTGAAATAAAATGTTGGAATGTTAGAACTCTGGAAATAATTTTTGTAACTTGTAAGCTTCTGTAAATTGAATGAAAGCAAAATTAATGGAAAATTCTGTAAACTGAAGAAATTTCTGTCAGTTTTAAATTAAAATTACTGGAAAATTAAAATCTAGAAGAAAAAATAGTTTCAAAGCCTGGATATTAAAAAAAATGCCTGAAATAAGAATAATTTTTGGAAATTTTTATTAAATAAAAGAAAAGAATATTGAAAAAAAGAAAAATCTTGCAGTTTAAAGGAAAGTTCTAAAAAATGTTTTTAAGTAGTAAGAGAAATTTCTGACGAGTACTTTTCTATAAATTTTGAAGAAATGCTTTGAAACAAAAATTGTTAGCAAAGTAAAAACTAGAACAAAAAATGTTTAAAAATTTTTGAATGAAAACAATCTTAGAGTAAAATTTTTGTGAACCGAAAAAAAGAAATTAAAAACTTCTAAAACGCTCGAATTAAACTTTTGCAGTTAAAAGAAAGGCTGAAAAGCTAAATTGTTGGAAAATTATAGATATCTAAAAAAAATTATTTCTGAAAAATTCTTATAAAATTAAATAAAAGATATTCAAAACTTTAGACAAAGAAAATAAAATGAATTTTGTAATTTGTAAGAATAGTTTGTTAGATAAAAGTTTTAAAAAAATTGTTATTAATGAAGAATTCTGTAAGAGAATTTTTTTAGTATTAGTATTGTTTATTTATCCAACAAAATTTTGATTGTATTTGGAAAGGCTTGCTTAAAAGCTAAAAGCTAGAAGAAAATGTTAGAAATTTAAAAAATTCAAAAAAAATTGTTGGAATTTGTAAGAAAATGTTGAACAATCTTCAAAGAATATTCTTCAACATTTAGAAAAAGTATAAAATTTTTTTTGGAAAACTCTACACAACTTAAAAGAACTTTAAAATTTATAAAAGAAGTTTTTGTAAAGAAAAATACTGGAAAATTCTATAAACAGACAAAATTCTTACAGTTTTTAAAGCATAATTGATGAAATACTTAATGAAACGATATTGAAAAATTCTAGAACGCTAAAAGGAACTTCTTGCAGTTTAAAAGAAAAATTGTTAGGAAATTATAAGTCTAGAAAATATTTCTTGAATTGTTATAGAAATCTCGAACAGAATTCTTTAAAAATTTTTGTAAAATGAATGAAAGCTACTGAAAAATTCTATGTGATTCAAATAAATTTCTGTATTTTGAAAGAAAAATTGCTAGAAAATTAAAAGCTAGAAAAAAATTTGGAAAATTTCTAGACACCTAAAAATGTGTAAAAAAAATGAAAAATGTAATTGTAGAAAATATATTGAAAATTTCCAAAACCCTATAAAAAATCTTGTAATTCTAAAGAGATAATTTTTAGAAATTATTATGAAATAAAAGAAATAATTTTAGAAAATTCTATAAACTGATCTTGCAATTCAAAAAAATTGCTGAAAATCTGGAAAGTATAATACAAAATTAAAAGAAAACTAAAAGTCAACAAAAAAATTAATAGAATAAAAACAATAAAGAGTACTAGAAATATCTGTAAAGAGAAGAAATTTCTGCAGTTTGAAAAAAAAATTGCTAAAAATTCAAAAATATTGGAAAGTCGAAAAAACTCTTGCAACATAATTTGTAAGTTCTGCAAAATTTTAAAAATATATTCTCAGAATTTGAAAGAGAAGTATCTGGAATACTATTAATAATAATAATAAACAAATTTATTTAACTTAGAAACAATACATGAAATAATTGACAAAAAATAAAAATAATAATAATTAATTAATGAAATTAAAAAAAAATAATCTTATAGTTTGTAAAAGAAATACTTTCTTCTATGAAATAAAAGAAAAATAGTTATGACTAACGGCTAGAAAACTAAAAGTATTCAGAAAAATTGAAAAGCAATGGAACTCTAGGCAATTTACAAGAATTTTGTAATTTGTAAGAGAAGTTTCTAGAAAAAAATACAGAAATATCCTATAAACTGACGCAACTCTTGCAGTTTGAAAAAAATGCTGGAAAAGTAAAAGCTAGAAAAAAATTGGTAGAAATATTCCAAAAAGATTCTTGGAGTTCGAAAGATACATTTAAAGAAAATTGTTATGACATGAAAGAAAATATATTAAACATTTCTAAATCCTCGAAAAGAATTCTTCAAATTTGAAAGATAAATTACCATAAAACTAAACTAAAATTTGCAGAAAAAAATGTTGGAAAATTCGACATTTCTAAAACAAAAATTGAAAAATTCTTTTGAAATTAAAGAAATATCATGAAAAAATTCTAGAACCCTTAATAAAACTTTTGCAGTTTTTAAAAAAATTCTAAAAAATTAAGAGTCTTGAAAACAATTATTGTAAAGTTATAGAAATCTAAAAATAATTTAACAACTAGAAGAAAAATTGTTAGAAAGATTGTTTAACTTTTTTTTGAAAATTCCTATAAAATGTAAAAAGATATTAAAAAATTCTAGAATTCTCAAAGAAAGCTTTTTTTGTTTGAAAGATTAATTGTTAGAAAACGAAAAGTCTAAAAAAAAATTGGTGAAAAATTGGTAGAACTCCAGAAAATCTTATAATTTGTAAGAGAAATTTCTGGAAAATTATTGTAAAATCAAATACGTACTAGAAAATTCTGTAAACTTTAAAAAAAATCTTTTAGTTTAATAGGAAACTTGCTAAAAAAAGTCAAAACTAGAAGAATTGTTTGAAAGAGGTTTTTTTTTAGAAAATTCATATGAAATTAAAGAAAGAATATTAAAAGATCTAGAACTCTCAAAGGAAAGTCTTTCAGTATGAAAAAAAAAATGCTGAAAAACTAAATGGTAAAAGAAATTGTCGGAAAATTCTAATTTTATAAGTAAAAAAATCTTTAAGTTATTAACAGATTTTTTTTTAGAATTTTTTTATGAAATGAAAGACAAAATATTGAGCATTTTTAGAACCCTCGTAAAAAAACTGTTGCAGTTTGAAAGAAAATCGCTGTAAAAGCTAGAAGACTTTTACATTTCTGAAAACAATTCTTGGCGTTTGTAGGAATACATCCTAAAAAAATATGAAATGAAAGAGAAGTTATTAAAATATTCTATAATCCTCGAAGATAATACTTGCAGTTTGAAAAATAGATAAATAAAAGTTTAGAAGAAAAATTGTTCGTACTCTAGACAAATTACAAGAGCGAAGTTTTTGGAACAAAAATACATGAAACTGACAAAATTTCTAGAAAAAATAAAGCAACAAAAAATTGTTTGTAACTTTTTAAAAAGAATTTTTGTAATTTATAAAATAAATGACTTATTAATTGTTAGTTTAGCACTCAAAAAATTGAATTTGTCGTGAGCATCGAAGATCTCTATTAGATTATATTAACGTTATTGCAAACTTCTATGCATAAGTGTTCCCTATAGGAAAAAGAAGTTATTTAAAAACTAATCCAGTAAATTCTCTACACAATATATTAAACTTTCCCTATCATTTCAATATTTAAATAAATTATTAAAGTGTTTAAAGTTGAAATAAAGTATTTTTATTGGAATACACAAGTCAGGTATTAAGTTTATGTTCGCAGTTTCGTAATATAAAAATAACACAATTTATGCTTGGTTCACTGTTTAAATTAAATAAAATGCATTTTATTGGATTGTTTTTCAAATAAAACTCTGTAAAAAATATATTATTTTGATGCATATGCCTAACATTATTATAAAATTTCCTAAGTTATTAGATTCATCATTTTTGAATGTCATGGATTAATTAATTCGTTTTTATAATAAATTTTAATTTTTGTTCACCCTGGAAGCTTTTATTGGTTGTTAAATATTTTGAATTATAAGCACTATTACTTTATTTTTTATACCTTTAATCTATTATCAAGCGATCGTAACTTTATTAGCTCAACTAATCAATTTATTGTTTGGTTGGTCGTTCTGGTGGAGGCGCCGGGCTATAAGTTACAAAAATAATATTATAGTACATAAAACTGAATTTTGCTAGATTGAAATTAATTAATTGATATTTTACTCGGCGCATCCACCAGAATGTATTATTTTCTAATGGATACGAGATTTTAAGAATGAAATAAATCCTGGCGTCTCTAAATTGAATATAATTGGTAATAAAAGCGCAGTAAATTTCAACCGACTTCGCAGCGGGCGTTAAGCGCATGATGTATCGCAGTCTCTGCCCCATAATTAAAACTCATAAAATCTTCCTACCTCGCGAGATAGATGGAGATAACGATTCGGAATGGTCGAGGGCGCCCATAATTCACCGATAATTTATTGAGATTTAATTGGTGCCCGCGTAAAATATCTCTTTCTCCGGGGGGGCACAAGAAGATGTGCTTCGAGTGGAGTGCGGACCCCCCACGACGTCGTCGTCGACCCACCCTCACCACCCCCCAACCCAATGCATTATTTATAACAAAACTCTAAAAATTGTTAGCATTTGCGTCATCGTGGCGGCCGGTGCACTTTTCCATTGGTCACCGAAAAATTGACCAATACATGCGGAGTGCCTGGCTCCGCATTGGGCGGCCGCGTCTGGATTCCGGGACTCCGGGCGGGGCCTCAGACGCGTCGCTTTCTTATCTCGGCTCCTTATTGCTCGGTTCCATCCACTAGCGGGACTTCCGGGTCGGGTCCGGCACACACGGCTGCCGCGGCGCGCCGAAGAAGCGTCCGTCCACCTGACGACGCCCTCCTCGAGGCGGGAATGGGACCTCTCGCTCCGGACGTCGCCGCCGCCGGTGAAATGGAATTGCCCAGGGCCGGGCAATCCGCTAATGCAGAACGTAAAAATATATATCCGTCCATCCCCGGGGTTGAGGTAACTGTTATGTTTTCCAATTCACGGCAACGTGTCCGTCGAGTTTTATTAAAACATCTCATCGATATGCGCTCGTAAAACTTTTCGGATCCTCGAAGTTTATGTAATAGAATAATGGAATGGGACTCTCTAACTTATATATGTGGTTTTAATGCGGATATTTATATTGCCGACGTATCCTGGTGGATATTGGAAAATCATTCGCTGCTTTGAATTCAACGACGACAACTTTTGGTGGAGGCGCCACCTTAAAAATATATCTTGTATATATTTTCATTGAAAATGATTTTTTTAAAGTCGTCGTTATGGTGGATGCGCCGGGAACACATTTATCCCTTTAGTATTTTGATTAATTTAAGCAGTTGAATCTCAATTATTTTAATCATTGAATAAGAGATTAAATAAGCTGGAAACCTTTTGCTCATTAATTAAAATAATTGAGACTAAATTGCTTGAATTAATTCCTTGGTTAATTATGTTTACACATGTTTTTTCAATATAACCTTTCTTCACACTTTTATTCGAATTACTAACTGTACATTTCGTGCACAAGGTGATAATTATTATTTTTTCTTACAATTCATATTTTTAGTGTATTCGCCGAATACACTAAAAATCGACTTACTGAAACTGTAACTAATGAAAAATTAAATTAAATCATCTGATAATTAACTACAACAACTTTGATAAGATTACCAAATTAAACTACTACCAAATTAACTAATTAATCAACTCTGTTATAGAGTTGTGATTCTATTAAAACTTTAAATATATTCAAAGCATTACCAAAAATATAAATGTAATTTTCGTGTGTGTTGTTCTGGTGGATGCGCCGGGATTTGGTTGAAAATTCCAAATAAATTCCGAGAATTTTTGTTTGGTGAATATTATATGTATACAACCGAAATTCTAGTATTTAAATGAAACACTTTCTTTATTGATATCACACTATATTTTTACCAATGTCACGAGATTTTGTAATTCTTGTAATTTATTTGTAGTTTTCTAGAGTTTAAATTTTCTAGCAACTTTTCTTTCCAACTGCAAAAATTTTAAGAAATTTAGAATTTTCAAACATTTTTGTTTAGGTAATTTCTGTTTAAAACTGCGAGTATTTCTTTAAAATTCATAATTTTTTCCCCTGTAACATTTCTGTTATAAATTTCAAGACTTTCTTTCGATATTTTATAACTTTCTAACAAATGTTTTCTTTAGACTCTTAGTTTTCTAAAATAAAGATTTTCAAGCCTCAAAAGTTCTTATTTAGGTTTCTGGATTTTTAAAAATGTTTTCTTTCACTTCATAAGAATTTTCTAAAATTTCTCTTGCTTACTCTAATTTTCCAATAACTTTCCTTTCTTTTTAAAACAAATTTTTAAATAATTTTTCCTACAAATTACATTTTCTAGATTTCTATAGCTTTCCAATAATTATTTAGACTTCTAAATTTCTAACAATTTTTCTGCTAAATTCAAGAATTTTATCTTTTATCTTATCATAGTACATTTTTCCTATACACTCGAAGAGCTTATTAAGAAAGGTAAAATTTTCAATAATTTATTCTTTTAGCATTTTAAATGATTTTATGTTCCAAAAATTTCCCCTAATAACTCTAAATACTTTTTTCATGAATCTAAAATTTTGTAATATTTTTTCTTCTTACATTTAGCTTTCCAGTAATTTTTCTTTCCAACTACAAGAATTATGCTAGTGTATATATTTTTATAAATCTAGAATATTCTAACAATTATTTCTCCCACCCAGCTTTTAGTTTTTCTACAATTTTTCTTTCAAACTGCATGTTTTTTAAGAATAAAGAAAACACTTTTACTTTTTTTATACCACTTTAAATTTTATTTTCAGTGACTAGTTTCATTACACGGTAATCATTATCAAACTAAGTAAAAAAAAAGTAAAAAGTTAAAGTGTTTTCTTTATTCTTAATATTGAAATGTACCACCAAGTGAACGCCGTTAAGATCCAAGAATGCATGTTTTTTTGTGTTTATAAAATGTTCCAATAACTTTCTTTTCATTTTAGAAAAAAAAAATTGAAATTACTCTTATAAATTACAAAATTTATTCAAAAATTCTAAACCTATCCAATATTTTTTTTTCTAGACGTTTATTTTGTTGGAATTTTTCTTTCAAACTGCAATAATTTTTCGATGATCGATTTTGAAAGGAATTGTTGGAGCTGAAAAATTATCTGGAAAATTTTTCACTCCAAGAATTTCATGTCAGAATTTCATTTGATTAATATCATTATATGCCTTATTTTTTTATTATGTTTTTCTTTTAATTTTTCTCTTATATGTCAGCTTTAAAGAAATTTTTCTTTCAAATTACAAGAATTTTGTCAGTTTAGTGAGTTTTCCAGTATTATTTCTTTAATTTTTTAACAATTTTTTAAAGTATTTATCTTTAGAGTTCAGCAACATTTTCTAAATACGTTTTTTTTATATTTAATATAGGGAAAGTATTGTTTTCATGAAATATCCGTTTTATGGTCCCCCTGAGCCCAATATACTAATTTCTGGAAAAAAAAATGTAGTGATGGATTTATAAATTAAAGTCTTGTTTCGCTCCATAATCCATTAAAAAAAATTGTATCTGTGTGTGTGTCTGTCTGTCTGTGGGCGTTGTATTATATTTAAACTTTAAGTTTTATCGTTGAAAACTGTAACTGAAAAGCTTTTCAGTCATATTATTCATAAACGGATATTTCCAAGCAATATAAAATTTTCAAAAAAAAAATCACTTAAACAATACTTCCCCTATATGTTATATAGGGGATTTGCATTAATTTTGTTTAAGCAAAAAAGAATATATTTTTTTTTGTTTGTTTGTTTTTTATATTCTCATGTAATTTTAATTATTTTTGTATATTCTTTGCAAAATGAAGATTTCCGTAATAAATATATTTTATTATTATTATTAAAACTAATTTGTCATTGTCAATTTCATTTTTCTTTTTTCATTACTTTTCCGTTAGAATGTATTTCAATTCCATTTTTTTTGAGCTAAGGGGTTTTAATAATATATTATATATAACTCATAATGTTTTACTCCAGTTCTTTAAAATCTATTTTTCATTACAAATTTTAAAATGCGTTATTTAACTGTTAAAAAAAGTCAATTATTTTTTGATAGAATTTTCGCTTTTATTTTTAACGAGAGATTGTATTTTTGTTAGGTTTTAATAAACAGTTTTAAATAAATTAATAAAGAATTTGTTTTATTTTTTTAATTTTGTAAACTTTTAACTATTTAAATATGATTTTAAGCTAATATTTTTTTAATTATATTGTTTCTTTTATAGAAAATCAATTTTTGTCTAAGAAATTCTTTTAAAATTTCAATCCCCATTGGTTTTTAGGAAATATTTTTTACGTTTCTTTGCAGAAATCCCATTCCAGTATTTTTACAGTTCTAATTTTTATTAGGTTTTTAAATCTACTTTTAAACTGTAAATATCAATTGTATCTTGATTGATTCATATTTTTTTTATTTTTTAGAAAATCAATTATTTTTTTGTGATTATTTCAGGAAACAAGATTTTGTTTTTTAGTTTCATTTCAATAACCTGTTTTAAAAGGAGAATTTGTCTGTTTGTCTGTTTTTAATTCTGTAAAATTTATACTTTTAAAAACAATTTTGTTTTGCAAGTTGATTAAATTACTTCTAAGTATTTTAATCAAGTTATTATCTTCATGTAGCTCAATTAATCCAAATAATTGAAAATGTTTTTAAGCGTCGATTTTTCTGCTATTATTTTTGATAAAATATTCAAACATTTCTTCTTTCAACTAAGTTGAAGTATTAACTTTTTTTTCAAAATAATATATTATTTCTGCTCTAGAAAATAAATTGTTTATGTTGAAGATTTTCTATTACAATTTGATTTGTTTTAAAGTTAATTATTATAAACTGATTTTTAAGCAAATTATTTTCTATTTCTTATTTCTTACAAAATGTTCATTCCAGCCGTTTGAAATCCATTTTTTACTGATGTTTTTGTTACAATTTTTTAAATGTGCTTCACAACTTTAAAAAAATGTTGTCAATTGTTTCTTAATTATTTTTTTTTTCATTTTACAATTTGTAAATCAAGTATTGCTTTTGTAATCTGTTTCTTCTTTTGAAGGATTTTTTGTTCGGTTTTAATAATATGTTTAAAAAAAAGCAAAAGAAAACTTGTTTTTATTTTTATTTTGTAAAATTTCAAGCCTTTGGAAAAAAAATATTCTGAAAATTTTAAAATGTGTTTTGTCAAGTGTTGAAAATATGAATTCTATTTTTTCTATGTATTGTTTTCTTTTAGAAACTTAATTGCTTTTATCTAAGAACTTTTTCTGTTAAAATCTCAATTGTTTTCATGTTAGATTTCCAAACAAAAGTTCCATTTCAGCTGCCTTCTGCCTTCTGCCTTCTGCCTTCTGCCTTCTGCCTTCTGCCTTCTGCCTTCTGCCTTCTGCCTTCTGCCTTCTGCCTTCTGCCTTCTGCCTTCTGCCTTCTGCCTTCTGCCTTCTGCCTTCTGCCTTCTGCCTTCTGCCTTCTGCCTTCTGCCTTCTGCCTTCTGCCTTCTGCCTTCTGCCTTCTGCCTTCTGCCTTCTGCCTTCTGCCTTCTGCCTTCTGCCTTCTGCCTTCTGCCTTCTGCCTTCTGCCTTCTGCCTTCTGCCTTCTGCCTCCTGCCTTCTGCCTTCTGCCTTCTGCCTTCTGCCTTCTGTCTTCTGTTTTCTAACTTCCATCTTCTATTTTTTTTATTAGTCATATGTATTATAAGATTGGGCATGTCTTATCTGTCATTGGTCATTTACCTTTTGTCTACTTTCTTTGTTTCGGTTTTTCTTGCTTTATTATCTTTTCTGTCTGTGTCTTTTCTATCTTTCTTCGTTTTTTCTTAACTGCCTTAACTGCCTTTTCAGTTTTGACTATCTCTCTCTTTACTGTCTTTACTGTTTTGGGCATATTTCCTTTTTTTACACTCATCATAATTTTTTATTGTCTGTTGTGCCTCCTCTGTCTCTACTGATTTTATTATCTTTACAGGTTTTTTGTCTTCTGTCTTCTGCCTTCTGTCTTCTGCATATTATCTTCTACATTCTGTCTTTTGCTTTATGCCTTCTCTCTTCTGTTTTCTGCCTTCTGCCTTCTGCTTTCTGTCTTCTCTCTTCTATCTTCTGTTTTTCGTCGTCTATTGTTTGTTTTCTTCATTAGTTATATGTTTTTTCAAATTTGTCGTCTCTCACCTATCATATATCATTTTCCTTTTGTTTGCCTCTTTGTATCATCTTGCTTCGGTTTATCTATCTTTCCTATGTTTTTACCTTTTCCGTCTCTTCTGTGTCTTCTCATAAAAAAGCAAAAGAGATGTTTTTAATTAGGTAAGAAATTTTTGTTTCTGCAAATTTTAAAATATTTTTTTTCATCTGTATGAATTCTATGTTTCATTATATTTTTTTGAAATATCCATTAGTTTTTTCTAAGAATTTCTTTTAAAATTTCAATTGTTTTGAAGTTAATTATGAACTGTTTCTAGCGACAAGTAATAATTTTTTTCCAGCCGTTTTTAAATATATTTTACACTGTTTTTTACAATTTCTGAAATTTACATTTTTTTTTTAAAATAAAGAAAAGTTATAACTATTTTATACCACTTTTTATTTCACTTTTTGCGACTAGTTTTGATTACACGGTAATCATTATCGAAACTAGTCGCAAAAACTGAAATAAAAAGTGGTATAAAAAAGTTATAAGTTTTCTTTATTTAAAAAAAATTGGAAATGTACTACGAAGTTAACGCCGAGACGATTCAAGAATTCTGAAATTTACTTTTCACCTGTGACAAAAGTCAATTGTTTGTTGAAACAATTTTTGGTTTCAATTTTAGAAAATCAATATTTTTTTTTGTGAACGAGAATTTGTTTGGTTTTTAGCTTAATTAAACGATTTTAAATAAAGCAAAATTGAATTTGTTTATATTTTAACAATTTAAAATTGTGACGTTTTTTACTGCAAAATTTGCGATTTTCTTTTTTCAACTATTACAGAACATTATTTTTTTGTTTTTTGTCAAGAATTTCTTATAAAATTTTAATTCTTTTCAATTCAATCAATTATAAATTGTTTCTTTGGAAATATTTTTTACATTTTCTTTACAGTCGTTTTCTAATCTATTTTTACCGTTTTTATTTTTACAAATTTTCAAATGTGTAAAGAAAGTCGGTTGTTTCTTCATTGATTTTTTTATTTGATTTTTTAGAAAGTCAATTATTTCGTTTGTATTTTCTTTTTTTTTGGAAACGAGAAATGTTTTTTTATTCGGTTTTAATAAACTGTCTGAAATAAAGCAGAAGAATATTTTCTTATATAAGATTTTTGTACAAATTTTAAAAAGTTAATTTTAAACTATTAAAAAAATATAATTAAATTTCACGTGCTTATTTATCAAAATTTTAATTGCCTACAGTTTAAAAAAACATTTGCTAACAACAATATTAATTGTATTTCCTTTTTTTAGAAATATTTCAATTGTTTTCTTTTACAAATTGTGCGTGTAACTTCCAAAATGTTTTTTTTCTTACATTTTTTTATGTTGTTGTTTAACACTGCATTTATTATGAGAAAATTTTAGGCAGATTTTCTTAATACTCTTAATTTTGCTTTTCAGTCGCTTTAAAATTTACTTTTACTGTCGTTTTTATAAATATAAGAGCAAAGCAAAAATTGATTTTTAATTTTATAAACATTCAACATGGAAAAAAGAATTATAAAACAGTTATTAAATGAGTTTTTTTAACTGTTAAAACATTTGAATTCTTTTTCATTATAATGCTTTTTTAACAAATTATTTTTCCTAAGAATTTCTGATAAAACAATTCTTTCGAAGTGTTCTTTAGGAAATATTATTACATTTTTATTTAAAAAATTTTACTGTTTTTTTTTCACAAATTTTCAAATGTGCTTTTCCACAGTTATAAAATTCAATTGAAAAAAAGTAATCAGTAAGAAGTTAGACGACTAAAATAGATAATTTTCGATTTATCTCAATATGGTTTACCAAATTATTTGCTATAAGTTCTTTTGGTAAATGCGCCGGGACGATTATATTTAATAATCTAATAAAGGATAATTTAATTCATTATAGATGTGCATTAATTGTTGAGTTGTTAAATAATTAAATTAAATTTCCCGACGCATTCACCAAAATAAGATTTATCTCAATATGTTTTACCACATGATTTCGTTTTTGTTGTTATGGTGAATGCGCCGGGTCAACTATATTTAATTTTTTTAATAATAATTTAATTCATTGCAGATGTGAACTAATTATTGAGTTATTGAATAATTAAATTGATTATCCCGGCGCATCCACCAAAATAACAAATTCTAAATAATTTCGTAAACCATTTTGAGATAAATGGAAAATTGTTCAGTTTAGTCGTACAACTTCTTACTCAAATAAGACGATGCAGCAGATCCACTATGCTAAAGCAGTATAAATAACTTACATAAATACAAGAGAAAAACAAAATAATATGTGCCTTTCGATTATTTTGTCTGACATTATGTTTAAGAAGATTTCTGCTGTCTTCAGAAAGAAGTTTTATTATAAAACCAAAGATACAAATTGATTATTTTTTTTCAGGTTTCCATTCGTAGAAAAAAAGGGGGAAAGAGAAGGATAAATTAATATTCAATTAATCCGGAGCACGTACGCACCGCTCAGATAAACTCACGCATGGGCGCCCCACATCAAATCTCCAATTTATATTTAAGTAAGTAATTTGTTTTCAAATTGGGTTTCGTTGCCGTTCTCGTTTTTATTTATTTATTTTTTATCTGCGGATAAAGGCGGGCGTCATCCGGGACGACGAGGAGGAAGCGCGCCGCCGTGCGTGGGGAACTGATGGAGCTGTCAGATATTAAGTTCTGATCACCACCCCCCGTCCGCCGCCACAACCACCCCCCGGGCGGCGCCCTTCCGCTTTCGATTTGATTCACATCAAAGGAGGCGACGCCGCGGTGAACATTCCCGACTGTACGAAAGCAATTCGGCCCGTGGCTCTGAATTTCTTAAACAAATTAACTAATTATTAAATAATCTGTTTATAATAATTTATTTAGATAAATATATAATTAATAATAATTTTGTTTTATACGTGAATTGATGTGTATTTTTTTCCCTTTCTGTATATGTGTGCGTTTGTGTGTTTTATAGAGATTGCGTTGGTTTTATTTGAAATTGAAGCCGACGAGCAATTAGCATACGTTGAATGCGTAATGAACGCGTGAACCCGGAGAAATTAATATCCGTTAATTGGAAGGCGCGTCTGTGCCGGGACCGGAAACGGAACGGCGTCGAGTTGCGTCGCGTCGCGTTGCGGCTGAGGCCGAGTCTGAAAAGTATCCGGACTTAATCCGGGCGGCATTATAAAATAATCCGGGTGCGATCCTACCCCCGCGCGCCGAATTTACATTCCGTACGGGCTTATCCGGATTTTCCACCTGTTTACGGTTTTAATTATTTCCCCATTTCCGCCCGATTCTGTTTGCGCTCGTCGAACGGCCGCGCGTTCATGAGGTCGGGTTTCTGGAAATTTTCAGGACCCCTGGTAGGCGCTTACTAAGCCGATATGCATTCATTAGAATAGTAAAACAGTGCATTAGGGTCGCCGTCGGATTTCTCCGTTCCGTTCTGTTTTCCTTCGTCGGAAACTTTTATACGTGCGCAACTTTTCCCCACGAATATTTTATTTTACGACGTGAGCGAGCACCATGTTGCGTCTTACCCCAATCTTTAACGGTTATAAAACTTGAAAGACTGTTGCTTTTTGTTTTCAATATTCCCTTAAAAATAGTAATATCCCGAATTCATATACAAAAAAGTAAAAACTCAATGGTTTTATATGTAATCATCAACGATATACAATTTTCATAAACACTCGACTTCAAGTTTAAAGCCTCGCCATTCTGTTTTCATATAGTTTACGCCATTTATTTTATAAGATATCTAAAAACAAATTATCCCTTATAATGTTCACAAAATTTTAAGCAAATACAATTGACGATTTATTTTAAAAGAATTTTTTAATAGTGTGATGCAAATTTCATCAAAACTCAACTTCAAGTTTGGAGGCTTTTCATTTTGTTTACGTGCAGTTTACACCATTTCTTTTCCAAGTAATCAAAAATAGACTATTTTTTAACGTATCTTTTAAATTTTGAACAAATTTACTGGCTAGTTTATGTTTTATTAATTTTTAAATCATGAGATGCAAATTTTATCAAAACTCGACTTCAAGTTTGTAGGCTTGTAATTTTGTTTACTTGCACTTTAGACCATTTCTTTTCAATAATAATTAAAAAGAGATTACTTTTCAATATATCCATTGAATCTTGAACAAATTCACTAGCTAGTTTATTTTTTATTTATTTTTTATTAACGAGATTCAATTTTTATCAAAACTCAACTTCAAGTTTGTAGGCTTGTAATTTTGTTTATGTGCAGTTTACAACATTTATTTTCTAAAATAATCAAAATTAGTATATTTCTCATTATATTCATTAAATTTTAAACAAATTCACCAGCTAGTTAATTTTTTTATTATTTTTAAATCACGAGCTGCAAATTTCATCAAAACCCAACTTCAAATTTGAAGGCTTATAATTTTGTTTACTTGTACTGTACACCATTCATTTTTAAAAATAATTAAAAATAGATTATTTTTAATTATATTAAATGAATCTTGAACAAACACACTTGCTAGTTTATTTTTTTATTTATTTTTTATTCACGATATGCAAATTTTATCAAATCTCAAGTTCAAGTTTGGAGGCTTGTAATTTTGTTTATTTACAGTTTACACCATATAATTTCCAGAATAATCTAAAACAAATTATCTCTTATCATATCCATTAAATTTTAAACAAATTCAGTATTTACTTTATTTTTTATTTAATTTTAAATCTCGAGATGCAAATTTCATCAAATCTTAACTTCAAGTTTGGAGGCTTGTAATTTTGTTTATGTGCAGTTTACAACATTTCTTTGTCAAAATAATCAAAAGCAGATTATTTTCTATTATACCTATTAAACTTTTAAGGAATTCACTGGCTGAATTATGTTTTTCTTATTTTTAAATCACGAGATGCAATTTTCATCAAAACTGCAGTTTACAACATTTATTTTCTAAAATAATCAAAATTAATATATTTCTCATTATATTTATTAAGTTTTAAACAAATTCACAAGCTAGTTAATTTTTTTATTATTTTTAAATCACGAGAAGCAAATTTCATCAAAACTCAACATCAAATTTAAAGGCTTGTAATTTTATTTATGTGCAGTCTACACCATTTCTTTTCCAAAATAGTCAAAAACAAATTAATTCTTATCTCATCCATTGAATTTTGAACAAATTTACTGGCTATTTTATTTTTTTCTTATTTTTAAATCACGAGCTGCAAATTTCATCAAAACCTAACTTCAACTTTGGAGGCTTGTAATTTTGTTTACGTAGACTTTACACTATTTATTTTCAAAAATAATTAAAAATAGATTATTTTCCATTATATTCTATGAATCTTGAACAAATACACTAGCTAGTTTATTTTTATTTATTTTTAATTCACAAGATGCAAATTTTATCGAATCTCAAGTTCAAGTTTGGAAGCTTGTAATTTTGTTTATGTTCAGTTTACAGGATTTATTTTCTGAAATAGTCAAAAACAGATTATTTCTAATCATAAGAACCATATTTTGAACAAATTTACTGTCTAGATTGTCTTTGATCTCTTTTTAAATCAAGACATGCAAATTTCATCAACACTCGACTTCAATTTTGGAGGCTTATATAATATTTACGTGCAGTTTAAACCATTTATTTTCTAAAATAATCAAAAAACGGATAATTTATCATCAAACTTATTCGATTTTGAACAAATTCACTTGCTAGTTTACTTTTTCTTTTTTTAAATCACGAGATGCTAATTTCATCAAAACTCGACTTCAATGTTGGAGGCTTGTAATTTTGTTTATGTGCAGTTTACACCATTTACTTTTACAAATTATCAGAAACAGATTATTTTTCGTCATATCCATTTGATTTTAAATAAATCTACTGACTAGTTAATTTTTTTCCTATTTTTAAATCACGAGATGCAAATTTCATCAAATTTCGACTTCAAGTTTGGAGGCTTTTAATTTTCTTTATATGCAAGTTACATCATTACTTTTCCAAAATAATCAAAAACAGATTATTTCTTATCATATCCATTGAATTTTGAACAAATCTAATGGCTGGTTTATTTCTTTTTTTCTTATTTTCAAATCACGAGATGCAATTTTCATCAAATCTCAACTTCAAATTTGGAGGCTTGTAATTTTCTTTACGTGTACTTTAAACCATTTTTTTTCAAAAATAAATAAAAATAGATTATTTTTCATTATATCCATCGAATCTTGAACAAACTGACTAGCTAATTTATTTTTTATTAATTTCTAATTCACGAGATGCAAATTTTATTAAATTTCAACTTTAACTTTGGAGGATTGTAATTTTGTTTACGTGCAGTTTACACTATTTATTTTCTAAAATAGTCAAAAGCAGATTATTTTTCATTATACTCATTAAATTTTGAACAAATTCACTGGCTAGTTTATTTTTTTCTTATTTTTAAATCACGATATGAAAATTTCATCAAAACTCGACTTCAAGTTTGGAGGCTTGTAAATTTGTTTAGCTGCAATTTACACCTTATCTTTTCAAAAATAATTAAAATGAGGATATTTCTCATCATATTTATTGAGTTTTGAGCAAAATCACTGGCTAGTTTTTTTATTCTTATTTTTAAATCACGAGATGCAAATTTCATATAATCTCAACTTTAAGTTTGGAGGCTTGTAAATCTGTTTTCTTGCAGTTCACACTATTTATTTTACAAAATAATCAAAAATTGCTTATTTTACATCTTATCCAGTGAATATTAAACAAATTTATTAGCTAGTTTATTTTTAATTAATTTTTAAATCACGAGATGCAAATTTTATCAAAACCCAATTTCAAATTAGAAGGCTTGTAATTTGGTTTACGTGCAGTTTACACTATTTATTTTCTAAAATAGTCAAAAACAGATTATTTCTAATCATATGAACCATATTTTGAACAAATTCACTGGCTAGATTGTTTTTGATTTCTTTTTAAATCAAGACATGCAAATTTTATCAAATCTCGATTTCAAGTTTGGACGCTTGTAATTCTGTTTACGTCCAATTTACACTATTTCTTTTTCAAAATAATCAAACACAGATTATTTCTCATCATATCCACTAAATTTTAAACAAATTCAGTATCCAGTTTATTTTTGATTTAATTTTAAATCTCGAGATGCAAATTTTATCAAATTTCAACTTCAAGTTTGGAGGCTTGTAATTCTGTTTACTTGCAGTTTACACTATTTATTTTACAAAATAATCAAAAATAGATTATTTTTCATCATATCCGGTAAATTTTCAACAAATTCACTGGCTAGTTTATTTTTGATTTTGGTTTTAATCTCGAGATGCAAATTTTATTAAAACTCTACTTCAAGTTTGGCGGCTTGTAATATTGTTGTCGTTGAGTTTATACTATTTATTTTCAAAAATTGTTAGAAACAGATTATTTCTCATCATATCCGTTGAGTTTTAAACAAATTAACTGGCTAGTTTATTTTTTTCTTATTTTTCAATCACGAGATGCAAATTTCATCAAAACTCAACTTCAAGTTTGGAGGCTTGTAATTTTGTTTACGTCCAGTTTACACTATTTATTTTTCAAAATAATTAAATTTAGGTTATTACTTATTATATCCATTGAATTTTGAACAAATTTACTTGCTAGTTTATTTTTTTAATATGTTTAAATCACAAGATGCAATTTTCATCAAATCTCAACTTCAACTTTGGAGGCTTGTAATTTTGTTTATGTGCAGTTTACACAATTTCTTTTTAAAAAAGAATCAAACATAGAGTATTTCTTATCATATCCATTAAATTTTGAAAAATTTCACTGTTTAATTTATGTTTTTCTTATTTTTAAATTACGGAATGCAAATTTCATCAAATCTCAACTTCAAGTTTGGAGGCTTGTAATTTTGTTTTCGTGCAGTTTACACCATTTATTTTTCCAAATTATCGGAAACAGTATATTTCTCATCATATCCATTAAATTTTGAACAAATCTACTGGTTAGTTTATATTTTTTCTTATTTATAAATCACGAGATGCAATTTTTATCAAAACTCAATATCAAGTTTGGAGGCTTGTAACTTTCCTTACGTACAATTTACACTATTTATTTTCCAAAATTATCAGAAACATATTATTTCTCATCATATCGATTAAATTTTGAACAAATCTACTGATTACTTTATTTATTTATTATTATTATTAAATCACGAGATGAAAATTTCATCAAAACCCAATATCAATTTTGGGGGCTTGTAATTTTATTTACGTGTAGTTTGCAATATTTCTTTTGCAAAAAAAATCAAAAACAGAATATTTCTCACCATATGCATTGAATTTTGAACACATTCACTGACTAGTATATTTTTGATTTATTTTTAAATCGCGACATGCAAATTCTAACAAAACTCTATTTCAAGTTTGAAGGCTTCTCATTTTCTTACATGCAGTTTACACCATTTCTTTTTCAAATATAATTAAAATCAAGTTATTTCTCATCATATGGATTGAATTCTGAACAAATTCAGTTGCTAGTTTATTTTTTTTATTATTTTTAAATAACGAGATGCAAATTTCATCAAAACTCTTCAAGGTTTGGGGGCTTGTAATTTTATTTATGAACAGTTTACACCATTTCTTTTCTAAAATAATCAAAAACAGTTTATTTCTTATCATATTCAATGAATTTTTAACAAATCTACTAGCTAGTTTATTTTTAATTTATTTTTAAATAACGAGATGCAAATTTCATTAAAACTCGACTTCAAGTTTGTAGGCTTGTAATTTTGTTTACGTGCAGTTGACACCTATTATTTGCCAAAATAATCAAAAAAAAATTATTTCTCATCATACCCATTGAAGTTTGAACAAATCTACTCGCTGGTTTATTTTTTTCGTATTTTTAAATCACGAGATGCAAATTTCATCAAAACTCGACTTTAAGTTTGTAAGCTTGTAATTTTGTTTACGTGTAGTGTACAACATTTTCTTTCAAGAATAATTAAAAACAGATTATTTCTCATCATACCCATTGGATTTTGAACATATTCACTGGTTGGTTTATTTTTTTCTTATTTTTAAATCACGAAATACAAATTTCATCAAAACTCAACTTCAAGTTTGGAAGCTTGTAATTTTGATTTCGTGCAGTTTACACCATTAGTTTTTCCAAGTTATCAGAAACAGATTATTTCTCATCATATCCATCAAATTTTCAACCAATCTACTGATTAGTTTATTTTTTTCCTATTTTTAAATCACGAGATGCAATTTTCATCAAAACTCGACTTCAAGTTTGTAGGCTTGTAATTTTGTTTACGTGCAGTTGACACCTATTCTTTGCCAAAATAATCAAAAACAGATTATTTCTTATCATATCCGTTGAATTTTGAACAAATCTACTGGCTGGTTTATTTTTTTCTTATTTTTAAGTCACGAAATACAAATTTCATCAAAACTCTAATTCAAGTTTAGAAACTTGTAATTTTGTTTATGTGCAGTTTACAACATTTCTTTTTCAAAATAGTCAAAAGCAGGTTATTTTATATTATACCTATTAAATTTTGAAGAAATTCACTGGCTGGTTTATGTTTTTCTTATATTTAAATCACGAGATGCAATTTTCATCAAAACTCAACTTCAAGTTTGGAGGCTTGTAATTTTGTTTGCGTACACTTTACACCATTTCTTTTTAAAAGTGATTAAAAAGAGATTATTTTTCATTATATCTATTGAATCTTGAACAAATTTACTAGCTAGTTTATTTTTTATTAATTGTTAATTCACGAGATGCAAATTTTATCAAATCTCAACTTCAAGTTTGGAGGCTTGTAATTTTGTTTACGTCGAGTTTACACCATTACTTTTACAAAATATTCGAAATTCGAATATTTCTCATCATATTCTTGGAATTTTTAACTAATTCACTGGCTGGTTTATTTTGTTCCTATTTTTAAATCACGAGATGTAATTTTCATCAAATCTCGACTTCAAGTTTGGAGACTTGTAATTTTATTTACTTTCAGTTTGCACCATTTAGTTTCCAAAATAATCCAAAACAGATTATCTCTTATCATATCCATGAAATTTTGAACATATTCACTGGCTAGTTTATATTTTGCTTATTTTTAAATCACGAGGTGCAAATTTCATCAAAACTCAACTTTTATTTTGGAGTCTTGTAATTTTGTTTACGTGCACTTTACACCATTTCTTTTTGAAAATAAATAAAAATAGATTATTTTTCATTACATCCATCGAATTTTGAACAAATTGACTAGCTAATTTATTTTTTATTAATATTTAATTCACGAGACGCAAATTTTATCAAATCTGAACTTCAACTTTGAAGGCTTGTAATTTTGTTTACTTGCAGTTTACACGATTTATTTTTAAAATTAACCAAAAACATATAATTTCTCATTATATTTGTTGAATTTTGGACAAATTTACTAGCTAGTTTAATATTTTCCTATTTTTAAATCATGAAATGCAAATTTCTTCAAATTCCAACTTCAAGTTTGTAGGCTTGTAATTTTGTTTGCGTGCACTTTACACCATTTCTTTTCAAAAATAATTAAAAAGAGATTATTTTTCATTATATCCGTCGAATCTTAATTTTAATTTTAATTTTTTTAATTAATTTTTTATTCACGAGATGCAAATTTTATCAAATCTCAAGTTCAAGTTTGGAAATTGTAATTTTCTTTATGTGCAGTTTACACCGTTACTTTTCTAAAATAATTAAAAACAGATTATTTCTAATCGCATGCGTTGGTTTTTGTACAAATTCACTGGCTAGTTTATTATTGATTATTTTTTAAATCGCAAGATGCAAATTTCATCAAATCTCAACTTCAAGTTTGGAGGCTTGTAATTTTGTTTATATGCAAATTACATCATTACTTTTTTAAAATAATCAAAAAAAGATTATTTCTTATCATATCCATTAAATTTTAAACAAATTTAATGGCTGGTTTATTTTTTTCGTATTTTCAAATCACGAGATGCAAATTTCATCAAAACTCAACTTCAACTTTGGAGGCTTATAATTTTGTTTACGTGGACTTAACACTACTTCTTTTCAAAAATAATTAAAAATAAATTATTTCTTATTATATCCATTAAATGTTCAACCAGCTTATTGGCTAGTTTATTTTTTATTAATTTTTAAATCACAAAATGCATTTTTTTCAAATCTCAACTTCAAGTTTAGAGGCTTGTAATTTTGTTTCTGTGCAGTTTACAGCATTTATTTTTGCAAGTTATCAGAAACATATTATGTCTCATCATATCTGTCAAATTTTGTAAAAATCTACTGATTAGTTTATTTTTTTCCTATTTTTAAATCACCAGATGCAATTTTCATGAAGTCTCAACTTCAAGTTTGGAGGATTGTAATTTTGTTTACGTATGGTTTACACCTATTATTTGACGAAATAATCAAAAACAGATTATTTCTTATCATATCCATTGGTTTTTGGACAAATTTACTGACTGGTTTATTTGTTTCTTAATTTTAAATCACGAGATGCAAATTTCATCAAAACTCGACTTTAAGTTTTGAAGCTTGTAATTTTGTTTACGTACAGTTTATATGATTTAGTTTTAAAAATAACCAAAAACAAATTACTTTTCATCATATTCATTGAATTTTGGACAAAGTTACTGCCTAGTTTATTTTTTTCCTATTTTTAAATCACGAAATGCAAATTTCTTCAAATCCCAACTTCAAGTTTGTAGGCTTGTAATTTTGTTTACGTGTAGTGTACAACATTTCTTATCCGAAATAATCAAAAACAGATTTTTTCTTATCATACTTATTAAATTTTGAACATATTCACTAGTTGGTTTATTCTTTTCTTATTTTTAAATCACGAGATATTAATTTCATCAAATCTCAACTTCAAGTTTGGAAGCTTCTAATTTTGTTTATGTGCAGTTTACACCATTTCTTTTTCAAATAATCAAAACTAGATTATTTTTTATTATACCCATTTAATTTTGAAGAAATTCACTTGCTGGTTTATGTTTTTCTTATTTTTAAATCACGAGATGCAATTTTCATCAAAACTCAACTTCAAGTTGTAGAGGCTTGTAATTTTCTTTTCGTGCAGTTTACACAATTTATTTTCCCAAGTTATTAGAAATACATTATTTCTCATCACATCTATCAGATTTTGAACAAATCTACTGATTAGTTTATTTTTTTCCTATTTTAAAATCAAGTGATGCAAATTTCATTAAAACTCAACTTCTAGTTTGGAGGCTTGTAATTTTGTTTACGTGCAGTTTACACTATTTTTTTCAAAAACAATTAAAAACAGATTATTTTTCTATCACATTGATTGAATTTTGAACAAATTTACTGGCTAGATAATTTTTGATTTATTTTTAAATCACGAGATGCAAATTTTATCAAAACACAACTTGAAGTTTGGACACTTGTAGTTTTGTATAAGTGCAGTTTACATCATTTATTTTCCAAAATAATCAAAAACAGATTGTTTTTCATCTTATTCATTGAATTTTAGACAAATTTACGGGCTAGTTTATTTTAAATTTATTTTTAAATCACGAAATGCAAATTTTGTCAAAACTCGACTTCAAGTTTGGAGGCTTATAATTTTGTTTAGCTGCAATTAACACATTTTCTTTGCAAAAATAATCATAACGAGGTTATTTCTCATCATATTGATTGTGTTTTGAGCAAAATCACTGGCTAGTTTTTTTATTATTATTTTTAAATCAGAGATGCAAATTTCATCAAATCTCTAAATCTCAAGTTTGAAGGGTTGTAATTTTGTTTCTGTGCTTTTAACACTATTTATTTTCACAAATTATGAGAAACAGATTACTTCTCATCATATCCTTTAAATTTTAAACAAATCTACTGATTGGTTTATTTGTTTCCTATTTTTAAATCACGAGATGCAAATTTTATCAAATCTCAACTTCGAGTTTGAAGGCTTGTAATTTTGTTTACGTGCAGTTTACATCATTTCTTTTCTATAATAGTAAACAACAGATTATTTCTTATCATATCCATTGGACTTTGAACAAATCTACTTGCTGGTTTATTTTTTTCTTAGTTTTAAATCACGAGATGCAAATGTCATTAAAACTCAACTTCAATTTTAGAGGCTTGTAATTTTGTTTACGTGCAGTTTACACCATTACTTTTTCAAAATAATTAAAAGCAGATTATTTTTTATTATATTCAATGAATTTTGAACAAATTTACTAGCTAGTTTATTTTTTATTAATATTTTATTCACAAGATGCAAATTTGATCAAATCTCAAATTCAAGTTTGGAGGCTTGTAATTTTGTTTTCTTGCAGTTTACACCATTTCTTTTTCAAAATAATCAAAAACAAATTATTTCTTATCATATGCACTAGATTTTGAACAAATCTACAGCTTAGTTTATTTTTTTCTTATTTTTAAATCACGAGATGCAACTTTCATCAAAACTCGACTTCAAGTTTAGAGGCTTGTAATTTTATTTACGTGTAGTTTACACCATTTCCTTTAAAAAATAATTAAAAGCAGATTATTTTTCATCATATCCATTGGATTTTGAACAAATGCACTGGTTAGTTTATTATTGAATATTTTTTAAATATCGAGATGCAAATTCTATCAAATCTTAATTTCAAGTTTGGAAGCTTGTAATTTGGTTTGTTTAGCCTCTAGACTGTTTCGTTTTCTGAATAATCAAAAGCAGATTATTTTTCATTATATCCACCACATTTTAAGCAAATTAAGTTGATAGTTTGCTTTTGAATTTTTTTTTAAATCACAAGATGCTAATTTTATCAACACTCGACTTCAATTTTTTAGTGTCACCATTTTGTTTATATTTAGTTTAGGTCGTTTATTTTGCAATATATTGAAGAAATAAAGTATTGTGAAATATATTAATAAAATTTTAAGCTAATTTACTTGATAATTAGTTTTTTATATACATATTTTTTACCAGTGCTAATAAATTTCAATATTTGATTTAATTATTTTTATTTTATACTTGTATTGACTCGTGATAGGAAATTGTAAATTGTAAATTGCTAATTGCATCACCCTGTATAGCAGGATCGTTCTCTGCGGGTGCGGTGAGAAATGTACACGTGGCGGGGCCGTTCGCCCGGAATTACAAAAATAGTCCCCGGAAAACAAGCGGCGCTCAATTCCGGATATTCCCGCTCCCGATGTTACATATCCCACTGATTTCACGCCAAATTACCCCGCACGTCCCCCATCCTAAATATATACTTCTATTTGTTATTATTGCGAACATCGGCAAATAACACAATATTTTCTTAGCTGCGCAAAAAAAGAGAAAATTCGACGCTGAAACTCTCTGCGGGATGGGGAATCTAGTAGGTGGCGAACGTTTTATGCGTATGAAATATGTTGGTCGGTGAAGAGGAGAGACGGTTTGTCAGTAACAGTAATGCGGAGGATGAGGGCCGGGGATAAAAGACATAATAAAGCAGTATTGCCAGCGGCAGCCGCCGTTCTTACATAAATCAGCGGCTTATTAAGTCAAGTGGTTACGTTGAGGACCCATTCCACCTACCCTCCCCATATCCGTCGCCGCCGCCTCCGACGCTTACTGTAACATGCACTTTTTACGTCCCACTCAGGACCAGAAAGACAAAGCACCACACATGCAAAAAAAAATCTCGCCCTGGAAACGGATTATAACCATCTATTCCTTTCAACAGCGAATTATGACACGAGACGATAAAAACTGAAGCGAATTTTTCAAATTATAATTACTGTATTGTTTTTAATTTCTCTCGTAGTTCTAAAAAGCAATTATTAATTAAGAAATGGTGGAAAATGCACATAAACAAATTTACATGCGTCTACACAGGATGTCGATTTTGCATCTCGTGATTTAAAAAACAATAAGAAGCAAACTATTTACTAAGTTAATTTGCTTAAAAATTGGTGTTTATGATAAGAAATAATCTGTTTTTACTTACTAAAAAAAATAAATATTGTAAACTATACATAAACAAAATTATACGACTCCAAAGTTGAAATCGAGTTTTGATAAAATTTGTATCTTATGATTTAAATTGTTTTCAAAAATAAAGTAATCAGTGAATTTACTTCCAATTTAATGGATGTAATGAGAAATAATATTTTTTTAATTATTTAGTACAAAAAATAGTGTCAACTTCACGTAAACAAAATTGCAAGTGTCTAAACTTGAAGTCGAGTTTTGATAAAATTTACTTCCCGCGATTTAAAAAAAAATTAGAAGCAAACCATCAAGTAAATTTGCTTAAAAATTGGTGTTTATGATAAGAAATAATCTGTTTTTGATTATTTAAAAAAGTAATAGTGTAAACTATATAAAACCAAAATTATACGCCTCCAAACTTAAAGTCGAATTTTGATAAAATTCGCATCTCGTGATTTAAAAATATGTAAAAAATCAATTATCCACTTAATATAAATAAATTTTTAAAAGACTTTGGTAAAATAATCAGATTTTCATTATTTAACAAAACTACTGACGTAAACTTATTGTAAACAAAATGGCGAAGCTGTAAACTTAAGTTGAGTTTTGATGAAAATTTCATCTCATGATACAACGAATCGTCATTATTAAATTACAAAGTTAATTTATCTAAACTTGTATGTATATTATGAAAAATAAATTTCCTTTAATTATTCAACAGAATAAATGATGTAAATTGATTATAAACAAAATGGCGAGACTATAAACCTAAAGATGTGTGTTGATGAAATTTGCACTTCGTGATTTAAAAATATGCCGAAAACAAACTCTTGAGTGAATTTGTTTAAAATTTTGTGAACAATAATAAAATTTATCTGTTTTTGAATATTTTGCAAAATAAATTTCGTAAAATGATTGTACACTCGTCATTAATAAATTACAACGTTAATTTGCTTAAAAGTTTGTATACATTATAAAAAATAATCTGGTTTTAATTATTTAACAAAACAAATGACGTATACTGGTTGTTGAGAAAATGGTAAAACTGTAAACTTAAAGAGAAGTGCTTATGAAATTAACTCCCCTGCAATTTCTAATACATTCAAACCAATTATTGATTATAAATTGTTTATATATTTTTTATTAATCACAATCTGCTTGTAACAACCTAACGTACTCTTGACCTACCGCAATATGCTGTGTATTGATGGGTAATTTTAAAATTTTAAATCATTTAAAAATAAGTAAACCTAACATGATAATAGGTCCTGATCAAGTTCCAGTTTCTAATTTTTCTAAGATTTTTGAGTCTATCATGTGCAATTATATTCGTCCTCAAATTGAACAATCGATATCTCTTCATGAGAAAAAGAACTACTCAAAACTAACTCAGTTTATTTCCGGTGAACTTAATCGTCGTGCCCAAGTTGATGTACTTTACACGTAGATTAGTTAGACTTTTGATTGTTTGCCTTACAGTAATCTTGTATCCCATTTTAATAAGTACAATTTGGCCTTTTTTGTTCATTTAATTTTAATTTATTGCTACAAAACCATTCTGCATACTGTATTTCTACTTCTTGCTCAGAGCAATATCCCACTGAATTAGAAATAGTGGGTTCGCCTGCAAATAAGATCACATCTGAACAAAGGAAGCTACTTGAAGAGTCGTTGATATATGCAAGAAATAGTCGCGGTCCAAGGATTGAACCCTGTGGTACACCCTGCTCTAACTTGGATGTGTCCGAGATTGTATTTTTATAGTATGTACAGTAAGTGCTATTTGAGAAATACGATCAAATTAGTTTTATACTATCTGGATGGACATTATAGCAGAGTTCAGAGATGAAGACAATCGTTTGTGGTAATGTTCATATTTATACGGAAATTTGTATCAACCCTATTGGTAAAAATTATCGCTAAGGCCAATATCGAACTCTACGACAAATTTAATTCACATTTAGAGCAGTTGGAAGTTGAAAATAAAGAGCTCAAAAAACGTATTGACCAGATTGAGCAAATTAATCGAAATAATAATATTCGAATTATAGGCCTACCGTAAGTAGCTAATGAAACTTTAAATAATACAGTCCGTGAGCTTTTCACTAATAAATTGAATATTACGGAAAATATCAACATACAACACAGCTATCGAGTAGGTTAAAAAAAGGCACGAAGATCCGTCCTGTTATCGCCAATATTTCTTCTCCCGATTCTGCTAAAATGGTTTTAAAAAGCAGACATCGACTTAAACAATCCGGTATAATAATCACAAATGTCAGTTGATAGACAATAGACGTCAGATGATATATGACAGTTGACAGATGACAATTGACAAATGATAGCTGACAGATGCAATTGAGAAATGACAATTGTGAGATAACAGTTGACAAATGTCAAATAGAAAACAGAATATGGATGCAACTTACAGATGATATCTGACAGTTGACAGATGATAATTGACAAACAACAGATAACATTTGGCAAATAAATTATTACAGCGGATAATATCAGTTGACTGATGATAGATGATTAAAACAGAAAATTGAAAAATTATCAAACAACAGAATGTAAAAAAATTAAATATAGAAAACCGTGTTAAAACCAAAAAATCATTTGTAGTTTTTAGTTACCGATGACAGATAAGAGTTGATTAATTTAATTTGACAGTTGACAATTGACAATTGACAAATGACAGTTGATTTATGGCAATTGAAAAATAACAGATTTATTTATTTATTTATGTATAATAAAAAGTATTTTTTGTAAAAGGGGACTCCGTAAATAAATTCAATTTCAAATTCAAATGACAGATAGCAGATGACAAATGTGAGTTAGTAGATAACAGCCGACAAATTATAGTCGACAGCGTAGTGATGTTAAATGACAATTGACCGATGATAATTGACAAACAATAGTTAACAGACGACAGATAACAGGTGAAAAATGACAGTTGACAGAGTAAAGACGACAGATGATAACAGTTGATGACAATTGATAAATGGCAGCTGACAGATAATAACTGAGAAATTACAACTGTAAGATAACAGTTGATAAATGTCAAATAGATAACAGTAAACAGATGATTGCTGATAATTGATAGATGATAATTGACAAACGACATTTAGAAGATAATTTAAAAATTATCAGACAACAGAATGAAAAAAATAGATATAGAATAGTGTTAGAAACAGAAAAAAAAAAACAAAAATCATTTGTAATTTTTAGTGACAGATAAGAGTTAATTAATTAAATATGACAGTTGACAACGATAATAACAGTTGACAGATTAAACATTGACAAATGTCAATTAAAAGATAATACACGACAGATGATATATAACAGTTGAGAATTGACAAATGAGAACTGACAGATGATGAAAATTATGACATAACAGTTGACAAATGCCAATAGATAACAGTAAACAGATTATAGATGACAGTTGACAGATGATAATTGACAAACGATATTTAACTGACGACAGATAAAATATAACAGTTAATAAATGTCAGTTGATAGATAAATGTTGACAGATGATAAATGACTAAAACAGAAAATTTTAAAATGATCAAACAACAGAATGTAAAAAAATGATATAGAATACAGTGTTAAAAGCAAAAAATCATTTGTAATTTTGAGTTACAGGTGACAGATAAGAGTTCATTAATTAAATTTGACAGTTGACATATGACAATTGACAAATGACAGTTGATGGATGCGAAATTGAGAAATGTCAGTTGACAGATAGCATATGACAAATGTGAATTAATAGATAACAGTTGACAAATTATAGACTATAGCCTAACACCTTCAAAATACAGATTGTTAAAACTTGCTCGAGAAAAACTAGGAAATAACAACGCTTGGTCGTGGGATGGCAAAATTTTCATTTAAAATAATGAAGGGAACAATAAGGTATTATCACTTTCTTCACAAATTGTTATTTGTTGAACTCAGTTGACCAGGAAGCCATTTTTACAACAAAATGGCTTCCTGGTCAACTGAGTTCAACAAAAAACAATTTGTGAAGAAAGTGATTATACTTTAATTGCATAATAATCTTCACGTAACTTAATAAAAATATATTTCTACAACAATAAGGAAGTCAAGATTATTTACGATTCCTCTGTTCTAGACAAATATGTGAAGATTTTTGTATAATATAATTGTTCATATTAATTATCATGCATGCAACTCTATTTACTTATGGGAGTATTATTTTTTTTTAATTCTCACTCTCATATTGGAGAATTTTCCAAATATTTGTTTGTAATTTCTGCGGCAGCTGCACACTTAGTACTTGACTACATTAAGGCGTTCTACACTATAAACCACGACATATTAATTGCAAAACTCCATTATATGGGTTTTCAAAGGGATGCAATATTCTTAATTTCGAGCTTTTTAACGACAAGGTTCAAATCGTGAAAATTGACAATGATATATCAAGTTCATTAAGCGTGTGTTCCCCAAGGTTCTATTTTAGGACCAATTCTATTTTGCATTTACACTTCTTTCCTAACCAATGTCTTAAATTACTGTTCGCCAAATATTTATGCAGATGATACACAGATGTTATACTCATTCATACTTGAAGATACAGAGTTAGCTAATGACCGCATCAATACTGAGTTGAAACATCAACTAAACATTCTTTAATAATCAGCGCCTCTAAATCGACAGCTATTCTTTTTGGACCTAACAGTTTAACGTCTCTAGCAATACCTCTTTTAAAAATCAAGATAGGTAATGATAATTTACAATTTGTCAATTCAGCAAGAAATCTTGGTCTTACAATGGACACTAGTTTGCGTTTTAAGCTTCACATCAAGTGTATCTCACGGGCATATATTAATTTGAAGATGATTTATTCTAATAGGAGAACTCTATATATGCAAATAAAAATATTTTAAGCTTTGTTTTGTATTACACATTTTTATATAAAGTGTTATATAAAACGAAGTTTAAAAAAGTTTTTTTTATGTTTACATTCTGAGAGAATTTTCTTGAACATAATTAAGTAGTAAGAAAGTTTTAAAAAGTGTTTTCATTTATATTCGACATGTATAACGAAATAAAAGCCTTGAGAATCAAAAATAGAAGAGAATCAATTACCATAAAGCAATATTTTAAGAATCTGACAAGAATTCTTGATTTACAGAAGCCAAAAATATAAATTTGATAAATTATTGACTAGGCTATAATATAAGTTTTAAGAAGAGATTCATAGATCTAAACTACAGCATGACAGGTTTTCTGTGAATATGAAAAATCTCTGACGAACAAAAAATTGCAAGTGTTAGAGTTTTTTTAGATGCAGAAAGCAGCTCTAGATGAATAGATTCGGATATCATTTTAATAACTGATATACGTTCAATGAAAATTCTCTCAAACAAAAGTTTTTAAGTAAGGTAAATCTCTGACTTGGAAAAATCGAAGATTACATTTTTTAGATCAATATTAAGGTTATGGCAAAAATATTTAAGAAGGAATCAAAAAAATGGGCAATATGATGAATTTTTATAATAATAATAATATTATAATAATAATTTATTCATGTCACACCTGGAGGCTTACAATTGTCATAATAAATTGATAGATAAATTAAAATAAATGTATAAATATATAAATAAATAAACTAGATAAAATACAAATAACAAATAAAGTTACCATGTGAATGTAAACTAATAACTAAGATAAAACGTACATAAAATATCAAACAATTAAAGTACAAACAGTTTTAATCATTAGGGTATAAAAAAACTAAATAAAATACAAACAACACATATAGTTAAAATATAAAATAATAAATAAGATAAAATGCACATAAAATATTAGATTGTTTCAATTATCTGTTATTATTTTTTATATATTATTTATGTGCATTTTTAAACTGTGTAGACAATTTTATTCCAAACCGCGAGACTATCAATTATGAAAATTTATATGTATATGTAGGGTGAGTGGGTGGCCTCTAACTTACCCTCCAATGAGTAAAACATCATCAAAAATAATTCGAAAAATTTGTTTAACTAAATCTATTAAAATTTGCAATAATATTATGTTTAATCTTCTTCATGTTCTTTCAAATTTCTAGAATTTTCTTCAAGGGTTCTAAAATTTTCTAATAATTTGTTTTTATATTCCTAGAATTACCAAGAATTCTTCTAACAAATTTGCAGATTTTTCTATTTTCCAAATATTAAAAATTATTCAGCAAATTTCTAAAATTTTCTATTCCAGAATTTTCAAATGATTTCTTTATAGATTTCTAGAATTGCCATTTGTTTAGATTTAGATTTATAGATTCACAGACTCTAAGGTATGTAAATATGTCTGTGGATTTTTCAGCAACATTTCTTTCAGTCTCCACAAGCTTTCTTTACAATTATCTGAAATTCCCGAAGAAAAATTTCTGATTTTTAATCAGATTTCCAAACTTTGCTTTAGGCTTATAAACTATTTTGGTAATTTATTTTCCAGGTTTTTAAAGTTTTCCACATTTATAAAATTTTACAGCTTCTTTTATGGCAGTCTTCAGGAATTTATTTGCAAAGTTTCCAAAAATCATTTAAAAGTTTTTATCAAATTCCCTTGCAATATATATTTTTTTTTTAATTTTCTGACAATTTCTTCTCTGGACTTCCAAAACCTTGCTAGAAATCTAGGAATATCTCTTCAAAATTCTTAGAATGTTCTTTAAGTATTTCAAATTGTCCAGCAATTTTTCTTCAGATTCCTAAAAAATTCCAATTTTTTTTCTTCTAGATTTTCAGAATTTAAATTTAGGTTTTTAGAACTTTCCACACACTTCTTTAATTTTTATCATTATAAAATCCACATCTGTAAAATTTTTTTGAAAGTTCCAGAATTTTCTCTTTAACATTCTAAACTTTTAAGATTTTATTTATCAGATTTCCAGAATTTATGGTAAAAGTTGAAAACTTTTCAGATGTCTAAAATTGTCCAGTAATTTCTCTTACAGTCTCCAATTTCTGTTACAAATTTAATTTTTTGTTTTTAGGAGTTTTTTTATTAATTATTTTTAATTCAAAAATGCTTTGCAATATTTTTTGAATTTGTTTCGAGGTGATTGTAAATTTTTCATCAATTCATTTTCCATATTTCAAAAATTTTCCAATTCTAGAATTTTCTTTCTTATGGCTCCAGAAATTTCCCTTCCAAATTTCTAAAATTTTCTTCGAGGGGCCAAAATATCTTTATTTTATTTAAACTACTAGAATTACCAAAAATTTTTCTACCAAATTTCCAAATTTGTTTTCGAAGGTTTTCTAGCAAATTTATATTAATTATAAATTATTTTTAATTAAAAAATGCTTTCCAATATTTTTTGAATTTGTTTCGAGGTGATTGTAAATTTTTCATCAATTCATTTTCCATATTTCAAAAATTTTCGAATTCTAGAATTTTCTTTCTTATGGCTCCAGAAATTTCTCTTCCAAATTTCTAAAATTTTCTTCGAGGGGCCAAAATATTTTTATTTTATTTTATTTAAACTACTAGAATTACTAATAAAACACGATTTGATTTCCTTTCTTCACTAATTTATTTTTACACGTTAAATGTACATTTCGAGTATTATTATTTATTAGTGATTAATACTCCACATAACTCAAAACAAATAGTGAATATACTAGAATTACCAAAAATATTTCTACCAAATTTCCAAATATGTTTTCGAAGGTTTTCTCTAGCAAATTTTAAGAGTTTTCTAGTCACCAAATTTCTAGAATTTTCTGTGCGTTCAGAATTTTCGAATAATTTTTTTTATAGATTCCCGAAATTACAAGATTATTTTTAGACTTAGATTTATATATTCATAGGCTTTAAGGTTTGAAAATATTTCCGTCTTTCTAAATTTGACAGATTTTAATAATATTCCAGCAACATTTCTTTCAGTCTCAGAAAGTTCTTAAAGAAAATTTATAGCAGTACCTTACTAGATTTCTAGAACCTTTCATTTTGTTTCATCATTCCCAAATTTACTTTAGACTTATAAAACAAATGTCTATTTCATATTGAAATTCTGAAGTTACAATTACTAGGATGTGTGTTATACTTCAAAACTATATTTGTTATGATGAGAGTAAATATTTATTTGTAAATAAGCATAGTAAACTGTTTCGGCAATTTATTTCTAAAATTCCAGGATTTTACAACTACTTTTTTCCATTCTTCGGGAATTTCCTTGCATATTTAAACATGTTTTCGATCATTCCTAAAATTTCCAGCAAATTCTCTTTAGAGTCATTTCATAAAGATTTCTAATATTTTTCTTTTTCCAGATTTTTCCAGAAATCCAAAATTTGCTCGAGAGTTTTAAATTATTTTAACAATTTCTTTTACAGATCCAAAAACTTATTGGAAATCTAGGAATATGTCTTTAAATTTCCTAGGATTTTCTTCAAGTATTTCAGATTGTCAAGCAATTTTTCATCAGATTCCTAGAAATTTCCAAATTCTTTACT
Source organism: Ontholestes murinus (assembly GCA_963969525.1). Lineage (NCBI taxonomy): Eukaryota > Metazoa > Arthropoda > Insecta > Coleoptera > Staphylinidae > Ontholestes > Ontholestes murinus. The sequence goes on along the minus strand of OZ018388.1, from coordinate 3,564,138 downwards.
TCTACGCTTTCAGAATTTGCTTTATAAACTTTAAATTTTAGAACTTTCCAGTAACTTCTTTAATTTTTATCATTATAAAATCTGAATCTCAAAATTTTTTCTTTTTAAAATTCAAAAACTTTTAAGAATTATTTTTCAGATTTTCGAAATGTACGTCAAAAGTTGAAAATTTTTTCTGCAATTTCAGATGTCTGGAATTTTTTAGTAAATTCTTTATACTCTTCAATTTCCGTTTCAAATTATGATTAGTTTTTTCAAACGTTCTAGGGATTTCTAATTGAATATTTTTAAATCCTGAAACTAAAATAATACTTATTTTAAGTAAATATTTATTTTTGGGAAATTTAACTTCAAGTATTTAAATTTGTTTATTGTCGCGACAATGTCAAATATTTTAGCGCTTTGTCGATGTCAACTGTTAGTTAGTTTTTTTTAGATATTGTAATAATCGTTACATTAAAAACTATAATAATAAACATAATATTAACTTACTTATTCTATCGAACTCTTGACCTACCTCAACAAACAATGCATTGACCTATCCCTCTTTCTCGTACTCCTGACCTGCCTTAATGTCTAGACTATTGAGGTAGGTCAAGAGTACGCTGGAGTTTAAGCGGGAAAATTGGCGCTAGGTTAACGCACAGTTTATTGTGGTAGGTCAAGAGTACGCTAGGTTAAATAATCTGAGAGAAAAAACACCTTAAATTATTTGAATTTTTACTGAAATGTGTGGATGGCCTCTAACACACCATTTAATCAATACAACATTTGCCTGGAAAATGAATTAAATACAATAAGAATGATTTACAGTCTAAAGTTAATAATTCATTTTATAAATTATTAATTTTAAACGCTATTATTTAGGGTAAAATAATTGGATTGGAAAATCAGACCCTTGATAATGTGTTTTGATTAGAGGGTAGGATAGAGGCCACCCACCCACCCTACGTATGTTTTTGTACATAAATTACAAACAGTTGTTTCATTTCTAGAAATTCTAATCAAATTTAGTGAAACATTCAATAAAATAAAATTATGAAAAAAATATTATATAAAGTGAGCGGGTATCAATATCTAAGCTATCTAAATAATTAATTATATTAGTTAAAAATGATTTAAAGTATAAAACGATAACATTTAATTCTATAAATTATTATTTTTAAACTTATCGTTTAGGATAAAATAATTGGATTATAATTCAAAATCTAGATGATGCTGTTTTGATTGGATAGTTTTTTATTGGACACTCACCCACCCTACATATTTATAAGTTACATCAACTATAATGGAGATTTTAATTTGATTAGTTTTGTCTACAATTTAGTTTGTATTTTTCGGAAACTAAACGACTGTTTAGTAGTTTGTTTGCCAAAATATATGTAGGGTGGGCGGGTGGCCTCTATCCTACCCTCCAATCAAAACACATTAGCGAGTGTTTGATTTTCCAATTCAATTATTTTACCCTAAACAATGGCGTTTAAAATTAATAATATATAAAATGAATTATTAAATTTAGATTGTGTATCATTCTTAATTAACATCCTCTAATCAGTACAACATCTTCTAGCCTTAATTTAATTTACACATACATTAAATTGAGAATTACTTGAAGTTTTAAAAAGATATAATTTATTTTATACATTATTGATTTTAAACATTCTCATTTCGATGAGATAATTAAATTTTAAATCAAATTCTCATTCCGTAACACTGGCCACATCGCCATTTTTAATAATAAAATCATGATACACCTTCTCAAAAAACACCTTGAAGAAGTCAGTATATATTGCATCAATATGTTTGTTATTCTATAAAACATTTGAAAGATATTGTTTGTATTCCAATAAATTAGGGAGTCCGAATGAGATTGGTTAACATAGATTTATTTTGAACAATGCGATGATAAGGAGAAATAATATTAAAAGTAATTTTTTCTTAAATTTCTTAAGAAATTATATTAATTTAATTATAGTTTTATGGGATTACATTTTTTTGTCCACCCTGTAGGTAAACAAAACTAGGGATGGCGTACACGCTCATAAATTCGCATTAAAATTTACAACCCGCGGATGTATTAACAACGGCAACATTATCGTCCCTAATCAGTCTCATTTGTAATTACCAATAATACCTGCGCGCATAAATTTTCGGGGCGCACTTTTTAAATCGAAGACGCGTCCGCATCCATAATTCCATCATACATTTTGCATGATGTTCGTTTCGCTGATTGTGCGCGAATCATCATAATCAACCGGAAATTTGTGTACAGCGGCGTGCGGACGGCAAAAATTCATTTCGCCCGAATTAGAATCGATTTGCATGCATCTATCTCTAAATAAGCGATTCTTCAGCATTTATTATTTATGTGGGCGGTAATTATAATTCGAGCGCGCGCTGTATACATTTTAATGATGCAATTTATTATTTATACGTCCCTACACGCGCGTCTAGTTTACATGTATGGAAAATATTTTCGAAAGTGTTGCAATAAAAAATGATTAGGTCCATCGGTTATGGGTGGGTGCGTAGTAAATATACATATAGAAAAGATAACGGTGACGAGTGGAAACAATTTGAGAGGGCGATATAAACTCGAACGCAAAAGAGGGGGTCGGTATGTAAATGCGATGGACTCAACCCTCTGGTCAGTGTGCGGCTAAGATGGTCAAGATAAAACCAATATGGCTCTATTGAGACCTCCGAGGAAATTGAATAATAAAATTATACAAGACGATCGGAATTCAATTTTTATATTTTTAATAATATGATTTATTATTTAAATCCCACACACACGATAAAAAAAACATGAATAATATTTTTTAAGTAGTGTATAAAATTTTCTATATGAAAGGGAAAAAATAAAAAGCCGCACGGGACGATAACTGACCGTCCGATATTGTTATTCTTTCAGTTCAATTGAAATTGAATCCGAAATGATTCGCCGGGTCCGGCGTTTTGTATATTTTTATTTTATTTCTATTTTTTTTTCCGCGCTATTTTTTTTTTACCCGTTGCGTGTGCGCGTTATTTATTTATACGCGCCGCAAAAACACGAATTTATTTACAATTCCACCGACTCGTCGACAGCGCGTCCCTTTTTCATATTAATAATATAATAAAATACAAATATTTTAATTTTGTGTTTTTGTTTTCATCGCGTCCGCGCTGACATTTGTCAGTCCGTGTTGTTTTTCTATTATGCACTGCGAATTTATTTTACATAGAAATTGCGTCTATTATTTTTTTTTTGTCAACCCCAATGCATTCGTATTGTTCGGGCGATAATTAAAATTGCTTGTGTGGAATCATTCATGTAATCTCTTAGCTTAATTTAATTATAATTACTAACATAGCAGCTATTATTCTATCCTGACAAATATTAATAATATAAAAACTTATAATTATTAATAATATAATTAGTAATGAGCTTAAGTTCATTACCGCCTTATGATATTACAAAAAAATACAAGTGTTAATCAATGAAATAAAAAAATAATTGCGTTTAAACACAAAACTTGCATTTTTAAATTAGCACAATTTCAACGATGAAAAAAAAAGTAAAAACAATTAACACGTAAGTAGAATCTTTGAAATTTACTTAAAATCATCTGTGCTTTATGATTATATAAAAAAATACAAGTATTCATCAATGACATTTAAAAATGATCGCGCTTAAAACCAAAACGTGCATTTTTAATTAACGCAATTTCAACGCCGGAAAAAAAATGTATAAACAATTACCTCAAACGTAAAATTTTGAAAATTAACTTAAAATCATTCACTCTTTATGATTTCATAAAAAATACAAGTATTCAACAATAAAATTTAAAAATAATCGCTCTTAAACGCAAATGGTGCTATTTTTAATTAGCACAAATTCAACGCTTGAAAAAAATGTAAAAACAATTGGCATTAACGTAAAATTTTGGAAATTTACATAAAATCATTCACGCTTTATGATTCTACAAAAAAAATACAAGTGTTTATTAATAAAATTTAAAAATTATCGCACTTAAACGCAAAACGTGCATTTTTTAATTAACGCAATTTCAACGCCGAAAAAAAAAGTAAAAACAATTTCCTCGGACGAAGATTTACTTAAAATCATACACTCTTTATGATTCTACAAATAAGTACATGTATTCAACAATGAAGTTTAAAAATGATTGCGCATAAACGCCAAACGTGCATTTTTTAATTAACACAAATTCAACGTTGAAAAACAAATGTAAAAACAATTGCCAATAACCTAAAATTTTGAAAAGTTACATAAAATTATTCACGCTTTATGATTCTGCAAAAAATACAGGTGTGCATCATTGAAATTTAAAAATAATCGCACTTAAACGTAAAACGTGCGTTTTTTTTTAATTAACGCAAATTCAACGCTGAAAAAAAAATGTAAAAACAATTCCCACTAACCTAAAATTTTAAACATTTACATTAAATTATCCACACTTATGATTCTGCAAAAAAATATAGATGTTCATTGATGAAACTTAAAAATAATCGCGCTTAAACGCAAAAAGGTGGATTTTTTAATTAGCACAATTTCAACGCCTAAAAGAAAAGGAAAAAACAAATGTCATTAACGTAATATTTTAAAAATTTACTTAAAATCATTCACGCTTTATGATTCCATAAAAAAATATAAGTATTTATCAGTGAAATTTAAAAATAATCGCTCTTAAACGCAAAAAGTGCGTTTTTTGATTAACGCAATTTTAACGCCGGAAAAAAATGTAGAAAACAATTGAGACGTAAGAAACATTTTGAAAATTTACTTAAATTGCTCAGGCTTAATTATTTTACAAAAAACTACAAGCTATCATCAATGAAATTTAAAAATAATCTCGCTTAAATGCAAAACGTGCATTTTTTTAATTAATCCAATTTCAACGCCGTACAAAAATGTTAAAACAAAGACCACTAACGAAAAATTTTGTAAATATACTTAAAAGCATTCACGCTTTGTAATTCTACTAAAAAATATATGTATTTATTAATTAAATTAAAAAATAATCGCTCTTAAGCTTTTTTGATTAACGCAATTTTAACGCCGGAAATAATGTAGAAAACAATTGGCACGTAAAGAAAATTTTCGAAATCTACTTAAAATCATTCAAAAATACAGGAGTTCATCAATGTAATTTAAAAATAATGCCGCTTAAACGTAAAACGAGCATTTTTTAATTAACGCAATTTCAACACCGGAAAAAATGTAAAAACAATTGAGACGTACGAAACATTTTGGAAATCTACTAAAAATCATTCACGCTTTATGATTCTATAAAAAAATACAGGTGTTCATCAATGTAATTTAGAAATAATCGCGCTTAAACGCAAAACGTTAATTTTTTAATTAACGCAATTTCAACGCCGTAAAAAATGTAAAAACAATTGCCACGTAGGTAAAATTTTTAAAATTTACCTAGAATCATTTGAGCTTCATGATTATATTAAATAATATAAGTGTTCATCAATTAAATTTAAAAATAATCGCGAGTAAACGCAAAACGCTCATTTTTTATTAGCACAATTTCAACGCTGAAAAATAATGTAAAAACAATTGCCACTAACGTAAAATTTTGAAAATTTACATATAATTATTCCCGCTTTATGATTCTATAAAAAAAATACAGGTGTTCATCAATGAAATTTAAAAATAATCGCGCTTAAACGCAAAACGTTCATTTTTTAATTAGCACAATTTCAACGCTGAAAAACAATGTCAAAACAATTGCCACTACCATAAAATTTTGAAAATGTACATAAAATCATTCACGTTTTATGATTCTACCAAATAAATAGAAGTGTTCATTAATAAATTTCAAAAATAATCGCGCTTAAACGCCAATCGTGCATTTTTTATAAGCGCAATTTCAATGCCGGAAGAAAATGTAAAAACAATTGCCACTAACGTAAGATTTTGGAAATTTACTTAATATTATTCACGCTTTATGATTCTACAAAAAAATACAAGTGTTCATCAATGAAATTTAAAAATAATCGCGCTTAAATGCAAAACCTGCATATTTTAATTAGCGCAATTTCAACGCCCAAAAAAATGTAAAAACAATTGCCACTAAACTAAAATTTTGCAAATATACATAAAATCATTCACGCCTTACGATTCTACAAAAAAATAAAAGTGTTTATCAATGAAATTAATAAATAAACTTGCATTTTCTAATTAGCACAATTTCAACGCCGAATAAAAATGTCAAAACAATTGACACGTAAGTAAAATCTTTAAAATTTATTTAAAATCATTTGGGCTTTAAGATTATATAAAAAAATTCAAGTATTCATCAATGAAATTTATTAATGATCGCGCTTAAAAGCAAAACGTGCATTTTTTAATTGGCGCAATTTCAACACTGAAAAAAATGTAAAAACAAATGCCACTAACGTAAAATTTTGAAATTTTACTTAAAATCATTCACTGTTTATGATTCTACAAAAAAGTACAAGTATTCAACAATGAAATTTAAAAATGATTGCGCATAAACGCCAAACGTGCATTTTTTAATTAACGCAATTTCAGTCCCGAAAAAGAATGTACAAACAATTGCCACGAATGTAAACTTTTAGATATTTAATTAAAATTATTTAGGTTTTATGATTCTACAAAAAAAATCAAGTTTTCATCAATGAAATTTAAAAATACTTGCGCTTAAACGCAAACCATTTTTTAATTAACGCAATTTCAACGCCGGAAAAAATCTAAAAACAATTGCCACTAACGTAAAATTTCAAAAATTTACTTAAAATCATTCACGCTTTATGATTCTACAAAAACATGCAAGTGTTCATTAATAAAATTTTAAAATAATCGCGCTTAAACGCAAAACATGCATTTTTTAAGTAGCATAATTTCAACGTCGGAAAAATATGTAAAAACAATTGCCACTGACCTAAAATTTTGAAAATTTACATAAAATCATTCACGCTTTATGATTCTAATACAAGTATTTATTAATGGGATTTAAAAATAATCACTCTGAAACGATAAACGTGAATTATTTAATAAGCACAATTCAATTTCAACGCTAAAAAATTGGAAAAACAAATGCCACTAAATTAAAATTTTGGAAATTTATTTACTCTTGCAAAAAAAATACAACTGTTTATAAATGAAATTTAAAAATAATCGCGCTTAAATGTGTAATTTTTAATTAACGTAATTTCAATGCGGAAAAAATGTAAAAACATATGCCACTAACCTAAAATTTTGAAAATTTACATAAAATTATTCACGCTTTAAGGTTCTGCAAAAAGTACAGGTGTGCATTGTTGAAAATTAAAAATAATCGCGCTTAAACGTAAAACGTGCCTTTTTTAATTAACGCAATTTCAACGCTGAAAAAAATGTAAAAACAATTGCCACTAATCTAAAAGTTTGAAAATTTACATAAAATTATCCACGCTTTATGATTCTGCAAAAAATACAGATGTTTATTAATGAAATTTAGAAATAATCGCGCTTAAACGCAAAACGTGCATTTTTGAATTAACGCAATTTCAACGCCAGAAAAAAAACGTAAAAACAATTGCCTTAAACGTAAAATTACAAAAATTTACTTAAAATCATTCACGCTTTATGACTCCACAAAAAAATACAAGTATTTATTATTGAATTTCAAAAATAATCGCGCTTAAACACAAAACGTACATTTTTTAATTAACGCAAATTCAACGCCAGAAAAAAATGTAAAAACAATTGGCACGTAAGTAAAATTTTAAAAATTCACTTAAAATCATCTGCGCTTTATGATTCTACAAAAAAATACAAGTATTCATCGATTAAATTTTTAAATAATCGCGCATAAACGCCAAACGTGCATTTTTTATTTAACGCAATTTCAACGCTGAAAAAAATGTAAAAACAATTGTCACTAACCTAAAATTTTGAACAGTTACATAAAATTATTAACGCTTTATGATTCTGCAAAAAATACAGGTGTGCATCGTTGAAATTTAAAATTAATCGCACTTAAACACAAAACGCGCATTTTTAGTTAACACAATTCCAAAGCCGGAAAAAAATGTAAAAACAATTGGCACCTAAGTAAAATCTTAAAATATACTTAAAATCATTCACACTTTATCACTAAATAAAAAAATATAAGTGTTCATTAATGAATTTTAAAAATAATTGCGATAAATGCAAAACGTGCATTTTTCAATTTTAGCGCCGGAAAAATATGTAAAAACAATTGCCACTAACTTAAAATTTTGGTAATTTACTTAAAATCATTCATGCTTTATGATTCTATAAAAAATATAAGCATTAATTAATGAATTTCAAAAATAATTGCGCTTAAACGCCAAACGCATTTTTTTAATTAACACAAATTCAACGCCGGAAAAAAATGTAAAAAGAATTGGCAAGTAAGTAAAATTTTCAAAACTTACTTAAAATCATTCACGACTTATGATTTTGCAAAAAATACTAGTGTTCATCAATGAATTTTAAAAATAATTGTTCTTAAACGCCAAGTATTTTTTAATTAACACAATTTCAACGCTGAAAAAAATTTTAAAAACAAATGCTACTAACGTAAAATTTTGAAATTTTACTTAAAATTATTCACGCTTTATGATTATGACAAAAAATACAAGTATTCATCAAAGGAATTTAAAAATAATCGCTCTGAAACGCTAAACATAAATTATTTAATTAGCACAATTTCAACGCCACAACAAATGGAAAAACAAATGCCACTAAAGTAAAATTTTAGAAATTTACTTAAATTTATTTACTCTTTATGATTTTGTAAAAAAATAACTGTTTAACAATGAAATTTAAAAATTATCGCACTTAATCGCAAAATTTGTAATTTTTTATTAACGTAATTTCAACGTCGAAAAAAAATGTAAAACAGTTGCTACAAACGTAAAATTTTATAAATTGACTTAAAATCATTTGGGTTTTATGTTTCTACAAAAAAAAAAACAAGTATTCATTAATGAAATTTATAAATAATCGAGCTTAAACGTAAAACGTGCATTTTTTTATTTAATACAAATTTAACGCTGAGAAAAAATGTAAAAACAATTGCCACCAATCTAAAATTTTGAAAATTTACATAAAATTATTCACGTTTTATGATTCTGCAAAGAAATATAGGTATTCATCAATGAACTTTAAAAATAATCGCGCTTAAACGCAAAACGTGCATTTATTAATTAATGCAATTTCAACGCCAGAAAAAATATGTAAAAACAATTGCCACGATCGTAAAATTTTTGGAGTTTACTTAAAATCCCTCACGATTTATGATTCTATAAAAAATACAAATGTTTGTCAATGAAATTTAAAAATAATCGCGCTAAGCGAAAAATATGCGTTTTTTAATAAGCGCAATTTCAACGCCGAAAAAAATTTAAAAACAATTGCCTCGAACTTAAAATTATGAAAATTTAGTTAAAGCCTTTCATTCTTTACGATTCTCTAAAAAAAAAAAAATACAAGTGTTCACCTATGAAATTTAAAAATAATTTTGCTTAGACGGAAAACGTGCATTTTTTAATTAACACAATTTCAACGCCCGAAAAAAATGTAAAAACAATTGGCACATAAATAAAATGTTTTATGTTTACTTAAAATCATTCAAGCTTGATGATTCTGCAAAAAAATACAGGTGTTCATTATTGTAATTTAAAAATAATCGCACATAAACGAGAAACGTCAATTTTTAATTAGCATAATTTCAACGCCAAAAAAAAAAAAATTCAAAAACAAATACCACTAACGTAAAATTTTAGAAATTTACTTAAATTTATTTACTCTTTATGATTTGCAAAATAAATACAACTGTTTATCAATCAAATTTAAAAATTATCGCGCTTAAATGCAAAATTTGTAATTTTTTATTAACGTAATTTCTACGTCGAAATAAAAAATGTAAAAACAATTGCTACAAATGTAAAATTTTAGAAATTTACTTAAAATCATCGGTGTTTTATGTTTCTACAAAAAAACAAGTGTTCATTAATGAAATTTAAAAATAATAGAGCTTGAACGCAAAACGTGCATTTTTTTTTATTTAATACAAATTCAACGCTGAAAAAAAATGTAATCACAATTGCCACTAACCTTATATTTTAAAAATTTACATAAAACTAATCATGCTTTATGATTCTGCAAAAAAATGCAGATGTTAATGAAAGAAATTAAAAAATAATCGCATATAAGCACCAAACATGCATTTTTTAATTATCGCAATTTCAATGCCAGAAAAAAAATTTAAAAACAATTGCCACTAACGTAAAATTTTGGAAATTTACTTAGAACTATTCACGTTTTATGATTTTGTAAAAAAAATCAAGTGTTCTTCAATGAAATTTAAAATAAATCGCGCTTAACCGCAAAACGTTCATTTTTTAATTAACACAATTTCAACGCTGAAAAACAGTGTAAAAACAATTGCCACTAACGTAAAAATTTGAAAATTTACATAAAATTATTTACACTTTATGATTCTATAAAAAATACAGGTGTTCATTAATGAAATTTAAAAATAATCGCGCCTAAACGCAAAACGTGCATTTTTCAATTAGCGCAATTTCAACGCTGTAAAATGTGAAAACAATTGCCACTACCATAAAATTTTGAAAATGTACATAAAGTGATTCACCCTTTATGATTCTATAAAAAAACAAGTGTTTATTGATGAAATTTAAAAATAATCGCGCTTAAACGCAAAACGTGCATTTTTTTAAATTAATTTAAACGCTGAAAAAGAAATGTTAAAACAATTGCCACTAACCTAAACTTTTAAACATTTACATAAAATCATTTATCCTTTGATTCTGCAAAAAATACAGGGGTTCATCAATGAAATTTATAAATAATCGTAGTGAAGCGCCAAACGTGCATTTTTTAATTATCGCAATTTTAACTCCGAAAAAAAATGTAAAAACAATTGGCACGTAAGTCGAATTTTGAAAAATTATTTAAAACCATGTTCCCTTTATTATTCTATCAAAAAAATACAAGTATTCATCAGTGACATTTTAAAATAATTGAGCTTAAACGAAAAACGTGCATTTTTTAACTAATGCAATTTCAACGCCAGAAAAAATATCTAAAAACAATTGCCACGATCGTAAACTTTTGGAAGTTTACTTAAAATCACTCACGATATATAGTTCTATAAAAAAATACAACTTTTGTCAATGAAATTTAAAAATAATCGCGCTTAAACACCAAACGTGCAATTTTTTATTGACGTAATTTCAGCACCGGAAAAAAAATGTAAAAACAATTGCCACTAACGTAAAATTTTAGAAATTTACTTAAAACCATTTACGTTTTATGATTCTATAAAAAAAATCAAGTGTTCTTCAATTAAATTTAAAATAAATCGCGCTTAACCGCAAAACGTGTATTTTTTAATTAACGCAATTTCAACGACGAAAAGAAATGTAAAAACAATTGCCACTAACGTAAAATTTTGTAAATTTACTTAAAAGCATTCACGCTTTATAATTCTTCTAAAAACGTATATGTATTCATCAATGAAATTAAAAAATAATCGCTCTTAAACGCAAAAAGTGCGTTTTGATTAACACAATTTTAACGCCGGAAAAAATGTAGAAAACAATTGGCACGTAAGTAAAATTTTCGAAATCTACTTGAAATGATTCACGCTTTATGATTCTTCCAAAAAAATCCAAGTGTTCAACAATGAAATTTAAAAATAATCGCGCTTAAACGGAAAACGTGATTTTTTTAATTAACGCAATTTCAACGCCAGAATAAATGTAAAAACAATTGGCACAAAAGTAAAATTTTGAAAATTTACTTAAAATCCTACACGCTTAATAATTCTACAAAAAAATACAAGTGTTGATCAATAAAATTTTAAAAAAATCGCGCTTAAACGCAAAACGTACATTTATTAATTAACGCAATTTCAACGCTGAAAAAAAAAATATAAAAACAATTGCCACTAACCTAAAATTTTAAACATTTACATTAAATTATCTAAACTTTATGATTCTGCAAAGAAATACAGATGTTCATTAATGAAATTTAAAAATAATCGCGCTTAAACGCAAAATGTGTATTTTTCAATTAACGTCGAAAAAAAATGTAAAAATAATTTCCACAAATGTAAAATTTTATAATTTACCTAAAATCATTCACGCTTTATGATTATACAAAAAAAATCAAGCGTTTATTAAGGAATTTCAAAAATAATCGTGCTTAAACGCAAAACGTGCATTTTTTAATTCAATCAATTTCAACGCTGAAAAATAATGAAAAAACAATTGCCACCAATCTAAAATTTTAAAAATTCACATAAAATTATTTACGTTTTATGATTCTGCAAAGAAATACAGATATTCATCAATAAAATTTAAAAATAATCGCGCTTAAACGCAAAACGTGCATTTTTTAATTAATGCAATTTCAACGCCAGAAAAAATATGTAAAAACAATTGCCACAATCGTAAACTTTCGGAAGTTTACGAAAAAATACAAATGTTTGTCAATGAAATTTAAAAATAATCGCGCTAAACGCAAAATGTGCATTTTTTAATAAGCGCAATTTCAACGCCGAAAAAAAATGTAAAAACAATTGCCTCGAACTTAAAATTATGAAAATTTACTTAAAGTCTTTCACGCTTTATGATTCTCTAAAAAAATAGAAGTATTCATTAATGTAATTTTAAAATAAATCGCGTTTAAATGCAAAACGTGCATTTTTTAATTAATACAATTTCAGCGCCAGAAAAAATGTAAAAACAATTGTTACGTAAGTGAAATTTTCGAAATTTACCTAAAATCATTCACTCTTTATGATTCTGGAAAAAAATACAACTGTTTATCGATGAAATTTAAAAATAATCACGCTTAAACTCCAAAGTGCATTATTTAATTAACGCAATTTCAACGTTAAAATAATGGTAAAAACAATTGCCACTAACCTAAAATTTTGCACATTTACATAGAATCATTCACGCTTATAATTCTATAAAAAGAAACAAGTATTAGTTCATGAAATTTAAAAATAATCGCGCTTAAACGCAAACCGTGCATTTTTTAATTAACGCAATTTCAACTCTGAAAAAAAATGAAAAACAATTGCCACGTAAATATTTTTTTTAAATTTACTTAAAATCATTTACACTTTATGATTCCACAAACAAAAACAAGTATTCAACAATGAAATTTAAAACTAATTGAGCTTAAACGCAAAACGTGCATTTTTTTATTTAATACAAATTCAACGCTGAAAAAAAATGTAAAAACAATTGCCACTAACCTTATATTCTGAAAATTTACATAAAACTATTCAAGCTTTATGATTCCATAAAAAAATACAAGTATTCATCAATAAAATTAAAAAATATTCCCACTTAAACGCAAAACATGCATTTTTTTAATTAGCACAATTTCAACGCTAAAAAAATGTAAAAACAAATGCCACTAACGTAAAATTTTCTAAAGGTACTTAAATTCATTCACGCTTTATGATTCCACAAAGAAATACAAGCGTTCATGAATGAAATTTAAAAATAATCGCGCTTAAATGCAAAACGTGAATTATTTAATTAGCATAATTTCAACGCTAAAAAAAATGGAAAAACAAATGCCACTAACGTAAAATTTTGGAAATTTACTTAAATTTATTTACTCTTTATGATTTTGTAAAAAAAATACAACTGTTTATCAATGAAATTTAAAAATAATCGCGCTTAATCGCAAAATGTATAATTTTTAATTAACGTAATTTCAACGTCGAAAAAAAAATGTAAAAACAATTGCCACAAAAGTAAAATTTTATAAATTTACTTACAATCATTCGCGCTTTATGATTCTACAAAAAATTCAAGTGTTTGTTAATGATATTTTAAAAAAAAATCACGCTTGGACGCAAAACCTGCATTTTTTTATTAGCACAGTTTCAACGCCGCAAAAAATGTAAAAAATAATTGGCACGTATGTAAAATTTTTAAAATTTACTTTAAATTATTTGTACATTATGATTCTACAAAAAAAAATCCAAGTGTTCATCAATGAAATTTAAAAATAATAGCGCTTAAACGCAAAACGTGCATTTTTTTAATTGGCACAATTTCAACTTCGAAAAAAAAGTAAAAATGAACAAATCTAAAGTTTTTAGAGAGAGAGAGATAGAGAGAGAGACACGTTGAAATTTTTGTAGATAATCATGTTCTAAATTAGGATTATAAATATTTGTAATTAACTATTGTAGGAAGATGTCTTCGAATTAGATAGTACATTTTATAAATCAGCATTAAATACGTACCAAACAACGGGGGAAATCTAGCAAAGAGATAAAAAAAGCTGCCGCCGCCACTTTAACGGCCAGATTAATCCGACCGGGACAATAAACAGCGCGAGTTAAAAGGGGCCAGACGATATAAATAACCAGTAATAACCTACGGATGTTTAATGTGTATAAATGTTCCGTGGATTGTAACAAATTTCTCGGTCGAAAGAAAAACTTATCTCCCCGCCGGGCGCGGGCCCCGCATCACCGTCGAGCGGCCAACCGCCGCCCCCGGCACCGCATCCGTTCCACGCGCCGAGCCGGCCCGCTTCCTGCGAATGCCGCCACCGCAGCCGCACACAGGGCCGTAAATAAAAAGACGGTTTTTCGCGGGGCCAGAAGGCGTGCATTTTTATTACCCGAAAACCGGCCCGTTTAAATTAAATGTGAAGATAGTGTAACTTTTTTAGTGGATCCGGAACGGGGGATGGCCCTCCGCCCGGAAAAATAAAATCCCAGCCTGAATTTATAAACACGCGCGCCACCGCCGGGAACAGCGCCGCTGCCGCCGACGTTGTTTTCCGTATCAGATAGATTGCTCGCAATTTACATCCCTTAAAATGTATAATTAAACGGCAATTACTTAATGGAGAATTATATGCGTCGCGCCCTTTTCCTTAAAACCGTTTCACGGCAATAAAAATGGAAATCAGGCCGACGTTTTACCTGCCCCCGTCGACAGAAAATAACAATCTGATCTAATGTTATTATCCTACAAATGGAAACCCTATTGCTTAATTAATTATTTAACTCAATTATTACATCAAAATATTTATAATTTATTAAATTGATTCTCATTTTGAAATTGTAAATTAAATAAACGATTGTGTAATATTGAATTGATGATCAAGTTTGTGTATTCATTACGTTCCACCATAAATATCTCTTTGTGAAGAAAAAGTTTGGCGAGAGATGTATTGATGTATTCCGCGCTAAGCGTTCGATGAAATTTTATACGGAATTGAAAAAGAGCTGTAAATATGTGTCGGATTTTTTAGTGTGGAAGCAAAACTGCAAACGATCCCGGGGAAACGGGATGATTTGCATGAATATTTCGCCCGGGTCCGGAGTCGCAACTGTCAGCTCGAGATAGTAACATATTTCCTCTTCTTCCGGGCCACTAACTCCGGCCCAAAAATTATACTCCTCGTGAGTTGACCGGCGGACATCTCTCTACTCTCGTGCGGCGTTATTACCGTCCACCACCCCAATCTCGACCCCTCATGCATAATGGATATTGCCAACTTATGCGATATATAAATTCCCAGTTATGCCCCGGCGCAACGATGTTTTTCCTCGGTCCGAAGGAAAATAACAATCTTTTGTGAGAGCGCGCGGGATGATGGATAAGCGCGAATTTTACAAAAGAAGGGGTTGCTGAAAGAGCGGTGGCGAGGGGGGGGGGGGTGGAAGGTGTGGGACGAACGGTGGCGTTTTTAATTAACCCCTCGGCGTTATAAATATTCATGAATCTTTTCCCTATTATTTTTAGTTGGGGATCATCCAGAGAATATTTCTATAATTTAGATGCGGGGGTGGCGGCCTGTTTTACTTTAATATTTGAGACGCGAAGAAAGCGTAATTGAAAAGATGTTAGTGCGCCTAATTATTTGATCGCGTTCCGGTGGGAGAATCCGGGTTCGGCTCCGGGTGAGCCGCTCTCGCTCCCCGCACCGGTGGATAATGAAGCGTGGGGGCGCAGGGGTTGCGTGGTTCTCTCGTTAATCAGGTGCATCGGCCCGTTTAAATGAGTGCCGCATGACTAGGTGCCTCTGTTTACACTAGCTCCGTTACCAAAACAAAACCACGAGGAATAATAATATTTGCCCAAACAAAAATTCCCCAGCGTCAACACGGAGAGCGAGCGAGCGATCTAGTTTCGAATGGCATGGGGGTGGTGATGGCGGGAGGGGGGCTCAAGTGAACATCGCGTTTTAAGCCTGTTTTTCGTGTATGTGCTTCAATTACAATCCACCCTCTCTCGTTCATTTATTAGTCGTGAAAATATTTTTAGGTATATACACAAACAATTGTTTTCCTCGTTTCACAAATAAACATTACAGACAAAAAAATATTTTTACCTTCCTTATACATTGAAATTGATAATATTAAAATAACAAAAAACATAAAGTAATGCAATAAAGGATTTTACCCTTTGATTTTGAATATTATAAACACAAATTTTATTTGATGTAAACTAGAAAAATGAAAATAGTTATTATTTTTTAACTTTTATTACCATTTTCCATCTAAAAAGTCATCTATCAATCCTACAACTAAAGTTTTTAATAGTTTTTCTTAATACACAGATTTCAGGCAACATTGACAGATGACGTGTTATAAATGATCGACCATTAAGCGTCAAATGTCAAAATAAAAATGATAGAAAATCAACAACAAACACTAAATAACTAATAAATTTAAAAATACGAAAACATTTCGTGAATCTACAACAGTGAGTCTTACTAAGAGTAGAAAACTACTTCTCTAGCTAATACTTCGACAGAAGTATTAGCTAGAGAAGTAGTTGTTTCAAATTAATTTGTTTTGTAGTCTTAGTAAGACTCATTGTTGTAGATTCACGAAATGTTTTCGTATTTTTAAATTTATTATTTAATTTTCTACAACGAACTAAAGGATTTTAATACATTTTATTACTAAATAACTCTTAAGTTGTAGATAATTATAGAGTTAAGGACAAATGATAGATGGCATTAGCAGACAATTGATGATAGCCAACTGTCGAAATATTATAATAAATATGAAACAATTGACGAAAAATCTAAAACAAATAAAAAAACAAGAAAAGTCCTATAAATTATCATAATTAGTATAAAAATAAAGAATTAAAGACAAGTGGCAGATGATATATCAGTTAACAACTGCAAAAAGAGTGTAAAATCAAAAAAAAAACTCTTCAAATATTATCTATAATAAGAAAACTAATAAAAATTCCAAGTAAGTTAAATAAAGTAAACGTTTTTATTTAATTTTCCAAAATGTATCACGAAGTTAACGTATCAACCATTCATCAATTAAAAATTCCAAGCCAAAAAGAAAACTGTAAATACTTGCATTTTATATAAACAGATGGTAGATGACATAAAGTAGATCACAGATGGTAGCTAGTATGTATAAATGATAGATGATGATAGATGATAGAATATGTGTATAAAATATCAAACAGCTAACAATAAACTATAAACAGAAAATATAAAATAATAACTAAACAGGTTACAGATGATAGTATGTATAGATGTTGGAGGATAGAGGATAGATGATAGATAACAGAAAACATTTTAGAAGTTATCCAGCTGAAGATATAAACTGTAAACACAAAAATCGAAAACAATATCTAAATAGATAAAAGATGATAGTTAGTATACATATAAATAACAGATGATAGATTATAGAGGATAGTTGGCAGAAGATATATTAGATGTCAAATAACTGACGATAAACTATAAACAAAACTAAATAGATGATAAATGCAGGCTAGTAGTTGGTACATATAGATGACAGAAGGGTAGATGATAGAGTATAATGAATAAATATATTCGATATTAAACTGCTGAAGTAATACAATAACTAAATTGTTATTGTTATTGTTGCTCATAATAAACGAAAGATGATAGAATATTTAGATGGCAGATGATAGATTACAGAGGATAGATGACAGAAGATATATTAGATATCAAATAATCGATAATAAATTATAAACACAGAAAAACTAGAAATAAAATTAAACAGAAGAAATAGTTGAAATAGACGATAGATGGCTCATAATAGATGACAGATCATAGAATCTTCAGATGACAGATGATAGATTACCGAGGATAGATGATAGAAGATATATTAGATATCAAATGACTGATAATAAACCATACAGAAAAACTGAAACTAAAATTAAACATAGGTATCTAGTAGACGACATCTGATAGTAGATGATAGATGATAAGGATAGAGGATAAATACCAGAAATATACAGGGTGAGTTTTTTTCGATGTTCTCTATGGGGATCTCGGAAACTATAAGAGATAGAGAAACGGTTAAATGGGGAAAGAAGTGTAGATTTACGAGACGAATAAAATTCCACTTTCAAAGTTTTCAAAAAAGTCAAGGGTAACTAGATATTTTGAAAAAAGTAAAAAGTGTCAATTTTTTCAAATCAATATATCTCGGTTTTTATAACAGGTAGAAAAAAACTGTAAAGGACAAAGTTTTAGATAATTTTATGCAGATTAATAACAAATAAGCAGAAAATTTGTATCGCCATTATTTTCCGAGATATGACGCAAACTTACATTTTTTTAAATGGAAACCATAGTTGGCTGTGACCTCATTCAAAAGGTAATTTTTTTCTCTTTAATCCAATATGGCATACGAAATAGTTATTTCTAAAAATGAGTGAGTTATAGACATTTTAAATTTTATTATAAATAAAAAATGGGTAGCCATGAAAAAGATGAAAGTAAAACAATTGCAGTTGTTTATAATATAATATAATATTAATCTACATAAAATTATCTAAAACTTTGCCCTTTACAGTTTTTTCTATCTGTTATAATAACCGGGATATATTGATTTGAAAAAATGACACTTTTTACTTTTTTCAAAATATCTAGTTACCCTTGACTTTTTTGAAAACTTTGAAAGTGGAATTTTATTCGTCTCGTTAATCTACACTTCTTTCCCTATTTAACCGTTTCTCTATCTCTTATAGTTTCCGAGATCCCCATAGAGAACATCGAAAAAAACTCACCCTGTATATATTAAACACAAAAATCAAAAACAATATTGAAATAGATCATAAATGGCACATAGAAGATGATAGATGAATGTATAGATAAAAAATGATAGATTATAGAAAAGAGATGACAGATGATATATTAGATATCAAATAGCTGACGATAAACTATAAATACAGAAAAACTAAAACCAAAATTAAACAGATGATAATTGGTATATAGTAGATGACAAATAAAGGTTCGTACATATAGATGGCAGAAAATTGATGATAGATTCTAGTGGATGGAGGATTAATATGTTACCAAACACTTATTAGATATTAACCAGCAGAAGATAAACTATAAATACGAACATTAAAAACAATACCTGAATAGATGATAAATGATTGGCAAATAGTAGATGATAGAAGGTAGTATATATAAATGATACACAATTATTGAGGAGAAATGAAGAGAGAAGATAAAAAAAAAACTAACACAGAAACAAATGATAGTAGAAGTGGTATACATATAAATAATAGATGATAGATTACAGCAGATATATTAGATATCGATAAACTATAAACACAGATAAACTAGAACACTAACTAAACAGATAATAAATAGTATATAATATATTTAATGTCAGATGATAGTATGTACAGATGACAGATGATAGATTATAGAAGCTAATAATATCAGAAAAATTATTACATATTTAATGGCTGAAGTTAAAGAGTAAACACAAAAATAAAATGAAAAACAATAACTAAATAGATCATAGATGGCTCATAATAGATAATAGATGATTGGATATATAGATGGCAGATAGATAGATGACAGACGAAATATTAGATATTAAATAACCCACAATAAACTATAAACACAGAAAAACTAAAACTAAAATTAAACAGATAGAAGATGACATCTGATAGAAGATGAGAGATAATAGAGGTAGAGGCTAAATGCCATAAAATATATATATTAAACATACAAATCAAAAACCTAAATAGAGGAAAGAATACACATAGTAGATAATAGATGATAATTAGAATATATAGATGACAAATGATAGTTTATAGAGGATAGAAGACAGAACATATATTAGAAATCCAATAACTGACGATGAATTATAATTTCAGAAAAAACAAATGATATGTGGTATGTAGTAGATGACAGATAAGGGTTGATACGTATAAATGATAGATGATAGATTATAGGGGATAGAGGATTAAGACCAGAAAACATATTAGATATTAACCAGCTGAAAATAAACTATAAACACGAAAATTAAAAACAACACCTAAATAGAAGATAGATGGCAAATAGTAGATGATTGATGATAGTATGTATAAATGATAAATGATGATTGAGAAGAGATGAAGAAAGAACAAGTTAAAAAAATACTAAACAGATGAAAGATAGTACATAGTACTATAGATAAGAGAAAACAAAAATCATATTAGATATTAAACATCTAAGCACAACGATCATAAACAGTACCTAAATAGATCATAAATGACAGATGATATATTACAGAGGATCCATGACCAAAGATATACTGAATATAAAATAGATGACGATAAATTATAAATATTTAAATTGACAGATGATAGATGATACATGATAGTTAACAGAAATAATACTAGATATTAAACAGCTGACGATAATCTGTAAACATAGAAAATTTAAAACAGCAGAGAACAGTAGACAAAAGACAGAAGACAGAAGACAGAAGACAGAAGACAGCTGAAATGGAACTTTTGTAAAATTTAACATGAAAACAATTGAGATTTTAACAGAAAAAGTTCTTAGATAAAAGCAATTAAGTTTCTAGAAGAAACAATATAAAGAATAAATAGAATTCATATTTTTACAGTTGAAACAACATACAGTCGACTCTCTATATAGTGAAGGGCCAAAATGTTGAACGAAATTTCACTATATAGAGTTTTGCACTATATAAAGAGAAACAAAAATTTCAAAATTGAATTACATTTAAAAAATTTTTTTTGATTAATCAACAGTTTATTAAAACCGAATAAAAAATTCTAGAACAGAATACAGAAATCAGAGGACAGAGAAACAGAGTACAGAGAAATAAAGGACAGAGAAACAGAGGAAAAAATACAGAGTACAGAGCAGCAAAAGACAGAGAAACAGAGAAATAGAGGAACAGAGGAACAGAGGAAAATAGGAAAATAGGAAAATAGGAAAATAGGAACCTAGGGACAGAGGAACAGAGGAACAGAGGAACAGAGGAACAGAGGAACAGAGGAACAGAGGAACAGAGGAACAGAGGAACAGAGGAACAGAGGAACAGAGGAACAGAGGAACAGAGGAACAGAGGAACAGAGGAACAGAGGAACAGAGGAACAGAGGAACAGAGGAACAGAGGAACAGAGGAACAGAGGAACAGAGGAACAGAGGAACAGAGGAACAGAGGAACAGAGGAACAGAGGAACAGAGGAACAGAGGAACAGAGGAACAGAGGAACAGAGGAACAGAGGAACAGAGGAACAGAGGAACAGAGGAACAGAGGAACAGAGGAACAGAGGAACATAGGAACAGAGGAACAGAGGAACAGAGGAACAGAGGAACAGAGGAACAGAGGAACAGAGGAACAGAGGAACAGAGGAACAGAGGAACAGAGGAACAGAGGAACAGAGGAACAGAGGAACAGAGGACAGAGGTCAGAGGACAGAGGACAGAGGACAGAGGACAGAGGACAGAGGACAGAGGACAGAGGACAGAGGACAGAAGACAGAGGACAGAGGACAGAGGACAAAGGAACATAGGAACAGAGGAAAGAGGACAGAGGACAGAGGACAGAGGAACATTGGAACATAGGAACATAGGAACAGAGGAACAGATGACAGAGGGCAGAGGAACATAGGAACATAGGAACAGAGGACAGAGGGCAGAGGAACATAGGAACAGAGGAACAGAGGACAGAGGAACAGATGAACAGAGAAACAAAGGAACAGAGAAACAAAGGAACAGAGGAAAGAGAACAGAGGACAGAGGAACATAGGAACAGAGAAATAAAGGAACAGAGGAACAGAGGACAGAGGAACATAGGAACAGGGGAACAGAGGAACAGAGGAACAGAGGATATAGAAACAGAGGAAAATAGGAACAAAGGAACAGAGGACAAAGAAGATCAAGGAAACGGTATAGAGGATAAACGATAGGCGATATAAGATTAATCAAATACAATACCTCGATAAATAGCAAAATGTACTTTGTAAATGATAATATATTTAAGTGAAAGATAATAAATAAAAAACTTTTTAACTTTGTTTGCATAACACGGACTTTATTTAGTGATGATAATGACAAGCTAAAATTGTCGAAACTATAGTCACTAAATAAAGTCCGTGTTATGCAAACAAAGTTAAAAAGTTTTTTATTTGTGAAGAATTATGTATAACGAAGTAGAAGCCTCCACCGTTAACAGTTTGAAAGATAATAGATTATAAAGGATAGATGATCGATTGTATTATATTATATATAAAATAGCTAACAATAAAGTATAAACAATCAAAACAAACAAATCAAAAACAGTGCATAAATCATTGATTGATTGCACAAAGTAGATGATAGATTTTAGATGATAGATGATAAGTGATCATTCTAAATTATAGATGATAGTTAGTATGTGTATAACAGATAATATATAGATGATAAATGACAGAAGACATATTAGCCCACGATAAACTAAACTAAACTAAATAAAAACTAAAACATAAACTTGACAGATGATAGATGGTCTATAGTAAATTGCGGAAAATAGTTAGTATATATGGATGATAGAAAATAGAACATAGATAATAGTAAATAGTAGATGATATATGATAGTTATTATGTACGAATGATAAATCATAGAATGTAAATGATAGAAGATATATGATATACCAAATAGAGGACGATAAACTATGAACAGAAAAAACTGAAAGTAAAACTAAACATCTGATAAGATGGTATATAGTAATAAACAAATTATAGTCTATGTAGATAACATATAAAAGAGATAATAGAGAATAGGGGATCAATAATAAATCAGCTGAAGATGAAGTGTAAACACAAATCTAAATTAATATAGGTTAATGATGGCATGGCACATAATAATGATAGAGGATAGAAGATACAATATAGACGATAGAGAATAAAGTATAAAGTATAGAGGATATAAGATATAGGAAAGTGGACAGAGGACAGAGGATAGAAATAGAGAACATAGGACAAAGAATTATTTTATTTTATTTATTAACGGAATCTCAAAATTAATAGAAATAATAATTACAAAACAACACATTACAAATATAGTTACAAATATATTTTGTAATTACTGTAACTACATTTATAAGTAGACAAATAATCGCAAATATTAACAACACCAGATGAAACAAAAAAACCCAATCCCAAATGGTTTAAATTATTACAGTCACTAGAGGTTCTCAATTCTTAATTGCTAGATAGAGGATAGAGGATAGAGGATATAGAGGATATAGAGGATATAGAGGATATAGAGGATATAGAGGATATAGAGGATATAGAGGATATAGAGGATATAGAGGATATAGAGGATAGAGGATATAGAGGATAGAGGATAGAGGATAGAGGATATAGAGGATATAGAGGATATAGAGGATATAGAGGATATAGAGGATATAGAGGATTTAGAGGATATAGAGGATATAGAGGATATAGAGGATATAGAGGATATAGAGGATATAGAGGATATAGAGGATATAGAGGATATAGAGGATATAGAGGATATAGAGGATATAGAGGATATAGAGGATATAGAGGATATAGAGGATATAGAGGATATAGAGGATATAGAGGATAGAGGATCCACCCACCCACCCTACATATTTATTGCAATTCAATCACCATCAGTACTTTAAATCTGCAAAAAATAACAACCGCAATTGTTGATGTTGTTTAAAAGCTTAAAATCATTGTTATGGCTTAAATTTTTATGTATATGTAGGGTGGGTGGGTGGCCACTATCCCACCCTCCAATTATTATAACATAAACGACAATTTTGATGAAGATCATTTTTATAATAACAGTATTTAAGAGAATATAGAATAGAGGATAGAGGATAGAGGGTAGTGGATAGAGAATGAGGATAGAGGATAGAGGATAGAGGATAGAGGATAGAGGATAGAGGATAGAGGATAGAGGATAGAGGATAGAGGATAGAGAATTGAGGATAGAGACAACATTTTATATATTAACCAGCTAAAGATAAACAACAAACACAAAAGCACATATTAGATGATAGATAATGGTATATATAAATGTCAGATTATAGAGGATGTGACAAAAGATATATTTACTGACGATAAACAGTAACCAAGGAAACTAAAAAATATTAAGATGGAAGATAGAGCGATGATAAATAACAAATTATATTAGATATCAATTAGTTGACGGTAAACTATAAACACAGAATGGATTGTGTGCTTTTTGAAGATTATTTAAGTGAAGATGTTATTTTTAACGATGTTTTAAATCACCGAAAGGAATTTAATTTCCAACAATTTGTGTTGAAACAATCGTCATTTTGTTTCCAAGCGAAAAATTTCAATTGTTTTTACGGAATATTAAAAATGTATTCATTTTGGATGGATTGTCTGGTTTTAGAAGATACTTTGGGCGAAGATGTTGATTTTATAATGTTTTAAATCACCGAAAGCAATTTGATTTCCAACAATTTGAGTTTTAACAATCGCCATTTTGTTTCCAATCAAAAAACTTCAATTGTTTTAGCGGAATATTAAAAATGTATTCATTTCGGATGGATTGTGCGGTTTTAAGAATAATCTGGGCGAAGGTTGTTTTAAATCACCTAAAGCAATTTGATTTAAAACACTGAATTGAAAAATTCACTATGTCACATTTTTAAAAATGACAAACGAAATACGATTAATTTATTTACTTTGTTATTACTTATTCTTTAATAAATTTACAGATTGCGGATAGTAAATGGCAGATGACAAATGGCAGCAATATACAATACGTATCGTAACAAATAAAAGAACAATAGAAAACTATAAACATGACCGTAAACACGTAACAGATGACAGTTGGGAAATGACAGATGACAGATGACAAATGAAATATAATTTATAGTCAATCATACCGATGACAGAAGACAGATAGCAGATGTTAAATGACACTTAACAGATGAGCAAATAGCAAACGACAGGTGACAGATGTCACATGATAAATGACAGACTAATTATATTAAATTTAGTTTTACATTTTATTCATTTAAGTTACTTTGACGAACGACAAAGGTGAAATGACAGTAAAATAGTTGGTAGCTGCTAAATGGTAGTTGGTAATTGTTAGATGCTACGTAATATATAGTAGAGACTCTATTTTTACCCATGTTTTTCCTAAAATATCAGACAAATGACAGAATGCAAATGGCACATGTTTATTATTTTATTTTCATAAACTTTTAGAAATGCATGCTTTACAGCAGGATGTTTTACCTCTACTAATAGCGAATGACAAGTGACAAATAATTAATTAAAGGCAATTGAAATATTATTCATTGTTATGTTTATAGTGTTTTCTATTCTCATGGAAATATACTAAAGTAAACAAATCTAATGACAGACGACAATCAACAAATGACAGATCACATTTGAAAACAAACAAAAATCATATATTCTGCCAGATTATTTTTGAAGAGTATTAGAATTTTTCATTATTTTCTTTAATAACATTTAATTCTTTAATTTTGTTACCAAGTGGAAACTTTCAAATAACTTTATTGATTTCGCCCAAACATTTAATTTTATTTTAATTTATTTCTTGAATGGAATTAAAATATTTTAGCATATTTTAAAAACGTTAAATTTCTTTGCGTTCGTCAAGCTTGTATTGTGAATTTATAATTCAAGTAATTTTAAGTATTTTCAGTAAATATATTCAAATGTTTCGGCTTCTTTCGAGTTACTTTAGATATTGTATTAATCATTGCTCTAAACTACTCGCCGTACTCTTGACCTACCACAATAGTCAATACATTAACCTATCGTACTCCTGACCTACCTTAATAAACTAAGCATTGACCTAGGTCAAGAGTACGCGCACATATTATTAAAGTTTAGAAACGAGACAATTTCATTAATATACAGCGTGAGGTTCTCTACAAGGGGTAGAAAAACGGTTAAACTTATAAACTTAGGAAAGAAGAGTAGTTTTACGAAATGAATAAAATTATAAATTTCAAGGTTTTTAAAAAAATCAAGGGTAACTAGATATTTTGAAAAAAGTGAAAATGCGTCCAATTGTTTCAAATCTATATAAAACCCTTGCGTATTTTTTACTGGTTGGAGGGTGGAACAGAGGCCACCCACCCACCCTACATATACAAATTTATTTAATCCACTGACACAGTTTAAGTTTTTATTTTTAATCATATTAATGTTAGTAATTAATGGATTGTAAAATCAAGTTTTAATTTAAGTTTAAATATTTATGTGGGGTGGGTGGGTGTCCACTAACCCACCCTTCAACCAGAAAACCACACAACAACAAACAGTTTAACACAAAAATAAGAAACTAACTGAATAGATCATAAATGGTTCATAATAGATGATAGATGATAGCTGATAGATGATTACAGATAACTAACGACCAACAATAAATGACTCTCGAAATATCTCTATCGTATATCAAATAACAGACGGTAAATTATAAGCAGAAAATCTGTAATAAAATCTAATTAATAAAATTGTGAAACTATTTATTCGTTTACATCTTTATCTTGTAGAGAAATACAGAATTATAGACAGATAATAGATAATTAATAAAATAAAACAGAAATACAAAAAAATATATATTAACATCTCGTTTCTATAAAATTATTATATATTAAATATGTCAGATGTAAAATGAGAAATGAAAATCGTGTAATGAGAAATTGAAGACAAAAATATTGTTTTTGTCTCGTAGAAAAATATAGCAAAATGCATTGAAGTGATAACTGATAACAAATTACTGATGAAACACTTAAAAAGCGTCAAAATCTCAAAATGTAAAGTAATTGAGAATTAGAGAACACCAGCCTACCTCACATATATACTTTTATTTTCGCTATTTAATGTTTTACTCTTTTGTTAATACAATAGAATTATGTATCAACTAATATTTTCGATTCTTGTCACTGTTTCATGATTCCGCGCTCGTAGAATTTCTGAGCCAAGTGAGATTTAAGATCTTTGCCATTTGTAAACGTTTTACATTCAAAAAATTCTACAAACTGCGAAATAAATGGTAATCCGATAGGGCCAGATCAGGGCTTAATGGGGGATGTAACATCACTTCCCAACCAAGCTCCAGTAATTTCTCATGAGTGGCCAAAAATATGTGACGACTGTTAAAACACTACTCTTTTGCGATTTACCAATTCTGGACTTTTTCATTGATTGCTTCGTCTAGTTTAGTAAGTTGTTGGCAGTACAAATCTGAATTCCTTGGAAGCAGCTCAAAATATAAAATACCTTTGCAATCCCACCAAATTGACAACAAGATTTTTTTCTGATGCAAATAAACTTTTTGGCTCGTTTTTGGATAATGTTGCTGCACATTACTCATTTTTGATGATAAGTGATGATTCTTTTCAGAAAGGAATCGGTTTCATTACGTTTAAGGTGTATATGACAAATGTTCGTGGTGCTTAGTGAACCTCTTCCAATTCATCAAGCTTTTTGACAAGTCCAAGACGTTTCAAATGTTTTTCTATCGCAGTATATGATACACTTAACCTCTCTGCTATCTCACGAAGTTATGTGACGATTCTGTTCAACTATGGTTTTGATTTGGTCGTCATCAAGTTCGATAGGCCGATTAGAACATTGTTCGTCTTTAAAAGAACGGAAATTTTTAAGCAAACGCCATATCTATCTGTGAGTTTGAGAAGCTTTCTTTCCTTTACGAAAATAAAAGAGTAAAATATGCAAAAAATGTTCGTTTCTTCCCTTCATTTTAAAAATGTCTTACAACTAACAGTAACAAAATAATTACGTATCATCTGCTTCTAAAGAAACGTCAATATGACTGATATCGAATAATGTCGAGCAAAGTTCACCACTAACACAGGTCACTCATAAAAGTAAAGCAATTACCGAAATGAATTAGTTGCCAATCCAATACATCAATTATTTTATAAATATGAATTATATATGTCAACATCACTCAGGAATCTTTACTTTTATATTCCAGCTAATAATACCTGAAGCTAATTTCATATTCTAGTTTTAGATCCTCGGCTCCGCTCACCCCCCAAAACATTCTTTTGCGAAAGTCTGTCGCCAGCCAGCCCTCTTGATAAAATTTTCAATATTAACGTGAGCTCCGTTGGGGTGATTTACATACATCCCGAGCATTCCTCACCGTTAAGGTACCTAGATCAGGCATCAGACAAAAGTATTCTTGTGAACAATAATACCGCCGGCTGAACGGTACGAGGCGGGCGGTATGAGCGGGGTGGTCTAGGGGGCAGAATCGATAAGATTAGAATTTGTTCGCCCACCTCTTGCATAAAGTCATGAGTTCATCTCGTTTGATTGAAATCCTCTCTTATTCTTGTGTTCGCATTTGAAAAACCCCACACCACCGACCATTCATTGTTTTAGCGGTCTCATGCATACTTCATGTTCGTTCGTCCTGAATGCGAGAGAGCGCCCCCTATTTACCGAAGCTTTTACAGATATTCGTTTAAGCTGCCGCTAATAATAAATCCTTTTATTATTTCGCCGTGTTTTTCCTATTTTCTCTCCTCCGGTTTTTTTTTTTTTATTATTCGGCGAGTGGGGCGATGCAAATTTCTAAATGGATAATGCCCATCTGCAAAATTGATTGGGTCCCCTCTTAATTCCCGCCGAATAATTCATGCGTTCCGGGGGCCGCGGAAACGACGAGATGAATTACTGATGGCCATTTGGTATTCAAACACCTCACACCTATAAACAACTTTTAATTTGATTAATAAACAAAAGGGGACACGACAGGTGAACGAAAATGTGACAGAAGAAAAAAGTCGCGCCCGTTCCGAAAATTTGCTCTCATTTCCATTTTATTGCGGTCCGCGTAAAAGGAACATCATCGTGTGTCAAGATTCGGGGGAAAAAAAAACACAAATGGATTTATGAGGTGAATCGCACACTCGTTATTTTGTTTGCATACATTAAAGTGCTCGAATAAATTTGCGCATTTACTTCCTATAATAATTAATATTTTACTTTTAAAATATTATTAATTAATAGATTAGTGAAATTTGTTTTAAACAAATTCTTATAATACGAGGGCTATCCGGAAAGTTATACCCGTTTGAGAATATAAAAAAGACAATATTTTAAGAAATACCAAAAGATACATTTCTGGAAAAAATTTCAAAAAAGAAAATATTTTCAAATTGATATAAAAATATTCCGATAAAATGGGGAATTTGTAAAATTTTGTTAATTTGGAATAAAACTTTCTGGAAAATTGTAGAAAGACAAATAAGATTTTGAATTTGTCTTCCAACCTGTAGAGATTGTCTTATTTTAAGGTTCTACAATTTTCCAGAAAGGTTTTATTCCAAATTAACAAAATTTTACAATATCTTGAATTTTGGAGGCGTTCACTTCGTAGTACATTTTTAATGAATAACAGAAAAACGTTTTAACTTTTTTATACTACTTTTTATTTTTATACAACACTTTGTGACTAGTTTCGAATTACACAGTAATCATTATCAAACTTAGTTTGATAATGATTACTGTGTAATTCGAAACTAGTCACAAAGTGTTGTATAAAAATAAAAAGTAGTATAAAAAAGTTAAAAATTTTACAAATTCCCCATTTTATCAATCTAAAAAGATTTTCTTTTTCTAGACTTTTCCAGAAATTTATCTTTGATATTTCTTCCTTAAAATTTGTCTTCCAAACTGCGAAGATTTTCTTTCTGTACGGTGCTAAAATTTTCCAACAATTTTTATTACAGTTTTCTAAAATTATACAAACTCTCGATTTAATGGATTTTTTGTAATTTAATTTCCAAACAGAAAATATATTATTTTTATAGATTTATGCATACAATTTTCTTGGCAATTTCTTTGAATTTATCTTCCAAACCGCGAAGATTTCATTTTTAAGTGTTCTAGAATTTTCCACCAATTTTTATTCCAGATTTCTAAAATTTACCGCAACTTTTCAGATTTGTCGGTTTTTTTGGAACTTAATTTCCAAACAGTAAAGATACTCGAGATTTCTTGGAATTTGTCTTCAAAACAACGAGAATTTTCTTTTTTAAGTGTTCTAGAATTTTCCAGCAATTTTTATTCCAGATTTCTAAAATTTATCGCAACTTTTCAGATTTGTCGGATTTTTTAGAACATAATTTCCAAACAGTAAAGATACTCAAGATTTCTTGGAATTTGTCTTCAAAACAACGAGAATTTTCTTTTTTAAGTGTTCTAGAATTTTCATTCTAGATTTCTAAAATTACATACATACATACAAGCTTTCCAATTATCACAACTTAAAATTATTTTTCTAATTACGAAGATTTTCTTTCTCTAGATTTTCCAGAAATTTTTTATCCAAACTGCGAAGATTTTCTTTTTTATTCTTGTACAATTTCCCATACATTTCTATTTTTTCGAATTCTACAAACTCTCCATAATTTAATCCGAACTTTTCTGGAATTTATTTTTCATCTGGAAAAAATTTCTTTTTCTAGTTTATTTTGCCAAAAAAAATATCTTCAAAATATCTTGAAAGTGAAAAGAATTTCTTCTTTTTTTTAAGGTCTTATAATTAATTCATTTTAATAAAATTCCATAGAATCAAATGGACTTAATTAAATAAATAAGAATTTATATTATATTTATAAGATTTTATTTGTCTAGACTTTTTCAAAATTAATTTTTTCAAGATTTTGTAGAATTTGTCTGTTCTTCTTTTTTTAAATTCTACAATTTTCCAGAAATTTTAATTCCACGTTCTTATCCTAAATGTCTCCAGAATGTTTAAAGTTCTATTCCAAATTTACAAAATAAGAAATATTTTTGGAATAATCTCGAAAAAGGAAACTTTTTTAAAATGGAAAAGAACTAACCAATAAATAGAGTTTCTAAAATTTTAGAAATCTAATTTCTAAAAAATCTATAACCCACAAAAAAAATGTTCGCAGTTTGGAAAACAAATTCAAAGAAATCTTGAAAAAAAAAATATTGCGGATTAGAGAATAAATTCCAAGTAATTTCTCATAAAATTATGGAAGTTATATAAAATTTTTAGAAAAATGTATTAAAAATTGCTTGAAAATCCTATAAAGTAAATCTTTACGGTTTGGAAGATAAATTCCAAAAAATCTCAAATAGGAATTTTTAGAAAAATCTAGAAAAAGAAAATCGTTATAAATTGAAAATTAATTTCTATAAAACTTTGGATTAAATTATAATAAAAACATTTGATTTTTCACATTTAATTTAAAACTTCAAAATTTCCTAACGTGAAATTGTAAAAATTCAAAAATCAAAAAAACGTAATTGTTTAAATTAGAAAAAGTGAAAATATAAAATTATTATAAAGTGAAAATGGTAAAACGTTAAAAGGTGAAAACGCGTGACGAAACCTCAAGAAGAAAAACGTTGAAATTAAATTCAAATTCAAAAAAACGTAAAAAAGATGATTTGTGGGAATTGATAAACGTGAAAACGTTAAAAAGTGTAAAACGTAAATATAAAGGAATAAATAAAAAAAAGTGAAAGACTCAAAACGTTAAAATTTAATAATAACGAAACGGAAAAATTTTTAAACGTTAAAATGCAAATATCTTAAAATTAAAATTAGAATATAAATATGTAAAACTGAGAAATCTTAAAAATTCTAAACCGATAAGAAAATTAAATATTAAAATGTAAAAAATCGTAATCGTTAAAACGTTAAATTAGAACGTTGAAGTAAAAAAACATCAAAAGGATAAAGAGTTCAAACATAATGATAACATATTTAACGTTAAATAACAATAAATATTAAAGTAAGAAACTGTCAAAACATTAATAAGAAACTTATATAAAAACATGATAAACGCTAAAATGTGAAAACGCAGAAAAATGTAGAAAAGACAAAAGTTGTTCAAGCACTACAATTTGAATTCTTAAATGAAGATAAAACGTTAAAACGTTAAAAATCGAATATCTTAAAAACCTGAGAAAGCAAACATATAGAATAATCAAAAAACGTGTTAACGTGAGCACGTAAAAACGTTAAAACCTGAAAATGCTAAAAGTGATATTGTGAAAGCATTAAATAAAGTGGTAAATCATAAAAAAAACGTTATAACATTAAACGATTATTATATCACGTTTAATTTAACGTGTCAAGTCCTGAAAACTTTTCAATGTAAAAACGGAAAAATCTAAATCAAGTAGAAAATTATAAACGAATAAAATATGTTTGATATGTGAATATGTAGGAAAATGTTAAAACATTGAGACGTGAAGAGATCATTCAAACGTTAAAACCTAAAAGTGTTTAAAATCAAAGAATCGACGAAAACGTGAAAATCTGAAAGTGTTGAAACATAAGAACGTTAAAAACTGCAACTGGAAGAACGTTAAAATCTGAAAACGATTATAAAAAATAAAACTAAATAAACGTTAAAACATTAAAAAGTTCGAATGTAAAATTATTGAAATGTGAAAAGTCAACATGATAATACTTAAAAACGTTCAGATGTAAAAAAGTCAAAACACTTAAAAGTTTCAAAACGTAAAATTATTATTATTTATTAAATGCAAAAACATTTAAATATTAAAACCAGAAAACAAAAACAAAAAACGAAAAATTATGTAAACATGAAAATATGAAATTAAATAAAACACTTTTAACTTTGTTTTACCACAATAGTTATTTATTAACTGTGACTATAGTTTCGTGGTAAAACAAAGTTAAAAGCGTTTTATTAAATTTTAATCAAATTGTACCACCAAGTAAACGCCGACAACATTCAAGAATGAAAATATGAAACCGTTAAAACTGCAAACTGTCAAAACTTTAGAAGGCGGTTAAAACTTAAACATTAAAACGTTTAAACGTAGTAAACACGTTAAATATTCAAAATGCAAAAGTTTAAGATTTTAAAACACTAAACTAAAATTTCAAAATGTTATAACGTTAAATCCTAAAATGTTAAAACATGAAACCGTGCCAAAAGTTAAAACACATGAAAATGTAGAAACGCTAAAGACTAAGAATGTAGAGATTTTACAATCTACAAATAAAAATAAGAAAGCACTGAAAAGTTCAAACATAAATAAGTTTAAATGTGAAACCATGCAAAAACATGACAGCGTGGAAATCGTAGAGACGTTAAAACTTCAAAATTTCCTAACGTAAAATCGTTAAGACTTTAAAAACGTGAAAACCAGAAAACGGATGTAATATTCAATTTATAAACGTTAAAATTTACAACCGCTATAAAGTGAAATTGTTAAAACGTTAAGAGGTGAAAACGTTAAGATATGAAAACATCGAAACGTTAAAACCTAAAAATGTGATAATGTTAAGGAATGAAAACACAAAAAACGTTAAAATCTGAAAGAGATAACTATTAAAACATTCAAACATTGAAAAGTTCAAATGCAAAAATGGTTAAATGTGGAAATTAATGATAGTTTTTATAGCAAATGTTAAAAAATGAAAAAATCAAAACGTTAGAACTTATATACCCTTACAACTATGTTAAAACTTTAAATAAGTAATTGTGAAGGCTTTCACTTCGTGATACATTTTTATTATTCAAAATAAAATTAAGTGAATAACAAAGTGATAAAAACAAAGTTATTCATTTTATTTTTATTTTTTGAAGTTAAAACATTAGAAAACGAAAGCGTTAAAATTTAAACATTAAACCGTTTAAACATAGTATTGTTAACACTTTATATGTTGAAAATGCAAAGATGTACAAACTTTAAAAGACTAAAAAGCGAAAACGTTATGTCTAAACGTTAAAACAGTGAAAAAGTTTAAATCATGAAAATGTAAAAACGCTAAGCTAAAAATGCAAAAACATTAAATTCTTTTAAAATAAGAAACCATTGAAAAGTTCAAACATGTGAAATGTGAAAAGATATAAAAAAAGCTCAAATGTGAATACATGGAAAAATGTAGAAAAGACAAAAGTTATTAAAGGTTATTATGAAATATTATATCAAAATAAAACAATAAACGTTAAAACCTATAATTGTAAGAAACTGCAAACCTGAAAACGCAAACATGTGAAATATTTAAAATGATAGAATCTGAAAATACTAAGTAATATTGTAAAAACATCCAATAAAGTGGTAAATTATAGAAAAACGTTACAACATTAAACGTATATTATATTACGTCTAATGTAACATGTTAAATCTTGAATACGTTAATATATAAAAACAACAAAAATTAAAAAGGAAAAAAATAGTTTAATGTGAAGCTATGCAAATGTTAAAACGTGAAGAGATCTTTAAAAAGATAGCTTAAAAGTATTAAAACCAAAAAACAATACAAAGTTACTATATAAAACCGTTAAAAATCAAAAATGTTAAAACGTGAAACGACGCAAACGTCAAAATGTTAAAGTATGAAAACATAAGAATATTAAAAACTGAAAATACAAAAACGTTGAAATCTGAAAACGTAAAATAATAATTAATAAAAATAAGTAAACGTTAGAACTTTTGTTTCATTATTAAAATGTTTTTAAACGCTAAAATTCACAAACATTTGAACCAAAATCAAGAAAAAATTAGTAAACGTAAAAATATGAAACTGTTAAAATGGGAAAATATTAAAAACGTTTAAATGTAGTAAACACTTTAGAGATTCAAAATGCATAAATGTAAAAATGTTAAAACACTAAACTAAAGAACGTTAAAACATCGAACAGTGCAAAAAGTTTAAAGAATATTTGATGGTAGAGGCTTTTAGTTCGTGGTACATCTTGAATGACTTGTAATTAAGACAATTGTTAAAAGATCATGAAAATTTAAAAACAGCAAAAGCTAAAAATGTAAACAAACATAAATATGTTTAAATGTGAAAAGATATTAAAACATAGAGAACATAGAGAGAGCAAAACATTAAAAGGTTAAAAATAAAATTCCCTAACATGAAATTGATAATAATGTTAAAACGTAAAAAATGTATAAATTAGAAATAAATATAAAACCATTAAAAAGTTAGAAGGTGAAACGTTAAGATGATAATACCTTAAAAACCGAAAAAAGTCAAAACGTTAAAACATGTGAAAAAGTTAAGTGAAATCACACAAAACAAAAGGTTAAAAGGTAAATATTAAAATTATAAAAAAATAATAAACCTAAAAAAACTTTGAAAAGTTCAGACTCTTCAGAGAAAATATTTAAAAGATGATTAATTGAAGATATAAGTATGTAAATCACTCAAATCGTTAAAACTAAAATATATTAAAACGTAAAAATGTCGAAAGGATACAAAAATTAATAATGAAATAAATTATGATTTAAACAAAAATTGTGAAAATCTTGAAAATCTGAAACCATTGAAAAATTGTTAAATATTAAAAAGATCAAATAAAGAAACCTTAAAAAATAAAAACGTTAAATTAAAACCCTGAACTAAGAAAACGTTAAAGGGAAAAAGAGTTCAAACATAATGATAACATGTTTAACATTATTACATTAAACGTTTGTAAAAAAAGAAACAATTATGAAAGCATGAAAAAAATTAAAATATTAAATTCAAATAAAACGATAAAACGTTAAAATTTAAAGTAACAATGTTACACGTTAAACGGTGAAAACGTTAAGATATTATAATTTCAAACGTTAAAACATGAAAATATCAAACCGTTGAGGGATTCAGACGCAAAAAAATGTTAAAATTAAAATTGTTAAATGTTAAAAAGCAAAAATTAGAAAACGTTTGAGCATTGAAAAGTTCAAACGTAAAAATTATGAAAATTAATAATAAAATCCTGAAAACGTTAAAATGTAATAACAGAAAAACCTAAACAAATAGAAAATTGGGAACGATTAAAAAATGTTTGATATGGGAATATGTAGGACAACGTTTAAACATTAAGACGTGAAAAGATCATTATAAAGTTAAAACCAAAAAAAAAACAGGAAAACGTAATAATATAGAACCGTTAAACAACGGGAATGTTAAAAGCTGAAACGACGAAAACGTCAAGGAGTGTATGTATTGAAACGTTAAAATCTGACTGGAACTGCAAAAACCTTGAAACCTGAAAACGTAAAAATAAGTAAACATTTAAATAATAAAAAGTTCAAATGTAAAAATATTGAAAAGTACAGATAATAATACGTAAAAAACGTTAAAATTTGAAAACAAAACCAAAACTTAAAACCAGAAAACAAACTTTAGAAGGCGAAACGTTAAAACATTAATACATATAAACGTAGTAAACACACTGAATTGAAAAATTCACTATGTTTTAATAACCACAAATAATGTAAACACGTTAAAAATTGATAATAAATAAAAAACGAATCAAAAAGTACTACATTAAAGAACGAAAAGTTAAAACATTAAAATGTGTAAACGTTAAGGGAACAGAACACACAAAAAAAACGTTAAAATCTGAAATATTAAATATTAAATCGTAAACAAGAGAAACGGTTTCAACATTCAAAAGTTCAACCTTAAAAATGATTAAATAATGGAATTGAAGGTATAAAAACGTGAAAACGTTCAAACTTAAATATACCAAAACGTAAAAATGTTCAGACGTTAAAACCCAAAAATATTAAAATGAATATAAAAATAAGAAATCTTTAAGAAAATGTCAAATATTAAAACTTAAAAATTAGGAAACGTTAAACCATAAAATCGTTAAATTAGTACATGTACGTTTTAACGGTTTCGTGTTTATTAATTTATTTTATTTTTATTTTTTACGCTTTTACATTTCTACATTGAAAAATGTTTAAGTTTTAATATTTTCAGGTTTTTTTATGTAAACACTTTCCACATTTTAACTTTTTCATGTTTGAACTTTTCAATGTTTAAACGTTTCTTTATTTTTACTTATTAATATTTAACGTTTTTTTATGGTTTTCCTTGTTTTTGTTTTTTATTTTAATGTTTTAACGTTTTCACGTTATAATATTTTAATATTTTCAACTTTTAACATTTTCAGTTTATATTTTAGTTTTATTTTATTTTATTTTGATTAGATATTTCAAGTTTTTTTTCATAAATTTTTAATGTTTTTACAGTTTTTTGTTTTAATAATCTAATGTTTCAAATTTCAAATTTTAACGTTTAACGTTGATTAGAATATTTCAATATTTCAATCAACGGTAATAACGTCAAACATTTTTCCACTGAAACATTCCCTATGTTTTAAGCACAAATAATTATTGAAAAAAGTAACTGTGTTTACACAAAACACGTTATATAACATTTGTTTAAACTTTAAAACTTAAACAAGAAAAAGTGGAAACGTTTAAGCATAATAATGTAAACACGCCAAAAGTTGATAATGAAAAGATGTTAAAAAATCTGAAAAAATCTTTAAATGCGAAGTGTAAAAATATGATAATGTTTAAACGTAAAATATGAAAACGGCGAAGAGCGAAAAAAATTTTTTTAATCATGATAACATTATATTGTAGATAATACATACATATAATATTTCTTTATATAAAAAATTAAATGCAAATTAAATTTTAATTGTTGTTACGCCACTGGAAATATTATTAATAAACACATTGGGTTGCCTATTAATCATACCTTAAATATTGTGAACCGACAATTGTATTAATAAATATTTTAATATCAAATATTATATCAGATACATTATGCGTAGCATTAAATAGTTGAAAGAAAAAACAGATTTTATCACTTAAAATCAATTACTATTTACACTCAATAAAAATTTATTATGTAATGAATTGACGAAGCTAATACACGGTGAAATTTACCTTATATATTGTGTATGTTTGGCTGCCTATCAACGAATACAGTTCGTAATTTAAAAAGTAATAAATTAAATCATTATTTAATCATTACACGTAAAATAATAAAATTTTAATATATTAACTACTTAATCAAATAAGTATTTTTTTTAAAATCTTTATTTTATTGTCTCATCTGAATGTACCATTTCACCAGGGCAGCCAACCTACGAAACCCTGCGAACGTCTCATAACCTCAACCCGGGTTGTTTACATCAACATCTAAACCGCCAACTATAAAACATGTTTTATCACGTAAGTAAACGCATTTTCGTCGTATTAATTTTAGAAAGTAAGTAACGAAATATTGCAGATATCGCTCGAGCACGAAATCATGCTGCATCCGCAGTACTTCGGGCCGCAACTGCTGGAAAAGGTGAAGACCAAGTTGTACACAGAAGTGGAGGGCACTTGCACCGGAAAGTATAACATGATGAAACAGTGCGTTTAATCGACGTCGAATGAACGCTGTGTGTGTTGGAAATTGCAGGTACGGTTTCGTGATCGCTGTGACGACGATCGATAATATTGGAGCGGGACTGATACTCCCCGGCCAGGGTTATGTTGTCTACCCGGTGAAATACAAGGCGATCGTCTTCAGGCCGTTCAAGGGTGAGGTCCTTGACGCCGTCGTCAGGCAGGTGAACAAGGTCGGGATGTTCGCCGAGATCGGGCCTTTATCTTGTTTTATATCACATCACGTAAGTTAAATAAGTAAATACTCATACATAATAACAAATTATTATTTGTGTAACTACTGTTACTAACATTATAATAAATAAACACTAAATTAACACACTGACTCTGTTTTTACCATTACATAGTAAGTGTGTTAGTTTACTAATTTATTTCTAATATTCCTCTTAAACGTTTATCATTAATTACCATGTAGTATATGTATTATAAAAGAAATGCCATGTACCTTTCAGTGTAATACCATGTAGTAATGGTCACAAATATTTTCATAATAGATTGACTTTATTTCAGTCTATTCCTGCTGAAATGGAGTACTGCCCGAACGCCACCCCGCAGTGTTATAAAACAAAAGAGGAAGACGTAGTTATATGTGCAGATGCAGAAATCAGATTGAAAATTGTAGGAACGAGAGTAGATGCTACAGGGATTGTAAGTTAATAGTAAACAGTGTTTTTAAAATGATGAAAAATTCAATTCTGTTTATTTATTTATAAAATAAGAACATTACTCTAGTTATAAATCCATTTTCTTTTTCAGTTTGCCATTGGAACACTTATGGACGATTATTTGGGTCTGATTAGCAATTAAGGATTAAGTTTTTGTACAAACTATGATTTTAAGACTTTTTTAATACAATGTTGGGTAAAATATTTATTTTATACAGTAAATACGTTTAAAATTGAATTATTTGTGTTTTACTTTAAATATATGAAGTATATAAAATTTCTATTTGCTATTGTAGTATTTTTAACAGGTAAAAAATGTAGTGTTAAGAAATATTTAAACTTTTTAGAGCACAAATTGATAAGATATTTCATTTTAATCCTAATGTTTTTTCATTAACAAAGAATTCACTATATGAAATTAATGAGAAAATATATTTTTGTTATAATATTAATCACTACTCATATCTTTAAATAATATGCAAAATTGTTGATTAAGTGATGGTTGGAAATAATTTTAACAAAACGTGTATATTGGGTTGCATATATACATTTAAATAGATTTTGAGGAAATTTGTAGGATTAAGGACTTCCCTAGTAAATAATTTATATGACGTGATTTAAACAAATATATATTCTGTAATATATACACATTTAAATTTTGATGAGGGTGATAGTGACTATGAAATATCAGGAAAAAGTAAACTATAAAAAAAAAAACATTTTATATAAAGAAATATGATAAATCGTACTTTTATTGTTGACCACAACTGTGTTTTCTTTAGTTAAAGTATTATTATAACGATTAATTAAGGACAACACAGTTGTGATCAACAATAAAAGTGAAACCCTCATAACTGTGTTGTTATATTTTAATATACTTTATTTTTCCTTCAAACAAATTTAGGGTAATAATCCTAAGTTAATATTTATGTATTAAACCACTACTGTATAACTATTATATCATTTTTGATCTACAAAAAATGCTACTTTTAACTGAGATTACCTTTATAATTCCCTATGGTTTCTTGTTTAATTAGACAACTCAACATACTAAATGGATTTATCGTAAATCATAACATTATGATTAAAAAATGTTTTAATTAGTTAGTTATAATAAGTGATAAGCAATTAATAAATAGTATCAGTTATTTACTTATAAACTGAATTATTATGATGTTATGATTTGGTTAGTCGATATTATAATCCGGCAACACTGTCTTTACGCAGCCAACTTCAGTACATCAGTGTGCGGAGGCACAAAAGTTTTATGTGATTTTTATTGCACTTTTCTCATTAATAGTAAAGGAATATAATTTACTACAATGGCAGAGGAAGGGTCATGGAGGACCAACAGTTTCCGGCAGAGCGTCGTCCAAAAAATGTAAGATAATCACTGGAAATCATGTATAAATATATTTGTTTATTTAGTGATAATAGCCATTAATTGCATTGTCTATAGACATAATAATTGTCTTCAAGAAATGTCATTATATCTTTTATTAACACTGAAATTAATTATTTACATACCTAAAGTGTAGTTTTATACATTTGAAATAATTAATCCGCAGAGATGAAGCCATTAGACAATCCGGAATGAATACGTCGAGGAATAGTTTGGAAATGGAAAACCATGTCTATCAGAAAGCGAAAACTAAAGAGGAATACCTGGGATTTGTTGCTAGGCTGATTCTACACGTCCGTGAAATGAGTAAGTGTTTCAGGTATTTCAAACATGTTTTATGAAGTAACGAAATATTTTTTTAGATACGAAGAAAGGTGCCGGAATGAATGGTCACGGTCAAGGTCAAGGAGGTCCCGGTATGCAGCAGGACCCGATAAACGCTTTGCAGAATTTGGCCAGTCAGGGCAGCCGTAATAATCAGATGATGGGAATGCCGGGGCAACAGCCGGGCCCGATGGGTGTCGCTCAGCAAGTTCCTCCGGCTAATCTACTTCAAACACTGAATCGTCCTGCTAATCAAATGGGTAATATGCCCGGCAGCATGCAGTCAAGGCCTATGAATATGGTCCCGAATCAGGGTAACATGCCTAATCAAATGGGTAATGTAATGGGGGGACAATTACCTCCACAAAATATGAACCAGATGCCCAACATGAATAATCAAATGCAGCAGGGTAATCCAATGGGTGGACAGATGCAAGGGCAAATGCCCAATCAAATGAATAATCCGATGCAAGGGGGGATGGGAATGGGCAATCAAATGCCTGCACAGATGCAGAATCAAATGTTGGGGCAGATGGCCATGCAGCAAAGGAAACCCGGTGATAATCTCATGATGACGGCTCCTAATGCCGGATTTCCCAGGAATCCAACACCTAATCAATTCCTCACACAAAGCCCTACACAATCTGTTCATTCTCCGGCCGGGATGAGTGGACCACCGAACAGTAACCAGATGGTTGCTTCCCCGGCACTTGCACCGTCACCCAGTTCGCAGATTAATTATGTTGGATCATCACAGCGCTCTGTTGGTATGGCACCGAGTCCATCCAGTTCTCTGAATACACCCGGACAACCCAATCAAAGTCCAATGGGTGTGACTGATGAAGCCGCTTACCGCGAGAAGGTCAGACAGTTGAGTAAATACATTGAGCCGCTAAGGAAGATGATTGCTAGAATGGGAAATGAAAGTGAACGTAAGTTTAATCAAATATGTTTGATATATATTATCAAAAATGCCATTCACCTTTCGTTGTAGGCTAAAATATGTTTGATCAATTTATTTATTATATTTCACTGTTGATTTAATTTATAGAGGTTGAAAAGACGAGCAAGATGAAGAAGCTGCTGGAGATTCTTTCCAATCCACAACAGAGGATGCCTTTAGAAACCCTGCTGAAGTGCGAGATTGTGTTGGAAAAGCTTGATTTCAAGCGCGGTGGAGATGGTAGTGTATCAGCTCCCACTGGGACTAATACGACATTAAAGGAACATCACGCTTTTAATCCTTTAATCGAAGCCATCAGCAACAATCTACAGTCACCGGTCATCAATCACACTTTACATCGTACTTTTGGGCCAACATTGGAGGCACTTTTCAGTCCAGAGATTAAGTAAGTTTTAATGCTATTGGTTTGTAATGTCAATCTGTAAAACATATCATTCTATAATGATTTCAAGAAGTATGATTTTGAATATTGAATGGATGAGGCTGATACATGATGAAACTTCATAACATATTGAAATAAAACAACACAGTTGGGAGGGTTTCACATTTATTGTTCAACACTGTGACATATTTTTCTTATTGAAATTATTTCAGTATGTTGGTGATGATTATTATTTGGTATTTCATTAAAGGAATAAATAAGACAATTTTGAATTTTTTCTATATCAATCTTTTTTTAAAATTTAGGTTAGTACCACCATTAAAGAAGAAGAAGGTTGA
This sequence comes from Ontholestes murinus, assembly GCA_963969525.1. NCBI lineage: Eukaryota > Metazoa > Arthropoda > Insecta > Coleoptera > Staphylinidae > Ontholestes > Ontholestes murinus. Next base: position 3,521,515 of record OZ018388.1, on the reverse strand, counting down.
GGAACCGACCAGTGAAATTCCAGACGTTTTACAGGGTGAAATAGCCAGATTAGATCAACGCTTCAAGGTGTCAATCGATCCTAATCAACAACCCGGCTCGAAGACAATACAATTAATTTGCTGGTTGGACGATAAGAACCTGCCTTGCGTACCCCCCGTCTCCCTGACTGTACCCGCAGACTATCCGGTGACATCGCCGAAGTGCCACATGGCGCCCCACGAGTACCAAGCTACCCAATTTCTATCGGCGGTCCAAACCGCGTTGCTGGCGCGCATCAAGAAACTTCCGAAGCACTTTTCCGTCTCTCAGCTGTTGGACACTTGGGAAATGAGCGTGCGGCAGGCATCTGCGCCCACCCAAGTTCCCGTCTGTACCACCACTGTGTTGATGGGGTTGTAAATTAATGTATTAGTAGGCTTTAACATGAATTCCCCCGAATGGATAGAAGTCAATAAATCGCCGAAATAGTTCCGTCTTGGGATTCTGCTGTATCTTTTTGTAACAAGGAATACATTTAATAAATTATTCAGGTATTTAAAAAGAAAATAAATTAAACTCTCAGTTGAATCATTTTAAAAATACAAATTATATACATAAAAGAATGTATTCTTAAAGAAAAAGGCACAACATTATCTTAACTTAATTAACAATAACTTCTCAGATAGCTGTACAATCATGGTTGTGTTAAAAAAAAAAAAAAAACAGTTGAGGTATTTACATCTTGAATATGATGACAGTTAGAGTTTAACTTCATCGTAAATCTATTTATTTACGGATTCAGAAAGTTTGCAATTACTTTTTCAATGCTTGATGTTGAATGTGAATTCTACAATTTTGATGTTGAATCTCGAATGTTTAGAGTTGTGAATGATTATTTTTCTGATTGTTTTAATGTTGTGAGTGGTTATTTGTTCTTTTTTCACTGATTTTTTGAATGTTTAGAGTTGTGAATGATGATTTGTTCTTCTTGCGCTAATTGTTTGAGTGTCATCGGTGTTATATATACTAGAAACAACACGTTTTCGATGTCCTTTTCCATTTATAATATTCTATTTTGGTAATTAATAACGGAAGGAGCAATAAATATGCTATTCTTTAAGTGGTTGTAATAAATAAAATTATTTTGTTGAGATTTTGTAAGCTTGAACAGTTTGTAATTTAAATTATTAGTTTATTAAATATTAAATTTATGTTGTACTACATTTTGATCAACTTTTATAACGAACTTTAATTTCACCATCTCATTGTTCCACATTAAAAATCTATGAAAATTCAGTTGTAGTGTTTTGTATATTACCATACATTATTTTTGTAACAATTGAATAAATAATAATTTTATGGACAATAGAGAATTTTATTAGTGACGAAAATATTGTATACTCCATAACTAAGTAAAATATTTGTGAATTTATATTCAAGACTGTGATATATTTTACTCGGCTATACTTCTCCAATGGATGTTATTTAAACGCTGCTAATCTGTTAATAGAAACACAATTTTAAATTTGATTTTTGTAAGGTCGATATTATAGAAACTAATTTATTTTAGATACTTTGCGAATATTCAGATGTTTATATATATGTAAATGTGGTTGAACTCAATAAAATTTCTGAAATCAATTTCGTGCATTTATTTATAATGTATACCATTTGATCGTTTAGTTATACAAATTCAATTTTGATTTTAAAGGTTGCGAATTAAACCAGAAGTGTATAAATTAAATACAACAGTTTTATTAAAGTTACATACAGTAAATTACTATAAAAAATATGTATAATCTCATTAAATAAACAATTATACGTTAGCATATACATAAATAACCAGTCCCTAACACCTCCAAATCCGTCTCTTAAATAATTCCGCGTCCACTCCTCACATCGTGTTGATGTACCGCCGTAGCTCCTCCTGAGTGTCGAATATCATCACGTGGAATGGTGAACCGGGCACCAATTCGTTCGCCCACTTTACTTCCACTCTGTAATCGCCCGGTTCTGTCGGATCGTACTGAAAAGATACATAATTATTTTCACCAAAAAAAATAATTGCTTCAGTTTTGTATAGCGACATCTATCGCAAATTCAATTGTTTTGATGTACTATATCTTTTGAAATTATTTGCTTTGTATATATTTATCTTAGCTTGATAGTTTGAACAAATTCTTTAAATTAAATGCTTCTTGAAAAACCTATAAAAGTGTATATTCAAGAAACTACAAGAAAAGTTTCCATTTTTTGACATCGTGATATAATTACCTTGCATAAAATTGTCCTATCCTTTTGGCTCTCCCTCTGCATCTCGACCCTGAAGGCACCTTTAGGTCCCCGCACCCTTACAGTCAACTGTCCAGCACCGGCTCCCCGCGTGTCGCAGATAAACCTCGACTGGAACGTGGCCAAAACTCCGTGTTCAACCCCTGGACCGTAAACCCGAACCTTGCTGGGATCAGGTGCGCCCGCCACCTTCAGCGTGAAGGGCGAACCGGGAACGTGCTGTCCAGCGTATTTAACAGTCAGTGCGTGACGTCCAGCTTCTTGCGGTTTGACATTTAGGGTAAACGTCGCATCGCCGTGATCGTAGAGCTCACAATACGCAACCTTCCTCGGTCCGGTGCAGTGCGCGGTCAGTTCCCCTGGTCCCGCCCTTCTGGTATCAATCCAGGAACGTATTTCCCTTCCGACGACGCCCTGTCGCAAACCCTCGCCAGAACACAGCACCTTCGAAGCGTCCGCCCCGCCTTTAGCTTCTACCATCAGCGGGCATCCCTTCACCGGTCGTCCAGCCCACAACACCGAAAGCAAATAATTCCCAGGGTTGTTTATCGTATAAGTGGCCCTCCAGATCTTATCACCAGCCAGCGATAACATCACAGGTATCGGTAGGTTAGTGTCGACGGCGTGGAGGGTAACCTCAGGATTTCCAGTCGTCGCCTTCGAGCCGTCGATCGTGAAGATCGCCGGTTCACCGCACTGCGCCTGCGCCAAGCCTTTACCGGTCAGTACCACTTGGGCACCCATTGCAACGGCCACGCTGGGGGTTTCGCTGAGGGAAACATTGGCGAAGCGCACCTCGAACTCGTTCTCCCCGGAAGTCAGGCCCTCGATGGAGAGGTCGAACTTGACGCGGTTTCCGTTCTTCTCCGGGGTGATCTTGCGGCCGCCTATTTTGCAATCGAGCGTGCCGGGACCGGCGTTGGCGATGTCGAAAACTAATTTCGCCGGAAGTTTTATCCTACCCGATTCGTCTAGGTACTGATTCCATCCGCCGATAATACGGACTGAAGACGGATCGACCACCGTCGGACGGAACGGTGAACCAGGTAACTATAATAAATAAATATATATACAATAAATGTCTACTAAACTGGATTAAGATAATTAAAAGGTTAATTAAACACTTGGTTTTGTTTGACTATTTTAATACACAAAACAAAACCAAGTGATTAACCTTCTAATTAACATAAAAATGTTGTTGATGTTGAAGACTTCGTTATACATGTTGAATAGAAATGAAACACACTAATAACTTTGTTTGTTTTCGTGTTTATATAAAAATGTTACATCACCACGGGTTAAATCATTCTGTAGGCTAAGGCAGTTAATGTTGATGCCAGAGCCATCTATGAAACATATTGCGAACTGAAAATCTATTTTTTTCAACGATGCACTAAGAAAGAGGATTTACATTTTAAAGAGCTTAATTTCTACTAAAAACCTTTTTTTATGCGTAAAATACTTACATCATTAGGTCCGATACTAACGATGATATCATAAACACCAACCCATTTTGGAGTGTATGACACCAAGTACTCTCCAGGTTTAGGGCTTTGGATATGTGCGTCAATTACACCTTCAACGGCCTCTACTTGTACTCTCGGTTGTATTACACTACTGACGGTGAAGCTTGTACGTTCGCCCACTATAGCGTTTTCCAAACCTTTACCGACTGCTCGTGGTGGTGGTGTAGGTCCAATTGATCCAACACCTATAACAATTTACAAAAATGTAATGCAATATTTGTGGATGAAAACAAGGAATTTACCGAGAGCAAGAGGCGAATTCTTTACAGCGACTCCTCCATACGTAATGGAGACCTGATATAATCCAGCCATTGTCGGCAAGAAAGATACTTGGACAACATCATCGGAAACCATGGTTTGGTGCACCGCAATCGTTTGTCCGATCGGATTTGTTGCAATTACTTCTAAATCAGCGGATCCTGCATTCTTCGTATTAACTATAAACAAATAAAACAAATCAATAATAAAATATATTAAAATCCTTTAGTTCGTTGTAGAAAATTAACCAATAATTTAAATTATTAAATCAATAATATTTCTTATTTATTTATGCCTTGTTATTTGTGTTTTTGTATATTAATGATTAAAAGCCATACCATTAAATGAAATCATCTCTCCGATATTCCCTTGAGTATTGGGAATATCAATAATCCTCACGCAATCGCTATCGAAAGCGTGACAAGAGAACGGACTACCAGCGACGCTTTTGGCTTGGTGCAAAACTTCGATGGTGTGAGCGCCGACATCCCTGGCGGTGAATTCGGCCTGAAGTTTTCCGGTTTTGGTCTGGTAGCACCTGACAGGTACCGCCGATCCAGTAGGCCCACTAACGACAACATCGAACTCCCGAGCTGATCGACCCAGAGTATCGATGTTGAATGATGTCACTTTACCGACTTTAGCTTGATACAAACCCAAACCACCAGCCCAGGGTTCTGAACCAGGAGATTTTACAGGTACCTAAAATATGATAATTAGTAAATATGCAAATACTTAAAATTCACAACATGAATTACACCTCATTCACATTGAGCCACTTCGTGGCGCCACAGAGAAACGCTGCAGGTGTTAATACAACCATTAACTTACAGCTTTCGTCACCTGCAGCGCTTATCTGTGGCGCCACGAAGTGGCTCAATGTGAATGGAATCTTAGTTAATACCAAAAGTCAAAACTATAAAAATTGTTTATCTTACTTCTAAAACTCCATGCTTAGGGACGCCGTTGTAATACAAAGTGACGCGGTGCGGGGCGGCGTGTACCGGATGGAAAACAACCTCCCACATGTTGACATTAGTGCCACTCTGTCTGACACTGTGCGCGATTTCCTTGCTGCCGACTTTGACGCTCGAGGTGAGCTTTCCGGGGCCCACCTTGTTGAGGCTGATGCCCACTACGGCGGGACGGTGGCAGACCGCCTCCGGGGCATTGATCACGTCGATCTTGCTGGTGTCGAAGACGTGCAGCGTGCGCGAGCTTATGATGGAGTTGTTCTTCAGCAGCTGCAGATGGTAGGTGCCCACTTGCGTGATGGAGAATTCCGCCTTGCTGTTGTTGACGGTGTACTTGATCGGGTGGTTGTTCGAATCCGATATTTCTAAACGGTGCTCTGGTGGTATGTCGAAATAATTTATAGAGCCTAAAAAAACAAAAACAAATTAAATATTGACGTATTTGCATATTACTTTAGTAATTAGTTATATTTCAATGGTGAAAGTGCTTGTTATTATGATTTAACGAAATTGAATTAATCTGATCAAAATACTCACTTTGTTATCACTTTAATATATAATTAAAATTAAACAAAAACTAGAGAATACGTTATGGACACTAATAAGACACTGCTAGCACTGTGGTCATCTCGCTTATGATTCTAAACGCTCAAAGTGAACGCGTTTTGCATAAATAATTCAAGTAGAAAGTCTTTTTAGTGTAATTATTCTTCTTAACATTCCAATTATAACTAAAATTATTAGAGCGTCTGCGTTTATTCAATTTCGTTTAAATCGTGGCACTCACAGTTTGTTATTCCACATTATATCAACAAATACTGACTACTGACCTTAAAATAAGTAAAACACGTGTAGCGTGAAAATTAAAAATATTAAACTTGACACTGAAAATAATAATCCATCACTCTAAATTGAAATTAAAAATCTTTTCCTCTACATTCCATAATTCTAAACTGATGATTAGTTATTGAATATATTTTTACAGTTAATTAAGATATACTACTATTAAATAAGCGCCATCTATTGAGTGGACGATTAAGTTTTATTTATTACTGATAGCATTTTTCTTACCTATTTGTAAATATTGCGTGGACTCAATAACGCTGCAGTGGAAGGGGCTGCCGATGACGTTCATGTCGTTGAATGTGATGTTGACGAAGTGATCGTCGCTGGTCTGCGGCACGAAGGTGACGTCGTAGAGACCCCGAGCGCAGGCCACCACTTCCGCTTTGATCGTCGTGTGCTGGGTGGAGACGACGAGCTCCAGGGTGCCCTCGCCAGCTTGGGCCGCGTCCACGCTGAAGGTCACAGGTTTGCCCACTTCGGCCGGTCCGATCGACGTGAGAGACATCTCCGTCAAGGTCCTTGTTATATCGCTCTTACGACCTAAAAGCAGAAAGATAAGATAATACCATTAAAAACAAATATTACTATAAACAGTGAAGGATGGGATAGAGACCACCCACCCACCCTACATATACATATAAACTTTAATTCCTTACCGTCTCGCGGTTTGGAATAAAATTAATTACAAAACTTTTTGAATAAGAAAGAAATTAAAAAGGTAACATTTTTGAGCGAGTAAATTAGTAAAAATGTGATGCATGATGGGTGGGTATACTTTAAACCCTAAATTAGATAAGATTGGCTATAGAAAGTCATTTATATTTAAAATTAAATTTTGATTTTGTTTAATTTTTTATTTCATAGAGGGTGTGATTGGTTTTAGCAGCAAAATCATCAACGATTAGCAATTAAAGTTATCATGTATATGTAGGGTGGGTGGGTGGCCACTATCCTACCCTCCAATCAGTAAAACATAAGCGAGGGTTTTAGATAAAAATAGTAAAATGTGAACAATCACAAAATAATTGCAATTTTCAGAGATTTATTCATACAAATTTTTCAAATAATTTTTGATGATGTTTTAGTGATTGGAGGGTGGGATAGTGGCCACCCACCCACCCTACAAATACATATAAATTTCAATTACGGATAGTCTCTCGGTTTCAAATAAAATTAATTACAAAACTTTTTGAGTAAAAAAGAAATTAAAAAGGTAACATTTTTGAATGAGTAAATTAATAAAAATTTGATGCATGATGGGTGGGCAGACTTTAAATCTAAATTAGATAAGATTAGCTAAAGAAAGTCATTTATATTTAAAGTTAAATTTTGATTTTGTTTTATTTTTTGTTACATAAAGAGTTTGATTGATTTTAGCAGCAAAATCATCAACGATTAGCAATTAAAATTATCATGTATATGTAGGGTGGGTGGGTGGCCACTATCCTACCCTCTAACCAGTAAAACATCATCAAAAATTTATATTTAAAATTAAATTTTGATTTTGTTATATTTTTTATTACGTAAAGGGTTTAATTGTTTTTAACAGAAAAATCATCAACGATCAGCAATTAAAGTTATCATGTATATGTAGGGTGGGTGGGTGGCCACTATCTCACCCTCTAATCAGTAGAACATAAGCAAGGGTTTTAGTTAAAATTTCTAAAATGTAAACACAAAATTATTGCAATTTTTAGAGATTTATTCATACAAATTTTTCAAATAATTTTTGGTGATGTTTTACTGATTGGAGAGTGTGATAGAGGCCGCCCACCCACCCTACATATACATATAAATTTCAATTACTGATAGTCTCGCAGTTTCCAATAAAATTAATTACTAAATTTTTGAGTAAAAAAGAAATTCAAAAGGTAATATTTTGAAGGATTAAATTAATAAAAAATTGATGCATGATGATGGGTGGGCAGACTTTAAATCTAAATTAAATAAGATTAACTAAAGAAAGTTATTTATATTTAAAATTAATTTTGATTTTGTTTTATTTTTTATTGCATAAAGGATTTGATTGGTTTTAGCAGCAAAATCATCAACGATTAGCAATGAAAGTTATCATGTATATGTAGGGTGGGTGGGTGGCCACTATCCCGCCCTCCAATCAGTAAAACATAAGCGAGGGTTTTACTTAAAAGTTGTAAAATATAAACGCAAAATAATTGAAATTTCAATTTCAACTTTCAATTACTGATAGTCTCGCGGTTTCCAATAAAATTAATTACAAAACCCTTTGAGTATCAAAAAAAATAAAAAAGTAAAATTTTTGAATGAGTAAATTAGTAAAAATTTGATGCATAATAGGTGGGTACACTTTAAACCCTAAATTGGATAAGATTAGCTATAGAAAGTCATTTAAATTTAAAATTGAGTTTTGATTTTGTTTTATTTTTTATTACATAAAGGGTTTGATTGTTTTCAGCAGCAAAATCATCAACCATTAACATTTAAAGTTATCATGTATATGTAGGGTGGGTGGGTGGCCACTATCCCACTCTACAATCAGTAAAACATAAGCGAGGGTTTTAGTTAAAAGTTCTAAAATATAAACACAAAATAATTGAAATTTTTAAAGATTTATTTATACAAATTTTTCAAACGATTTTTGATGATGTTTTACTGATTGGAGGGTGGGATAGTGGCCACCCACCCACCCTACATATACATATGAATTTCAATTACTGATAGTCTCGAGGTTTCCAAATTTAATTACAAAAAAGTTTTTGAATAAGAAAGAAATTCAAAAAGTACAATTTTTGAGTGAATAAATTAGCAAAAATTTAATGCATGATGGGAGGGCAGACTTTAAATTTAAATTGGGTAAGAGCAACTATAGAAAGTTATTTATATTTAAAATTAAATTTTGATTTTGTTTTATTTTTTGTTGCATAAAGGGTTTGATTGGTTTTAGCAGCAAAATCATCAACAATTAGTAATTAAAGTTATCATGAATATGTAGGGTGGGTGGGTGGCCACTATCCCACCCTCCAATCAGTAAAACATAAGCGAGGGTTTTAGTTAAAAGTTGTCAAATGCAAACGAACACAAAATAATTTCAATTTATAGAGATTTATTTATACATATTTTTCACATAATTTTTACTTTCCCTATATACGAAGTATATATAGGGGAAGTATTGTTTTCGTGCATGGAAATGTCTGTGGGCGCTGTATCTCAAAAACGACTGATCCGATTGAGATGAAACTTTAAACTTAAGGTTTTATCGTTAAAAAACTGGAACTGAAAAGCTTTTGGTGGATGTTTACTCGAGGCTTTTTTTTTTATTTTTCTCAATATTTTTCCAAACAAAGGTTAAAGGGAATGAGAAACTGAAGTTTTATTAAGACATGTTATAAGTAAAATTCTTAACTTGTGAGAAAAAAAAAATTCAGAAAAATTTTTCTTTAAAGATTTTTGAAATTTTAGTAATTTCTCCTTCACACTTTCAGTTTTTATTGCAACTTCCTTTCCAAAGAATTTTCATCGAGAATTCTACAAATTTTTACAAGTTTAGCAAAGATTTTATTCAAGAGTTTCAAAATTTTTCAGAAAGTCATTATATTTATTTATAGAAATTTCTTTGTGTTTTTGTACAATATTTTGTTTAACGTTTTCTATAATTTTCTCAGATGATCCATAGATTTCATTTTAGATTTATAAAACTTTTTTGAGTATTCTAGAAGTCTACAGTAATTTCGTTTTCTTATCTAATAAATAAATAAATAGATATTTCCAGATTTTTAGCAAATATTTTATTCGAGAGTTCTAGATTTTTCAGAAAGTACTTTCAAGATTTTGTTTAAATTTATAATTTATTAGGAGTATTTTTTCTAAATTTCTAGAACTTACTTAGAGGCTTCTAGAAGTTTCGGGAATTTCTTCTCCATATTAAAAGTTTTTTGCATCTTCCTTTCCAAAGAATTTTGATCGAGGATTCTAGGATTTTTCACAAGTTTTCCTTATAGGTTTCTAGAACGTTTTTGGAGGATTCTGAAAGTTTACAGTAATTTCTTCTTCATATTTCCAGAATTTTTAGCAAAGGTCTTATTCGGGAGTTTTTTAGAAAGTTCGCTTTAATATTTATAGAATTTTCTTTGAAGCTGTTTCCAGTAATTTCTCTTCCAGATTTTAATATTGTCGTATAAATTGCAATGATTTTTTCCAGAACTTTAGACTTTTCTCGAGAGTTAAGAAATTTCCAGTAACTTTTATTTAGATTGGAGGCTATAGATTTTTCTAGAAAATCTGTTCCTAGAAATCTAGACTCTTTTCATTAATTTCTCTTCCAGATATCAAGATTTTTTCAAGCTGTCGTTTAAATTGCGGTGTTTTTAGAATTTTCAAAAAAATAAAATTTTTATAAATTCATAAAATTTCTAGTAAATTGCTAAGATTTAAATGAAGGCTTTTTTAGAAAATTTGTTTTTAAAAACTAGACTATTTTTGAGAGAGAAATTTTTAGTAATTTCTTCTCTACATTTCAAGATTTTTTCAACTAGTCTTCTAAATCGTAAAGATTTTCTTTGAAGCTCTAGAATTTTTAAAATTTTCTTCTAGAAATCTAGATTATTTTCTCGAGGGTTCAGGAAATTTGTAGCAATTTATTCTCTAGAGTTCGAGATTTTTTTTGAAGTCGTCTTTTAAATTGCAAAGATTTTCTTTGAATGCCTGGTGTTTTTTTTCTAAAACTTCTTAACAAAAATTATTTTTTTTAACTATTCTTATAAATTGCGAAAAATTGTTTCAGTCTCTAAATATTTTTTAATTCGTCTGCTTTTCGAGAATTCAGATAAATTTCAGTAATTGCTTCTCTAGAATTCAACATTTTGTTTCAACTAGAGGCTCTAAACTTATTTAAAAAGTTCTAAATTGCAGATTTTTTCTTGGAGGGTCTGGATTTGTTTAGAAAATTTTCCCCTAGAAATCTTTTCTTATTTTAGAGAAAGTTTAAAGAATTTTCAGTAATTTCTCTTATATATTTTCAACTCGTCTTCTAAATTTCTAGGAGGCTGTAGAATTTTTAGAAAATTTTAATTTAGAAATCTAGACTTTTTTCAAGGGTTCAAGATATTTCCAGATTTCTCCTCCAGAATTCAAGGTTATCTTCTTATCTTCTAAATAACAAAAAATTTCTTGGAGGCTATAGAAATTTTTTTTGTAGAAATCTAGGTTTTTCTTGAGGGTTCAGGAATTTTTCAGTAATTTCTCTTTTTTGAGGCCCTAGATTTTTGGGAATGTTCGTTCTAAAATCTAAACTCACTTTTTCAAGAATTCAAGAAATTTCCATTAATTTCTTCTTTAGGTTTCAAGATGTAACTGTAAAATTTTAATAAAAGATTCGTTTAGAAATTTAAAAAAATTCTAACCCATCCTAAAATCAACATAAGCGAGTGTTTTAATTAAAAGTTTGTAAAACGTAAATAAACATAATATTATTGCAAAATTTAATAGATTAAACAAAACGTTAAAGTAAAGTTAAAGTTTTATTGAAACATGTTTTTGTTCTTAATTTAAAAATTTCTAATTTTTTTTCTTATTGTAAAAAATATAAAATCAAACTTTAAATTTTTGAAACAGAAACTTTCTACATGTATTCTGAATATATTTAGAAAGTTTCAAGTCGATGGCAATTGTTTATCTACTCTACTATCAAAATTATGATTTTTTTAACGTCTCTAATTTGACGTGAAGTTATTTAAAAAAGAATCTAAAATCAATTTGAATTTTTTAAGCAGTAATATTCCTACATGTAGTCTCAATATATTTAGAATGTTTCAAGTCGATAGCAATTGTTTTTATATTTTTTTCAGGCCGTCAAAATTATGGTTGAAATTTTCTTAACATCTCTTTCATTTCACGTGAAATGATTGAAAAATCTAAAACAAACTTTCGAATTTTTTTAAGCAACAACATTCCTACATGTATTCTGTATATATTTAGAAAGTTTCAAGTCGATAGCAATCGTTTTTAAATTTTTTTCAGACTGTCAAATATATGATTGCAATTTTATTAACGTCGATTTATATTGACGTAAAATTTGAAAAATCTAAAACCAAACTTTTGACTTTTTAAGCATTAACATTCTTACATGTATTTTGAATGTACTTAGAAAGTTTCAAGTCGGTAGCAATTGTTTTTATACTTTTTCAGGCCGTGAAAGTTACGATTGCAATTTTAGATCGTCTTCTTTCATTTGACCTAAAATTATTTAAAAATCTAAAATCAACTTTTGATTTTTTCAAGCAGCAACATTTGTACATGTATTCTGAATATATTTAGAAAATTTTAAAACAAATGGCAATTGTTTTTATATTTTTTTCAGAGCATCAAAATTATGATTGTAATTTTCTTAACGTCACTTTCATTTGACGTAAAAATAATGAAAAAACTAAAGAGAAACCTTTGATTTTTTAGGCAGCAACTTTTGTAGATGTATTTTGAATATACTTAGATAGTTTCAAGTCGATAGCAATTGTTTATATATTTTTTTCAGACCTTCAAAATTATAATTGCAATTTTGTTAACTGCTCTTTCATTTGACGTAAAATTATTAAAAAATCTAAAATCAAACTATTGATTCTTTTAAGCAGCAATATTCCCAAATGTATTATGAATATATTCAGAAAGTTTCAAGTCGATGGCATTTTTTTTTTGTATTTTTTTAACACTGTCAAATATATGATTGCAATTTTCTTAACGTCTTTTTAATTTGACGTAAAATGATTAAAAGATCTAATTTTGATTTTTTAAGCAGCAACATTCTGAATATATTTAGAAAGTTTCAAGTCGATAGCAGTTGTTTTTATAATTTTTTCACACCGCCAAAATGATGATTGCATTGAATTGCCACTTAAACTTGTTGATAGTTTTTCTTTTCGTTATTTAAAAACTAATAATAAACTATAGGAGCTAATAGAAATTTATATAAGAAGTGAATATAAATAATTTGAAATTATGCAAATAATTAAGAATAACCTCATAGTTTTCGAGAAAAATATAGGGAAAGTGTTATGATGGCCACATCACCATTTTTGATGATGATTTACTGATTGGAGCACCCTCCAATCAGTAAATCATCATAAAAAATTGGAGGGTGGGATAGAGGCCACCCACCCACCCTACATATGCATATAAATTGCAATTACTGATAGTCTTGCGGTTTCCAATAAAATTAATTACAAAACTTTTTGAATAAAAAGGATTTTTTATTACGTAAAGTGTTTGATTGGTTTTAGCAGCAAAATCATCAACGATTAGCAATTAAAGTTAACATGTATATGTAGGGTGGGTGGGTGGCCACTATCCCACCCTCCAATCAGTAAAACATAAGCATGGGTTTCAGTTAAAAATTGTAAAATTTAAACACAAAATAATTGCACTACTTAACCCCTTCAACTATAACCACGAGTGTGACTCGTGTCTAAAAATTTAGTCCAACTTCCTCTAGAACGAGCGTGACTCGTGCTGCAAGCAAAGTGCATCTGTGCACTTGCTTCGCGACTGGCACACGCAAAGTAGATGAAAGGGTTAATGAAGGTCTAGATTTTAATCAGTTTTCATTTCATTACAGTGAAGAGACATATCTTACCTGGTAATCCGGATACAATAACTTTATTAACATCATAGACGTTGCAGTTGAACGGCGATCCGATGATGTGCTGATCGTTGATGAGGATGGCGACAGAGTGTCTGCCCACCATCTCGGGGACGAATTTCGCCGTGTAGATGTCGCCAGCGGAGGTTAATTTCGTCTGTAGGATCTTTCCAGTCGGCGCAGTGGAAATTACTTGTGGCTCAACACCTACATACATACATAAAAAAAATAATAATTAATATCAAAAATATTGATAATACATTGAATATACCTGTGATGCCTTCGATTTTAATTTCTGCTGGGTGTCCAACGGCCGCCAGTTCGATTCCACTGCCCGAGACCGGAACACGCGGTTGTGTATTGCCTGGGCTCACTTTACAGCTGAAAGGTGATCCAGGTACCGCTTGTCCATTGAATCTAAATAATGATTTAATCGTCTTTAAAGATTATGTCGCTTTTAAAAATATTTATCACAATACCTAACACTCAATGTATGTACTGCAGCTTCGGTGGGTTTGAAATTCACTTTGAACCGAGCATTTCCTTCACTTTGGACAAAGTTGGGAACGTTCCTACCGCCGACGGCGACGATGATCTCCAGGTTACCGGCGCCCGCTTGCGACGCGTTGATGCTGAACGACACCGGCTTGCCGACGATGCCGTCGCTGATGTCGGTTACGCTGACGCGGTTGGCATCGTAGGCCTTCACCAGAAAGGGACTACCTTCAATGTGACCCCTTGGTAATCTCACCTAAATAACAATTGAAATAATAAACTAAAACCGATTTGCCTTGTGTTTGTGTTATTAATTGCTATTCATTTACGAGTGCAGTCATCAAAGCATAAGATATTTATATGTATAACTGTAATGTTAATTGTAGTGTTATGTATAAATGTAGGTTGTTTTCATTAAATGTGTTTATGAAGAAAATCACACGCACTGTTTGTATCATTTCTTCAAACTTTACAACAGTGTTATTTATATTGATATTCTCTTGACGAAACCCAAAAAAGAAACACAAGCACTAACCTCAACGCTGTGATCGCCGACGTCGATTGGTGTGAACGATATATCGAATTTTCCAGGTGAACCTGCTTGGGGTGTAATCTGAAAAAAATGACAATATGGTTAAAATTGTAAATTCGATTTTCAATTGTTTTTTTGTATTTTTATGCATAACTCTTCAACGGATGATCGGATTTTAAAATTTCTTAAAGGAAATTATTCCTGACATTAATCAGATAAAGATAGGATAAAAATTAAAAATTCGACCGTCAATTGTTTTTCCTATTTTCATGAATAACTCACGAACGGATTATTAGATTTTGAAAATTCTCACGGCAAATTGCTCCTGGTGGTAAATATAATATGTTACGATAAAAATTGGAAATTCGGCCTTAAATTGTTTTTTGTATTTTGTTGAATAACTCTTCGATCGATGATCGGATTTTAAAAATTCTTTAAGATAATTGTTCCCGGCATTAAAGAGATGACACTAGGGTTAAAATTGTAAATTCGATCTTCAATTGTTTTTCCTATTTTATTGGATAACTCTTAAACAAATGATCATATTTTAAAATTTTTGGAAGCAAATCGCTCCTATTGTTAAATATAATAGGATAGGATAAAAATTAAAAATTCGATCATCAATTGTTTTTCCTGTTTTCATGCATAACTCATGAATGGATGGTTAGATTTTAAAAATTCTCATGACAAATTGCTCCTGGTGGTAAATATAATATGTTAGGATAGAAATTGGAAATTTGGCCTTCAATTGTTTTTTGTATTTTATTGAATAACTCTTCGATCGATTATCGGATTTTAAAAATTCTTTAAGATAATTGTTCCCGGCATTAACGAGATGACGATAGGGTTAAAATTGTAAATTCGATCTTCAATTGTTTTTCCTATTTTATAGGATAACTCGTAAACAAATGATCAGATTTTAAAATTTTTGGAAGTAAATCGCTCCTCGTGTTAAATATAATAGGATAGGATAAAAATTAAAAATTCGATCATCAATTGTTTTCCTATTTCCATACATAACTCACCAAGTAATGATTAGATTTTAAAAATTCTCATAGCAAATTGCTCCTCATGATTAATCTAATAGGATAGAATAAAAATTGGTAATTCGGCCTTCAATTGTTTTTTTTTATTTCTTACATAACTCTTCAGTGGATGATGGGATTTCAAAAATTCTTAAACAAAATGATTCCTGGCATTAAATACGTTAAGATATCATAAAAAATAGGGATTCTATTTTCAATTGTTTTGCATAACTTTTCAATGGATGATCGGATTTTAAAATTTCATAAAGGGAATTGTTCCTGACATTAAGTAGATAAAGATAGGATAAAAATTAAAAATTCGGTCATCAATTGTTTGTCCTATTTTCATGCATAACTCATGAATGGATGGTTAGATTTTAAAAATTCTATGGCAAATTACTCCTGGTGATAAATATAATATGTTACGATAAAAATTGGAAATTCGACCTTAAATTGTTTTTTGTATTTTATTGAATAACTCTTCGATCGATGATCGGATTTTAAAAATTCTTTAAGATAATTGTTCCCGGCATTAAAGAGATGACACTAGGGTTAAAATTGTAAATTCGATCTTCAATTGTTTTTCCTATTTTATTGGATAACTCTTAAACAAATGATCATATTTTAAAATTTTTGGAAGCAAATCGCTCCTAATGTTAAATATAATAGGATAGGATAAAAATTAAAAATTCGATCATCAATTGTTTTTCCTGTTTTCATGCATAACTCATGAATGGATGGTTAGATTTTAAAAATTCTCATGACAAATTGCTCCTGGTGGTAAATATAATATGTTAGGATAAAAATTGAAAATTTGGCCTTCAATTGTTTTTTGTATTTTGTTGAATAACTCTTTGATCGATGATCAGATTTTAAAAATTCTTTAAGATAATTGTTCCCGGCATTAAAGAGATGACACTAGGGTTAAAATTGTAAATTCGATCTTCAATTGTTTTTCCTATTTTATTGGATAACTCGTAAACAAATGATCAGATTTTAAAATTTTTGGAAGCAAATCGCTCCTCATCTTAAATATAATTGGATAGGATAAAAATTAAAAATTCGATCGTCAATTGTTTTTCTATTTTCATGCATAACTCATGAACTAATGATTAGATTTTTAAAATTTTGATAGAAAATTGCTCCTTGTGTTTAATCTAATAGGATAGGATAAAAATTGGAAATTCGGCCTTCAATTGTTTTTCTTATTTCTTGCATAGCTCTTCAGTGGATGATAGGATTTTAAAAATTCTTAAACAAAATGATTCCTGGCATTAAATAGGTAAAGATATCATAAAAAATAGATATTCGATTTTCAATTGTTAATCAGATAAAGATAGGATAAAAATTAAAAATTCGGTCGTCAATTGTTTTTCCTATTTTCATGCATAACTCACGAACGGATGATTAGATTTTGAAAATTCTCACGGCAAATTTCTCCTGATGGTAAATATAATATGTTTGGATAAAAATTGGAAATTTGGCCTTCAATTGTTTTTTGTATTTTATTGAATAACTCTTCGATCGATTATCGGATTTTAAAAATTCTTTAAGATAATTGTTCCCGGCATTAACGAGATGACGATAGGGTTAAAATTGTAAATTCGATCTTCAATTGTTTTTCCTATTTTATTGGATAACTCGTAAACAAATGATCAGATTTTAAAATTTTTGGAAGCAAATCGCTCCTCGTGTTAACTATAATAGGATAGGATAAAAATTAAAAATTCGATCATCAATTGTTTTCCTATTTTCATGCGTAGCTCATGAACTAATGATTAGATTTTAAAAATTCTGATAGGAAAATGCTCCTTGTGTTTAATCTAATAGGATAGGATAAAAATTGGAAATTCGGCCTTCAATTGTTTTTCTTATTTCTTGCAAAACTCTTCAGTGGATGATAGGGTTTTAAAAATTCTTAAACAAAATGATTCCTGGCATTAAATACGTTAAGATATCATAAAAAATAGGGATTCGATTTTCAATTCTTTTTTGTATTTTTATGCATAACTCTTCAAAGGATGATCAAATTTTAAAATTTCTTAAAGGAAATTGTTCCTGGCATTAATCAGATAAAGATAGGATAAAAATTAAAAATTCGGCCGTCAATTGTTTTTCCTATTTTCATGCATAACTCATAAACGGATGATTTGATTTTAAAAATTCTCACGGCAAATTGTTCCCGGTGGTAAATATAATATGTTAGGATAAAAATTGGAAATTCGGCCTTCAATTGTTTTTCGTATTTTATTGAATAACTCTTCAATCGATGATCGGATTTTAAAAATTCTTTAAGATAATTGTTCCCGACATTAAAGAGATGACGATAGGGTTAAAATTGTAAATTCGATCTTCAATTGTTTTTCATATTTTCATGACTCATGAGCAGATTAGATCTGTTAAAGTTCCTAAATAAAGTTGTTAATAGCATTTTGTCCCAGATTAGTACCAATAAACTTAGAATCGTTTAAAATAATGCAGTAACAAGTCGAAACTAGTCGAGTAAATATAAAAAATGAAACAAACCAAGTGTTAAATTTAATTTTAATTATAATTATATATATTTATAAGTAGGTTCAGATAGATTTAAAAGGAAAAAACAAAATGGAAGGCATGAAACAAGTACTTGTACATAAAATGTTGACCATTGGACTAATAAGAAGTCAAAAAATAAACAAAAATTGTAGAAATCATATGTAATTCTATTTGGGTTGAATAAATCTGAATCTGAATTTGTTTATCAATTCTCTACTTATTATTAAAAAAGAAGATTGTTTTTAATTTAAGGTACCTGTGTTGGTAAGGATCTTCTAGCAGGTCCGAGGACCTCGACCACAGGTGGACTGGGGCTTTCGACTGAAAATACGCAAGCCCTTCCGACGGACACCTTGTCCATAGACTCGGGGGCAATGATTCGAGCCGCTGGTGTGACCACACACTTAAAGGGACTTCCCGGTACATCCTGACCGTTGAATCGTAGATCGACAGAGTGCGTAGTCGCCTCCCTAGGTGTGAAGGAAATCGCGTACGTGTGCGGACCTTGTGCTTGTGCAGACGTCGGCACTCTACCACCGTTCACAGTCACTTCAAGATTTCCTGGACCAGCTTGGCTCGTCTCAACTAAAACAAGAAATCAAACACAATATTATTTATACATTTACACACCCACACAAATAACACAGCAGTAGGATCATATGGTCAATAGCTAAACAGTACTACTGCTACATAAACGAAACACTTTTTAACTTTGTATAACTGAGACTTTATTTGGTGACTATAGTTTCAATAAGTTTCACTTGTCATTTTTCAATTGAAATCACTTTTAGTTTAAAAATGACAAGTAAAGTAAAGTTAAAAAGTGTTTCATTTGTGAATTATGATGTATAACGAAGTAGAAGTCTCCAGCGTTAAGAGTATTACTACTGCTATTCATATTCACTAATTTCGACAGTAACCAAACATTAGAACATTAGATCTATTAGGTCGCAATTCACGAGACACTATGTACAATTTTATGTATTATTTAGTCTTTTAAATGTTATTATATATGTCTCTATGTTTGATAACTTTTCCATGTTATTAGATCTATGTATCTGTTGGGAAATAAATTATTATTATTATTTAACCTATAAACAAACGTTAGCCAATTATTCAATATTTGATTAATTGAATTAATAATATCTTACCCAAAAACGTGACCGGTTTTCCGACGACACCTGTAGCCGCCTCCTTGACTTTAATCGCCTGGACATCGTACACCTTGGCGGGGTAGGGGCTGCCCGCCGTCGGGACGCCGCTGACGCTGACGTTTATCCGGTGCTCGCCGACGACCCTCGGCACGAACTCGGCCCTAAACTGGCCGTTCCCTAGCGGTTGTACTTGTGTCGGAACGGACTGTCCCCCTGGTCCTACATATTCACAGCATGGTTCGGTCAACGGCCTCTTCGCAGGGTTTCAATTACGGACGGACTCGAGGTGTGATTGTGAGGGGGGATTCGAGGACGGTTTGGTTGGTTAATCATTAGTTACGATAACATTTTGCATATTTCGTGCGTGCCTTAAAATTGATTAAATTTGTTTACCTTTTTACTTCGCTTTTACTGCGTCCATGTGTTATTTATAATTTATATTTGACAATTTGTGCTTATAAACAAACGTCAATAAATTGTTTTTTAAATCTCATTAAAGTTATGCAACCAAATATACGTCAATGTTTAAATTGAAATTCTTCAGGATTTAATCATAGAAACAGGGTAGATTTTACTTTGCCAGTTGTGTTTTAAGATTTATATTTGAAATTTTATACGTCCATAAATTGTTTATTTACTTCATAATATAATCAAATACGTTTAAAAATTGAATATTTTAATTACCAAATCATAGAAATTTAATGGAGTTTATTTTGTTTGTGTCTCATTTATGATTTATATTTAAAAATTTAAGCTTATAAACGCCAATTAGTTTTTTTTAATTTTAATACTAAAGGGTTTTACTTCTTTAAAGTTAAACCACCAAATATGCTTCCACGTTAAAACCATTGAAGAAGTTGATGATTAAAGTCTAAACCTTGATGCATTTTAGCATCCAAGTATATTTGATTGCCTAATTTCAGTACTGATGTTTAAAAAAAAAAACCTAAACTTTTTCCTTAATAATTGCGACGAGGTTTTATCATGGGTTTTGTTGCATTAATTTTTTTTATGTCTTGAAAGTATATACTTTACAACACACTCTAGTAGAGTCTACGAAATATACATATTACCATACTTAACATTTACGTGGTTTACTCTTTCCCCTATGCAAAATTATTTAATTCTGATTGAGTCTACATTTTATCACACTTTAATTTGACCAATTTTATATTAATGTCTACTGAGTCTATAACTTATATCCAATGGAATTTATTTATATTTAACCACATCCCAACTTTAACAATGGTTTCAGAGTTTCATATTTTAATTAAAGTTTTATTAAAGTTTACGTTTTGCCATACTCTATTTTATCAATGTTTATGGAGCCTACATTTTACCCCACTTAAATATATTAACGAAAAATAAGCCTACATTTTATGACACTTTATTTTTTTAAGTCTACTGAGTCTTCGTTTCATCACACTTTAGTTTTGTCGATATTTCCGAAATCTACATTTATTAAAAATATTCTCACTGAATTGAAAACTATATTTTAACCACAAACATTTCTTAAAATTCAGTGTAAGTATGGATTACCACGTATTAACGGCGTAACCATACTCTTTAAATTTAAAATTCTATCATTTAAACTCAGTGTGGTAAGTTTTCATTTCATATTTGTTTTTAAATATTAATTCATTAGACTCCATCTTTTATAACCTATAAACTTACCAACATAACCTCAATGAGACACCCTACACATAAATAAAATAGCCATAGAAATTCTTGTAAACTTTCGCCAATTAAAATGAAAAGGGAAATGTGTACAAACATAAAGATGTGAATTAAAGCGAGCATGCAAAACACACAGTTGAAAGTGATACACGTGGAGAACATGCAATTGGAGCATCACAGAAAACAAATGATTGATTGTAAGGAAAAACAGTGGACTGATTATTTACTAGAAACAATAAAATATTAATTACAATATTTAGTAGTTGTATATTTCATTTTTATATGCGTGAACGCGGTTTTATCATATCACAAAATTATGTAATTTTGTTATGTCAAATTTAATAACAGTGACATGCATTTATTATTTGTACAAAAAACTGTTTCTTTCTTCATCTTTTACTTTTTTTAGCCCTCTTATTTTCATGTATGAATTTTTTTAATTGGCACCTCACAAACTTTAGAAAAAAATCATCAAATCTCTCTGGATCTTGTGTATATATCATTTGTCATTTACTTCAAAGCGATTTTTTTAAAATTTCAATTAAAATTGTTCTCTGTTTTGAAAACATATCACAAAAACCAGTGATAGAAAATAATTTTGTTTTGTTCGTTATTTGTTTCAAAGCAATAGTTTTATGTTATTATTCCAATTGTTATTTGACTCCAGTAAAAAAATATTTTCTGAATCACAAAACTATCACAAAATTTTGTGAGAAAATGAAAATCTTGTGACAGAAAATAATGTTTGTTTTACTTGTTATTTGTTTTAAAGCGTTAGTGTCCATTTTTAATTGGATCCGCAAAAAAATATTCCGTGATAACAAAATCACAAAATTTAGTGACAACAGTAATTTAAATTTTGATTTTTTTGTCATTTGTCATCAAAAAATCTAGAAAGATTGTCTCTATAAATCATGAGGTAATTATATTTATTTATTCCAATTGTTATTTGACTCCAAATAAAAAAATATTTTCCGAATCACAAAAATATCATGAAATTTAGTGAAAAAATGAAAATCTTGTGACAGAAAATAATTTTTGTTTTACTTGTTATTTGTTTTAAATCGTTATTGTCGATATTTAATTGGCTCCGCAAAAAAATATTCTCTGATAACAAAATCACAAAATTTAGTGGCAACAGTGATTTAAATTTTGATTTTTTTGTCATTTGTCATCAAAAAATCTAGAAAGATTATCTCTACAAATCTTGAGGTAATTATATTTAATGATTTTATTTATTTCAAAGCGATAGACATTGTTTTTCGTTAATTTCAATCACAATGGTTCTTTGTTTCGAAAACATATCACAAAATCTGGTGATAATAAATATTTTTTTTTATTACTTATTTGTTTTAAAGCAATAGTTTTAATTTTTTAAATTTCAATTTTTATTTGACTCCATAAAAAATATGAATCACAAAAATTTAGTGACAAAAGTTTCGTTCATTTTAAATACAAAAAACACGAAAATATTTTCGTAAAATCTACAACAAATGAGTCTTGTTTTGTTGTAGATTTTACGAATATATTTTCGTGTTTTTTCTATTTATTAGTGAATTTTCTACAACGTAAAGGACTTATATATTTTATTATTCATTCATTTTGATTTTTTTAGGCTGGCATTTGTTTTAAAATAACCATGATGTAATTTTGTTATAACAACTATTTTAATTGGATTTTCGAAAATTTTAAAAAATACAGAAAACAAACAAATCCCAGTGACAGATGTTGAGTTTGGGTTGATTCTATTTCATTCGTCATTTGTTCTAAGACGAAAGCGATTGCATTTTCTTGTTTCAATTTTTAATTGGTTTCACAAAAAAATATCTTCGATTTCGGAAAATTTAGTGACAAACATTGTTTTTATTATTTTTATTAGTTATTTGTTATAAAGCAATAGTTTCATTTTTTAATTTCAATTTTTATTTGACTCCGTACAAAAATTCTGAATCACAAAATTTAGTGACAAAAGTTTTGTTCGTTTGGTTTGTTTTAACTAACATTTGTTTCAATTCAAAGTAATCGTGATGTAATGTTGGTATATAATTTTTTCAGATTAGCTTTATGAAAACTCAAAATAAAATCAGAAAATAAAAACAAAAAATCCAGTGACAGATAGTGAGTTTATATTTCATTTGTTCTAAGACAAAAGCGATTGTTTTCTTTTGTTTTAATTAATTGCCTCCTCAAAAAGAATATTTTCGGTTTCAGAAAAATATCACAAAATTTAGTGACCAAAGTTATTTAGGTTTGATTTTTTTGCATTTGTCATTTAAAGTAAGGGCGATTTTTTTACGTAATTGACACCTCAAAAACTTCTAACTGAGAAAAAGAAATCACAAATTACTCTCTCTAGATTTTGTGATTGTTTCTTTTGTCTCTACAGAATACGAGGTAATTATGTTTCATTTGTCACCTATTTATTAAGCGATAGCGATTGTTTTTTGATCAATTAAAATAGTTCTCGGTTTCGAAAAGATATCACAAAATCTAATGCAAAGAAAATAATTTTGTTTTTATTCGTATTTGTTTTAAAGTAATAGTTTTATTTTTTGATTTCAATTGTTATTTGACTCCACTCAAAAAATATTTCCTGAATCACACGAACATCACAAGATTTGGTGATAAAAGTTTCGTTTGTTCGGATTATTTTTTTATCTGTTATTTTTATAAAGTAACGATGATTATTTTGCTGTTTTAATTTTTAAAGTTAACTTTAGGAAAGTTAAAAACAAAAAATCTAGTGACAGATATTGAGTTTGAGTTGATTACATTTCATTCGTCATTTGTTTTAAGATGAGTATATATAAAACACTTTATAACTTTGTTTGTATAACACTATTTATTTTTTGTTGACTATAGTTTATTTATGAAAGTGATTGTTTTTCGTTGTTTCACTTTTTAATTGGCTCCACAAAAATATATTTTCGGTTTTGGAAAAATGTCACTAAATTTAGTGACAAAAGTTATTTAGATTTGTTTTTTTTTTTCATATGACATTTATTTTAAATTTAAGTAAAGACGGTTATTTTTCTGTTAATTTTTTTTAATTGGGATCTCAATAACTTTTTACTGGCAGAAAAAAACACAAATTACTCTCTCTAGATTTTGTGATTGTTTCTGTCTCTATGAAAGACGAGGTAATTATGTTTAATTTTTAATTTGCTTCGAAGCGATACTGATTGTTTTTTTATCTATTAAAATAGTGCTCCGTTTCCAAGATAAATCACAAAATCTAATGACAGAAAATAATTTTGTTTCTATTGGTTATTTGTTGTAAAGCAATAGCGTTATTTCAGTTTTTATTTGACTCCACACAAAAAAAGAATTTGTGGATCACACAAAAAAAATCTGAATCACAAAATTTAGTGACAAAGATTCTTTATTCGGATTATTTGTTTGCATTACTTGTTACAAAGTAACGGTGATTCTTTTGCTATTTTAAGTTTGTTTAATTATCATCACAAAAACTGAAGAATAATAAAAAATAACACAAAACCCAGTGACAGATGTGGTGTTTAAGTTGATTATATTTTATTTATCATTTGTTTTAATGAGATCACTATCTCGTTATTATTTTATTTATTTTTATTTTATGTTTCAAAATAATATCACAAAATTTAGTGATAGGATTTTTTTTTCATTAAAGCAATAGCGACAGTTTTTTGTTTTAATTTTTAATTGGTTATACTTTCGGTTTCAGAAATAATATCACAAAATCTAGTGATAAAAGTCAGGCATGTGTTGATATAAATATATGTCGATATAAATTTCAGTTGGTTCCACGTGAAATCATTGATTTTTCTTTTGTCATTGGTTTAAAGCGATCGTGATTGTTTTAATTTTAGTTTTTAAACTTGTTATGCGTTTCAAAAAAAAATTTATATTATTTGTCTTTTATTTAAGGCAAAGGCGATTGTTTTTTTTTTGTTTCAATTTTTAATTGGCTTGATAAACAAAATATTCTGCTTCGGATGCATGTCACAAAATTTAGTCAGGCATCTGTTGATATTTTCTTTTGTTCTAAACAGATGTCGATTTAAATTTCAGTTGGTTTCAGGAAAAATCTTTTAACGTTTGTTTTTATTTTTATTTTCAAACTTGTCCTTTAAAAAATATATCACAAAATCAATTGTCAGCAATTAATTTAATATTATTTATAATTTCATTAAGGCGAAAGCGTTTGTTCCTTTTTATTTCCATTTTTAATTGTCTCCACGAAAAAAATATTTTTCAAAAAGTATCACAAAATTTAGTAACAAAAGGTAGGCGTGAGTTTTATTATTTTTTTTTTGTTGGTTCCACGTAAAATTGTTTTCCGTTTCAATATATCACAAAATTTGAAGACTGAAAATGATCCTGTTTCAGTCATCATTTGTTTTAACGTGATGATTTTTAATTTGCTCAACAAAAAAATATTACGATTTTGATTTTGATTTTTTTTGGTTCATTTTCCATTTGTTTCAATTTTAATTACTGAGTCACAAACAGAAAAAACTTTTGATTTTTTAATTGCTCTTTAGTCACAAAAAATACTTTTTTTGCATTATATTATCACAGAATTTAGTTCTTTTGTGTCAAAGGTAATTCATAAACTTTACGCTTAAGTAAATTTTAGAGTATTTCCAGGTGATAGTAATTGTTTTTCTACTTTTAATACTCTTGTGCAAAAAAATATTAGCACCAAAATACTTACTCTTTGTAAAATCTAGTGATATTGTGTAAAAAATTATACTTAAGATAAATGAATTTACATGTTTTATATTTTTTGGTGCCATATAAATTGTTTTTTTTTATTTTATAAATTCCCTTAAACAAAAAAAAGTAATTTACTCATAAAATTATTTACTCTTTATATGAAAGTATTACGAAATATAGTTGGAAGTTTTTTTTAGTTTAAATTTGGAGAGTTTCCATACGATAGAAATGGTTTTTCAATTTTTTTTATTGTCTTAAGTAAAAAAAATAATAAATTTCATTAGCAAAATACTCATAAAATATCACAGAAAATAAATATATTATAAGTTTTTTTCATAAAATGTAAGCTTAAGTAAGTCCTGAAGAGTTTTAATGTGATGGCAATTGTTTTTTTTCCTGAATTTATTGCCTTGAGCGATCTAAAAATTATTTCGTCACTAAAACACTTTTTCTTCACATAAAATTATCACAAAATATAGTTGAAATTTTTCATACAATTTATCTTTAAGTAAAAAGTAATTTAATGTTTAGAGTAGATAGCAAATGTTTTTCTGTGTTTAATTGTTTTAAACAAAAACAAAATGTATTTCAACATCAAAATAATTTTGATTTTACATGAAAGTATCACAAAATATAGTGATCTCAAAAGTAATTTATAAAACTTAAGCTTAAATAAAGTTTGGAGTGTTTCGAAGTGATGGCAATTGTTTTTCTACTTTTAATTTTCTTGTTGCGAAAAAATGTTGTCTTCAAATTAATTTCTCTTCACAGAATTTAGTGATGGTGTGTAAAAAATTATACTTATGTAAAATTTGATAATTTTTGAAAGCAATAACAATTGTTTTTCTATCTTATAATTGTTTCAAACAAAAAAATAATTACATCATAAAAAGATTTTTTCTTGGCATGAAAGTATCACAAAATATAGTCTAAAGTTCTTCATGAAATGTATGTTTAGATCAATTTTAAAGTGTTTCAAGGCGAAAGCAATTGTTTTTCGCCACCATTATCTTCATTAATTGTTTATCTTGTTTAACCATTTTTAATTGTCATGAGCAAAAGAAAAAAAATATTCAGTTTGTCATAAAAATACGTCCTTTTCACATGAAAATATCACAAAATAAATTCATATATGTGTATAGATAATTCAATTTTGAAACGTTTTAAAGTGATAGCAATTGTTTCTCTATTTTTTTAATTGTCTTGGACGAAAAAAAAACTTCAATTTAGAAAAGTACTTTCTCTTCAAATAGAAGAAGTATCACAAAATGTAGTTAAAAGCTTTTCATAACTGAATAGTTGAGGCTGTTAGTTGTTGAAAGCTTTTCAATAAATTTAAGCTTAAGTAAATTCTGATGGGAAGTTCTTTTTATGCTTAAGTAAATTTTGGATTGTTTTTCAATTTTCTTGTTGTCTCAAGCATACTTAAAATTACAAAAAAAAAATTTTCTCTGACATAAAGGAATCACAAAATATTAAACGACATAAAATTTATGCTTTAGTAAATTTTGGATTGTTTTCTGGCAAATGTTTTAGGATATAGCAATTGTTTTTTATTTCTAACATTATGTATGTATGTAGGGTGGGTGGGTGGTCTCTATCCTACCCTCCAACCTATCGATTACACAGGAGAATTTTGTAAGAAATCAATTTTATTATGAACATTTTTGTTTCAGATTTATCATTGATATTAAAAAAAAAAACAGAAAACCGCAACTTAAAAGCAAGTTAAAAAATGGAGGTTACAATAATGACCACACACCCACCCTACACAGATAATGGGACTTAAACCACACTAATACATTCAAAAGCATTAACAACATCAACACAGTCTCAGTTTTTGATTTAGAGAACTAAATCCATTTAAGTGATGAAGTACCGATATTTTTATAGGGTGGGTGGATGCCTCGACATCGTCACACCCTTCAACATATAGACCACACTTAACTATTTCTCCAAGTAACAATATTATTGAGACAAGTTTATTCCTAAATTTAGGTCATAAACTTCTCCCTTTTGTTTTTTATAAGGAAACCGTCGCTTATAATTTAAAACTGGAGGGTGTGATAGTGGCCACCCACCCACCCTACATATATAATGAAACTTAAATTATTTCATCTGTTAAAGCATCTGATGTTAAAGACGAAAGTTATTTTGTTTTTTAAGATACACGAATGAATTTTTGATATTTAAAAGAAAATCCTCATCTTTATTTGAGCATAAAAATTTTGAAAATAAATTTCCCTATTAGGAAGAGGGTATCATTAAGTTATAATTATTTTCTAATATCGAATCCAGTTTTTAGAGATCTGTTCATGGAGCGATGACTTTACAATTTCCAATCAAAACGGAAAGTGTGTTTACAGATCAACACAAAGAATCTCTTACCATCTGTTCACTTTTTTCGCGAGGTAATCACTTCAGCGTTTCACTTTTATCGGAGGTTTACCAGTGTTTAACCCAAATAATTTTAATTTCTTCAATTATTCGCTTTCGCGTGTGTCGAAAACGCCGAACATCTGGAAAATTCTTAACCAAACCAAAGAGAAAGTCAATTTTAACAGATTTTAACTTATTATTTTACTTGATATTATGAAGACCAAAAACTTATTATTATCGTCCAATAGGGTACCTTTATGAAAAATTAGTTTTTAGGTAGTAGTTTTAATTTCTAACGAACAACCGTTTCAATTCTTCGTAAGAAAAAATTACTCCTGGAAAAAATCGTTTCTGAAGAAGGTAAAAATGTTGTTATCTGGACAAAAATTATTTTCCAAGAAACTTTACTAGCTATTCAATTTTCTTTTTTTGCCTCTAAAAAGGTACCTTAGAAAAATTTCGGCTTTAATACCTTGGACACCTGGCGAAACAAGAAATCTCTTAATATTTTCTGAATAAAAACTTTCCAAAAATTCCACTGCTGCTATTTACAAAACTTTCAGCGATGAATTCAAAGACCATAATAGAAATCAATTCATTAACATTCCTCCAGATGCCTTCAATTAATACAGACCATTAACCATCGATCAATCACAGCGAATTAAAAAGGAAAACAAACGGTTCGACACCATTCGCACAACAAATACGATCAATAAATCACCAGGCATTTAATTTCCTCGTTGATGGTGATGGTGGTGGTGACCTGGTTTCCGCACGCCGGAGAAAAATCGTCTTGATAAGCGAAAAAAGAAAGTCGCACATAAGAGACGAGAAATCCAATGGAGTCTTCGAGTGCCGTATGCGCACGGGCAGGAAGTCGTAAAGTGAGCGATCCCTGAATTCCAGACAGGATTTCTAAAGTGTGTGTGAAATTTCGTTTCAGCTTTGTTTTTTTTTTTCAATTACGACACAACGGCGGCAATTGGCGAAAGTGTCGAAGGCCGTCCGAACGAAATTTGGAACAATGTACGTTTGCTAAAATTACCGAAAAGTGAGAGTGCTGAACCTTTTCTTTTGGAATTTCATATTGAATAAAACGATTAAATTACTTCCAGACTGAGAATTTATTCCTTGTAATGCAAAAAAACAGTCCCAAATCAACAAATTTTGAAGAACGCAGAGAGAACCTAGAGAAGATTTGAAGATAAGATTGATTGATAAAGGAAAATGAGGCAAAATGAGAAATATATATAATACGGATATGGAAACGAATGAAGAAGGGTGGAGAAATGATTACAACAAATAAAAACACTGTTACTCCTTACTTCACTTATTTATTTGTAATGTTCATGCCTGTAGCAATTGTGCAAGAAAAAATTTCAGACTTTAATAAAATAAAGAAGTTCAAGTAATATAGAAATTTATGCATTTTCATATTGAGTACTTCAGATACATCAAATTAAGATGGAAGTTGAACGAAGTGATTAATCAACGATTAGAATTAATTGCTGCAACGGTTAACAACAAACAAGAACATCAGGGAACAAACAATGCCCTATTGTGCATTGTTTGTATTACGCACCTTCCTCGTTGCAAATCCGCGCGAAGGAATAACGGTGTAATAAATAATGTATTACGTTATTTAATCCACAAAATTGTGTTTATCTTTAAACAAAGAATTCAATCATATCTCTATTCAAAATGAAGATCCGTAAAAAAATGTTCTAAGAGTTTTCGTAACAAATTCAATATAATTAATTTTTGTGGTTTAATTTTTAATCAGCTGAACAAGAATGATGATTTTACTGGTTGGAGGGTAGGATAGAGGCCACCCACCCACCCTACATATACTTTTGAACTTCAGTTACTCTCACAGCTTTAATTTAATGAAGACAATACAAAAAATTCCTGTTGATATTAATAAAATAATTGAAGCAGTTTTTGCTTTGGTGAATGTTAAATACGTATGTAGGGTGGGTGGTTTGCAGACCATCCAACCAATTTATATATTGTAGGATTTGGAATTTAGAGAAATAAATTGTAACAAAATAAATATTTTTGTTTTCTCATTGTAAATCTTTTTATGATCTAATTTTTTTCAGTTAATCTAGGCTGATTGTTTTACTGGTTGGAGGGTGGATAGAGGCCACCCACCCACCCTACATATACATTTGCACTTCAATCAATTTCACAATTTTATTATTCTGAAAACATTATCTAAATCACTGCTGACAGTGTTAAAAACAACAAAGAAGTGTTTGTGGTGAAGTTTAAATATATATGTAGGGTGGGTGGGCGGCCTCTAACCTACAATACAATCCATATATCATTAAACTAATGACTTTAAAATTTATTTGTAACAAGAGAAGTATTTTCGTAATAAATTCAATACAATTTATTTCTTATGGTTTAATTTTTAATCAGTTGAACTAGAATTATGATTTTACTGGTTGTATGGTAGGATAGAGGCCACCCACCCACCCTACATATGATTTTGGACATCAGTTACTGTCACAGCTTTAATTTCATGAAAACAATACAAAAAATTCCTGTTGATATTAATAAAATAATTGAAGCAGTTTTTCCCTTGGTTAATGTTAAATGCGTATGTAAGGTGGGTGGTTTACAGACCATCCACCCAATTTGTAAATTGTAGGGTTTGGGATTTAAAAAAATTAATTGTAACAAGAAAAATATTTTCGTTTTCTCAGTGTAAATCTTTTTGTGATCCAATTTTTTTCAATTAAACTAGGCTGATTGTTTTACTGGTTGGAGGGTGGATAGAGGCCACCCACCCACCCTACATATACATTTGCACTTCAGACAATTTCACGATTTTAATATTCTGAAAACATTATCTAAATCACTGCTGACAGTGTTAAAAACAATAAAAGCAGTGTTTGTGGTGAAGTTTTAAAATATATGTAGGGTGGGTGGGTGGCCTCTAAAACCACAATCTAATTCATATATCATTAAACTTGTGGCATTTAAAATTTAATTGTGCCAAGAAAAGTATTTTCGTAATAAATTCAATATAATTAATTTTTGTGATTTAATTTTTAATCAGTTGAACTAGAATAATGATTTTACTGGTTGGAGGGTGGGATAGAGGCCACCCACCCACCCTACATATACTTTTGAACTTCAGTTACTGTCACAGCTTTAATTTCATGAAAACAATACAAAAAATTCCTGTTGATATTAATAAAATAATTGAGGCAGTTTTTCCCTTGGTTAATGTTAAATGCGTATGTAAGGTGGGTGGTTTACAGACCATACAACCAATTTGTAAATTGTAGGATTTAGGATTTGAAGAAATCAATTGTAACAAAATAAATATTTTCGTTTTCTCAGTGTAAATCTTTTTGTGATCCAATTTTTTTCAATTAAACTAGGCTGATTGTTTTACTGGTTGGAGGGTGGATAGAGGCCACCCACCCACCCAACATATACATTTACACTACAATCAATTTCACAATTTTAATATTCTGAAAACATTATCTAAATCACTGCTGACAGTTTTAAAAACAATAAAGCAGTGTTTGTGGTGAAGTTTAAATATATATGTAGGGTGGGTGGGTGGCCTCTAACCCACCATCCAATTCATATATCATTAAACATGTGACTTTTAAAAATTAATTGTGCCAAGAAAAGTATTTTCGTAATGAATTTACCATAATTTATTTTTGTGGTTTAATTTTTAATCAGTTGAACTAGAATTATGATTTTACTGGTTGGAAGGTGGGATAGAGGCCACCCACCCACCCTACATATACTTTTGAACTTCAGTTACT
This sequence comes from Ontholestes murinus, assembly GCA_963969525.1. NCBI lineage: Eukaryota > Metazoa > Arthropoda > Insecta > Coleoptera > Staphylinidae > Ontholestes > Ontholestes murinus. The sequence goes on along the minus strand of OZ018388.1, from coordinate 3,489,744 downwards.
GTCACAGCTTTAATTTCATGAAAACAATACACAAAATGGTGATGTGGCCATCATAATACTTTCCCTATATTTTTCTCGAAAACTATGAGGTTATTCTTAATTATTTGCATAATTTCAAATTATTTATATTCACTTCTTATATAAATTTCTATTAGCTCCTATAGTTTATTATTAGTTTTTAAATAACGAAAAGAAAAAACTATCAACAAGTTTAAGTGGCAATTCAATGCAATCATCATTTTGGCGGTGTGAAAAAATTATAAAAACAATTGCTATCGACTTGAAACTTTCTAAATATATTCAGAATGTTGCTGCTTAAAAAATCAAAAGTTTGCTTTTAGATCTTTTAATCATTTTACGTCAAATTAAAAAGACGTTAAGAAAATTGCAATCATATATTTGACAGTGTTAAAAAAATATTAAAAAAATTGCCATCGACTTGAAACTTTCTGAATATATTCATAATACATTTGGGAATATTGCTGCTTAAAAAAATCAATAGTTTGATTTTAGATTTTTTAATAATTTTACGTCAAATGAAAGAGCAGTTAACAAAATTGCAATTATAATTTTGAAGGTCTGAAAAAAATATATAAACAATTGCTATCGACTTGAAACTATATAAATATATTCAAAATACATCTACAAAAGTTGCTGCCTAAAAAATCAAAGGTTTCTCTTTAGTTTTTTCATTATTTTTAAGTCAAATGAAAGAGACGTTAAGAAAATTACAATCATAATTTTGATGGTCTGAAAAAAATATAAAAACAATTGCCATTTGTTTTAAAATTTTCTAAATATATTCAGAATACATGTACAAATGTTGCTGTTTGAAAAAATCAAAAGTTGATTTTAGATTTTTAAATAATTTTAGGTCAAATGAAAGAGACGATCTAAAATTGCAATCGTAACTTTCACGGCCTGAAAAAGTATAAAAACAATTGCTACCGACTTGAAACTTTCTAAGTACATTCAAAATACATGTAAGAATGTTAATGCTTAAAAAGTCAAAAGTTTGGTTTTAGATTTTTCAAATTTTACGTCAATAGAAATCGACGTTAATAAAATTGCAATCATATATTTGAGAGTCTGAAAAAAATTTAAAAACGCTTGCTATCGACTTGAAACTTTCTAAATATATACAGAATACATGTAGGAATGTTGTTGCTTAAAAAAATTCGAAAGTTTGGTTTTAGTTTTTTCAATCATTTCACGTGAAATGAAAGAGATGTTGAGAAAATTTCAACCATAATTTTGACGGCCTGAAAAAAATATAAAAACAATTGCTATCGACTTGAAACATTCTAAATATATTGAGACTACATGTAGGAATATTACTGCTTAAAAAATTCAAATTGATTTTAGATTTTTTTTTTAAATAACTTCACGTCAAATTAGAGACGTTAAAAAAATCATAATTTTGATGGTCTGAAAAAAAATATGAAAACAATTGCCATCGACCTGAAACTTTCTAAATATATTCAGAATACATGTAGAAAGTTTCTGTTTCAAAAATTTAAAGTTTGATTTTATATTTTTTACAATAAGAAAAAAAATTCAAAATTTTTAAATTACGAACAAAAAAATGTTTCAATAAAACTTTAACTTTACTTTAACGTTGTGTTTAATCTATTAGATTTTGCAATAATATTATGTTTATTTACGTTTTACAACTTTTAATTAAAACCCTCGCTTATGTTTTACTGATTTTAGGGTGGGTTAGAATTTTTTAAAATTTCTAAACGAATCTTTTATTAAAATTTTACAGTTACATCTTGAAACCTAGAGAAGAAATTAATGGAAATTTCTTGAATTCTTGAAAAAGTGAGTTAGATTTTAGAAGGAACATTCCCAAAAATCTAGGGCCTCAAAAAAGAGAAATTACTGAAAAATTCCTGAACCTTCAAGAAAAACCTAGATTTCTACAAAAAAAAATTCTATAGCCTCCAAGAAATTTTTTGTTATTTAGAAGATAAGAAGATAACCTTGAATTCTGGAGGAGAAATCTGGAAATTTCTTAAACCCTTGAAAAAAAGTCTAGATTTCTAAATTAACATTTTCTAAAAATTCTACAGCCTCCTAGAAATTTAGAAGACCAGTTGAAAATATATAAGAGAAATTACTGAAAATTCTTTAAACTTTCTCTAAAATAAGAAAAGATTTCTAGGGGAAAATTTTCTAAACAAATCTAGACCCTCCAAGAAAAAATCTGCAATTTAGAACTTTCTAAATAAGTTTATAGCCTCTAGTTGAAACAAAATGTTGAATTCTAGAGAAGCAATTACTGAAATTTACCTGAATTCTCGAAAAGCAGACGAATTAAAAAATATTTAGAGACTGAAAAAATTTTTCGCAATTTATAAGAATAGTTAAAAAAAATAATTTTTGTTAAGAAGTTTTAGAAAAAAAACTAGGCATTCAAAGAAAATCTTTGCAATTTAAAAGACGACTTCAAAAAAAATCTCGAACTCTAGAGAATAAATTGCTACGAATTTCCTGAACCCTCGAGAAAATAATCTAGATTTCTAGAAGAAAATTTTAAAAATTCTAGAGTCTCAAAGAAAATCTTTACGATTTAGAAGACTAGTTGAAAAAATCTTGAAATGTAGAGAAGAAATTACTAAAAATTTCTCTCTCAAAAATAGTCTAGTTTTTAAAAACAAATTTTCTAAAAAAGCCTTCATTTTAATCTTAGCAATTTACTAGAAATTTTCTGAATTTATAAAAATTTTATTTTTTTGAAAATTCTAAAAACACCGCAAATTAAACGACAGCTTGAAAAAATCTTGATATCTGGAAGAGAAATGAATGAAAAGAGTCTAGATTTCTAGGAACAGATTTTCTAGAAAAATCTATAGCCTCCAATCTGAATAAAAGTGAGTGGAAATTTCTGAACTCTCGAGAAAAGTCTAAAGTTCTGGAAAAAATCATTGCAATTTATACGACAATATTAAAATCTGGAAGAGAAATTACTGGAAACAGCCTCAAAGAAAATTCTATAAATATTAAAGCGAACTTTCTAAAAAACTCCCAAATAAGACCTTTGCTAAAAATTCTGGAAATATGAAGAAGAAATTACTGTAAACTTTCAGAATCCTCCAAAAACGTTCTAGAAACCTATAAGGAAAACTTGTGAAAAATTCTAGAATCCTCGATCAAAATTCTTTGGAAAGGAAGATGCAAAAAAACTTTTAATATGGAGAAGAAATTCCCGAAACTTCTAGAAGCCGCTAAGTAAGTTCTAGAAATTTAGAAAAAATATTCCTAATAAATTATATAATTAAACAAAATCTTGAAAGTACTTTCTGAAAAATCTAGAACTCTCGAATAAAATATTTGCTAAAAATCTGGAAATATCTATTTATTTATTTTGTTAGATAAGAAAACGAAATTACTGTAGACTTCTAGAATACTCAAAAAAGTTTTATAAATCTAAAATGAAATCTATGGATCATCTGAGAAAATTATAGAAAAAGTTAAACAAAATATTGTACGAAATTTCTATAAATAAATATAATGACTTTCTGAAAAATATTGAAACTCTTGAATAAAATCTTTGCTAAACTTGTAAAAATTTGTAGAATTCTCGATGAAAATTCTTTGGAAAGGAAGTTGCAATTAGAACTGAAAGTGTGAAGGAGAAATTACTGAAATTTCAAGAATCTTTAAAGAAATATTTTTCTGAATTTTTTTTTCTCACTAGTTAAGAATTTTACGAAAAACATGTCTTACAAAAACTTCAGTTTCTCATTCCCTTTAACCTTTGTTTGGAAAAATATTGAGAAAAATAAAAAAAAGCCTCGAGTAAACATCCACTTCCGGTTTATGAATGTTTACCAAAAGCTTTTCAGTTCCAGTTTTTAACGATAAAACCTTAAGTTTAATGTTTCATCTCAATCGGATCATTCGTTTTTGAGATACAGCGTCCACAGACATTTCCATGCACGAAAACAATACTTCCCCTATATATACTTCGTATATAGGGAAAGTAAAAATTCCTGTTGAAATTAATAAAAACATGAAAGCAGTTTTTGCTTTGTTACTTTCCCTATATAGTATATATAGGGGAAGTATTGTTTTCGTGCGTAAAAATGTCTGTGGGCGCTGTATCTCAAAAACGAATGATCCGATTGAGATGAAACTTTAAACTTAAGGTTTTATCGTTAAAAACTGGAACTGAAAAGCTTTTGGTAAACATTCATAAACCGGAAGTGGTTGTTTACTGGAGACGTTTTTTTGTTTTTTCGTGATATTTTTCTAAATATGAAAAATTTTAAAAAACGGTTCAAACAAAAGTTAAAGGGAATGAAAAACTGAACAAGTTTTATTCTAACATATTTTTCATTAAATTCTTAACTTTCGAGAAAAAAAATAAAAATTGAAAATTTTGATATTTTTTGCCAATTGCTAATAAACTATTTTAGTTACATGAAATTTATATAACAAATAATTGTAGAGAATTCAAAAGTGCCCAAATTATTAAGAATAACATTTTTGCGCAAACCTCATAGTTTTCGAGAAAAATATAGGGAAAGTACTATGATGGCCACATCACCATTTTGTTAATATTATTATTGAGATATAATAGCAGTATGCAAAAATTGTAGTAAGTCAATAAGTCGCTTAATTTATTGAGGTAGGTCAGTGTTAGCTCCGCGTAGGCTGTTATCAACAGTTTTTAAGAAAATTAACGAGACTGGTAGTTTAATATCAATAGGTAGGTAATTTATTTTTCGGCCTTGAAAAAAGTATACATTAGTTTCCTTAAATTTCATATTACCCTATTAACAATGTCTGTATGCAGTTTTGATTTACAGAGAAGGTGATGAGGGTGTAATATATAAGGTGATCATTATTTGAACGATAAATTTATTGCGATAGGTCAGTATTACGCTATTCGAAATATTAATTGATTTAATAACTGTATTAACGTGATTCGTCCTATGTTCATTTGAAAACAATATAAATAAATCAACATTGAGAAGAATTTAGACTGAAATACAATGCAAACATACATAAGTACTTTTAAAGATTACACTTTTTACTATTATCAATATTATTATTGCATACTTCTACAGGATATTGTTGAATTTCATATTCACTAAGTAATTACAAAACCAGAAAATTTCCAAGCTCGTTTGTTGTATTATTAGAAACAAACTTTTAGAAAGGAAATTAGCCACCCACTTTCAAGGCCATCTGTTGCACTTTATGTTAATGTAATGATCATTGGCAGAGCAGGACCCTGTTTGTGTGTATGTATATACGTATGTACAGTTCGATGACTCTCTCGTCATAGACACGCGGAATTTTTCGAATCGACCGTGGAATGCGGTTTCTATTTTCACAAAACCGATTGTCTTTTAAACCGGCCAATTCGAAACACGAAAGGTCAGGCAGGCTGCGCCTTTCGTTTTTCTGGGTCGAGAAAAAAGGAACGCGTTCAGGTACTCTCGACGTACTCAAAAATATGCGGAAACATTTGAATTAGTCACCCAAAAAAAAAAAAATATCGGTTAGTATTTACATAAATTTGTGTTGGAATTAATGAGGAATGTGCAGTTGTTTTTTGGAAAGTTTAAATGACTTAACTGAAGAAGTAATAAAAATTGTTACAAAATTTTTATTGCCTTAGTAAAAACGAAAATTTTTATATAACAGTAGAAATAATTCTTGGTTCTTAGTAGAGTAAAGTAGAAATAGTTTAAATTAACTTGATTGATTGCAAATCTTTCTTTTATTTAATTAGTTTATTATGTAATATATAATAGAAAATTAATTGTTTTTTATTAATAATCCATCACAGTTGTAAAATTTCTTTAATTTTATTAGTATCATAGTATCAACAAGAAATTACCATAAAGGTGCCATCTACTGTCTAAGCGTTGCACTAGAATTCTGTTTGAGTATTGTACAACCACCGACAAACGAAGGCAACTGTCAACAATTACAACAAAATCAAATCAATATTAACAATTTTGATAGATTCATTAAAATAACACCTTTAAATATTTACAAAATTTCTAATTTATTATTTTTGTTTTTGTTTGTAAAAACAAGTCGAAATAAACACCTATAATTATTATTAACACAACATTTCCGCACAACAGAAACGGAAACGCGTCGCAATCAACTTATCCGCTCAATTAATTAAGTTGTAAAAATTATATAACACGCTTACACAGTCCAGGAAGTAAAAAACCAATCCCAGAGAGAAAATAAAATATATGTATTAAATTTTATTGCACGACGTGATGCAAAATGTATACAGGGTGGTTAGTATAATAAAAAAACAAATAGTAACAAAGGAGTTAGGAAAATTAAGTTTAAAAAAAATTGGTTAGTGTTAAGAGTAGAATGGGAGTGTCGTTCTAATACAAGAGCCTTCTGTGTCCTGAAAAATAAATGAGAGACGTGCGCCATGAGAAAAAGAGATGAATGGAAGTGAGTGATGGCTACAAAGAGAAAAGAAAACACATGCAATGTTTGTGTAACGATTTTCATTTTTTTTTCCAGCGTGAGAGTTTACAAGATTTCTATTTTATTTATAAATGGCTATACTAATTTATAAAATACACACACACACACACATAAATATATGCAAAATGTTTCGTTGATAATAAAGTAGACAATTTACGTAAAATAATAACTACATAAGTGAAAGAAAGGATTGGATGGAGTTTTAACAATATTTGAGCAATAATATTTATGGTATTATTATTGTGGCGAAATAATTGTAGTGAGTTAAATAAAAATTTGAAAATCAACCACTTATTATTAATTATATATCAATTGTTTTTCATTGTTTTCGCCATAACTTTTGAAAAAATGAACAGATTTCGAAAATTCTTGTTACAATCGGTTACAATTGTCAAATACTTTCGAATGCGATAAAAATTTGAAAATCGATCGTCAATTGTTTTTCATTGTTTTCGCTATAACTTTTGAAAAAATTAGCAGATTTGAAAAATTCTTGTTGCAATCGATTACAATTATCATACCCTTGTCAATAAGATAAAAATTTAAAAATCGATCGTCAATTGTTTTTTATTGTTTTCGCCATAACTGTTGTAAAAATAAACCTATTTTGAAAATTCTTGTCACAATCGGTTACAATTGTCAAATACTTTCGACTATCATAAAAATTTGAAAATCGATCGTCAATTGTTTTTTATTGTTTTCGCTATAACTTTTAAAAAAATGAGCAGATTTTAAAAATTCTCGTTGCAATCGATTACAATTATCATACCCTTGTCAATAAGATAAAAATTTAAAAATCGATCGTCAATTGTTTTTCATTGTTTTCGCCATAACTTTTGAAAAAATGAACAGATTTCGAAAATTCTTGTTACAATCGATTCCAATTATTAAATACTTGCGAATGAGATAAGAATTGGAAATTCGATCGTCAATTGTTTTCGCCCTAACTTTTCAATAAATGAAACGATTTTAAAAATTCTTATTGCAACAGATTATAATTATCAAACACTTGCGAATAGGATAAAAATTAGAAAATCGATAGTCAATTGTTTTTCATTATTTTCGCTATAACTTTTGAAAAAATGAGCAGATTTCAATTTTTTTGTTACAATCAGTGATATTCATCGGATGCTTACGAATAAGATAAGAATTGTAAAATCAATGTTCTATTGTTTTACTTTATTTTCGCTACAACTTTTGAAAAACTGAACATATTTGGAAAATTCTTGTTACAGTCAGTGATATTTACCAAACGCTTATGAATTAAGATAGAAATTGTAAAATCGATTTTCAATTGTTTTTCATTGCTTTTGCCATAACTTTTCAATAAATAGATAGATTTCGAAAGTTCTTGTTGCAATCGATTACAATTTTTATATACTTGCGAATAAGGTAAAAATTGAAAAATCGATCGTCAATTGTTTTACATTATTTTGTCAGTAACTTTTCAAATAATGAACAGATTTCGAAAATTCTTGTGCAATCGATTACAATCACCAAAGGCTTGCGAATAAGATAAAAATTGGAAAATCGATCGTCAATTGTTTTTCACTATTTTCGCTATAAATACCTACTTATATTTTGAAAATTCTTATTACAATCGGTTACAATTATCAAACAATTTCGGATAGGTTAAAAATTTGAAAATCGATTGTCAATTGTTTTTGCCACAACTTTTCAGAAAATAAACCGATTTCAAAAATTCTTGTTGCAATCGATTACAGTTATTAAACACTTGCGAATACGATAAAAATTAGAAAATCGATCGTCAATTGTTTTGTAATATTTTTTCAATAACTTTTCAAAAAATAAACAGATTTCGAAAATTCTTGCTGCAATCGATTACAATCACCAAAGGCTTACGAATAAGATAAAAATTGGAAAATCGATCATCAATTGTTTTCCACTGTTTTCGCCATAACTTTTGAAAAAATATGTATATTTTGAAAATTATTATTAGAATCGATTACAATCATCAAACGGTTACGAATGAGATACAAATTGGAATAACGATTGTCAATTGTTTTCTTTGTTATCGCTATAACTTTTGAAAAAATAAACTGATTTCAAAAATTCTTGCTGCAATCAATTACAATTATTAAATACTTGCGAATACGATAAAAAATTGAAAATCGATCGTCAATTGTTTTACAAATTTTTCGTCATAACTTTTCAGAAAATGAACAGATTTTGAAAATTCTTGTTACAATCGATTATAATTACAAAACACTAACGAATACGATAAAAATTTGAAATCGATCACCAATTGTTTTTCATTGTTTTCATCATAACTTTTGAAGAAATAAACAGATTTTGAAAGTTCTTAACACAATCGATTAAAATTACCAAACGCTTACTAATAAGATATAAATTGGAAAATCGATCGTCAATTGTTTTTCATTGTTTTCGCTATAACTTTCTAGAAAATAAACTGATTTCAAAAATTCTTGTTGCAATCGATTACAATTATCACACACTTGTGAATAAGATGAAAATTAGAAAATCGATTTTCAATTGTTTTTTATTGTTTTCGCCATAACTTTTCAGAAAATAAATAGATTTTGAAAATTCTTGTTATAATCGGTTACAATTGTCAAAAACTTTCGAATAAGATAAAAATTAGAAAATCGATCGTCAATTGTTTTTCACTAATTTCGCCATAACTTTTGAAAAAATAAACAGATTTTGAAAATTCTTGTTGAAATCGTTTACAATCACCAAACGCTTACAAAAACGATAAAAATTTGAAAATCGATAGTCAATTGTTTTTCATTATTATCGCCATAACTTTTGAAAAAATGTACATAATTCAAAAATTCTGGTTGCAATCGATTACAATCACCATTAGAAATCGGCTGTGAATTGTTTTTCATTTTTATCTAAATAACTTTTGAAAATATGAATAGATTTCGAAAATTCTTCTTACAATCGTTTATAATTATCAAACCCTTTCCAATAAGATAAAAATTAAACAATCGATTTCAATTGTTTTACAATGTTTTTTTTTGGTTATAATTTTTCAGAAAATAAACCGATTTCAAAAATTCTTGTTGCAATCAATTACAATCATCAAAGACTTGCTTATAATATAAACATTGGAAAATCGATCGTCACTTGTTTTGCAATATTTTCGACATAACTTTCCAGAAAATGAACAGATTTTGAAAATTCTTGTTGCAATCGATTACAATTATCAAACACTTTCCAATAAAATAAAAATTAGAAAATCGATCGTCAATTGTTTTACAATATTTTCGTCATAACTTTTCAATAAATGAACCGATTTCGAAAATTCTTGTTACAATCGGTTCTAATTATTAAACACTTGCGAATGAGATAAAAATTGGAAAATTGATCGTCAATTGTTTTTCATTATTTTCGTCATAACTTTTCAATAAATGAACCGACTTCGAAAATTCTTGTTACAATCGGTTCCAATTATTTAACACTTGCGAATGAGATAAAAATTGGAAAATCGATCGTCAATTGTTGTGTATTCAATTTTGTATTTTGATTTCAAAAATTCTTATTACAATTGACTACAATCACCAAAAGCGTATTAATGAGACAAAAATTGGAAACTCGATATTCAATTGTTTTGAATTTTTTGTGCTATAACTTTTGAAATAATGAGCAGATTTTAAAAATTCTTATTACAATCGACTACAATCAGCAAAAGCTTATTAATGAGAAAAAATTGGAAAATCGATATTCAATTGTTTTGCATTATTTTTGCTTTAACTTTTGAAATAATGAGCAGATTTTAAAAATTCTTCTTGCAATCGATTACATTTATCAAACACTTTCCAATAAAATAAAAATTAGAAAATCGATCGTCAATTGTTTTGCAATATTTTCGTCATAACTTTTCAATAAATGAACCGATTTCGAAAATTCTTGTTACAATTGGTTCCAATTATTAAACACTTGCGAATGAGATAAAAATTGGAAAATCGATCGTCAATTGTTTTTCATTATTTCCGCAATAACTTATGAAAAAATGAACAGATTTCAAAAATTCTTATTACAATCGACTACAATCAGCAAAAGCTTATTATTGAGATGAAAATTGGAAAATCTATATTCAATTGTTTTGTATTATTTTTGCTATAACTTTTGAAATAATGAGCAGATTTGAAAAATTCTTATTACAATCGACTAAAATCACCAAAAGCTTATTAATGAGACAAAAATTGGAAAATCGATATTCAATTGTTTTGCATTATTTTTGCTATAACTTTTGAAATAATGAGCAGATTTTAAAAATTCTTGTTTCAATCGATTACAATTATCAAACACTTTCCAAAAAAATAAAAATTAGAAAATCGATCGTCAATTGTTTTACAATATTTTCGTCATAACTTTTCAATAAATGAACCAATTTCAAAAATTCTTGTTGCAATATGTTCCAATTGTCAACAGATTACGAATAAGATAAAAATTGAAAAATCGATTGTCAATTGTTTTTTATTATTTTCGCCATAACTTATGAAAAATTGAAGAGATTTCAAAAATTCTTATTACAATCGACTACAATCAATTGTTTTGTATTATATTTGCTATAACTTTCGAAATAATGAGCAGATTTGAAAAATTCTTGTTGCAATCGATTACAATTATCAAACACTTTCCAATCAAATAAAAATTAAAAAATCGATCGTCAATTGTTTTACAATAATTTCGTTATAACTTTTCAATAAAAGAACCGATTTCGAAAATTCTTGTTAGAATCGGTTCCAATTATTAAACACTTGCGAATGAGATAAAATTGAAAAATCGATTATCAATTGTTTTTCATTATTTTCGCCATTACTTATGAAAAAATTAACAGATTTCAAAAATTCTTATTACAATCGACTACAATCACCAAAAGCTTATTAATGAGATAAAAATTGGAAAATCGATATTCAATTGTTTTGCATTATTTTTGCTATAACTTTTGAAATAATGAGCAGATTTTAAAAATTCTTGTTGCAATCGATTACAATTATCAAACACTTTCCAATAAAATAAAAATTAGAAAATCAATCGTCAATTGTTTTACAATATTTTCGTTATAACTTTTCAATAAATGAACCAATTTCGAAAGTTCTTGTTACAATCGGTTATAATTACCAAACCCTTACTAATATAATAAAAATTGGAAAATCGATCGTCAATTGTTTTGCATTGTTTTCGTCATAACTTTTGAAAAAATGTACCGATTTCGAAAATTCTTGTCACAATCGGTTTCAATTACTGAACAGTTGCGAATAAGATAAAAATTAGAAAATCGATCGTCAACTGTTTTTCATTGTTTTCGCCATAACTTTTGCAAAAATTAACAGATTTCGAAAATTCTTGTTGCAATCGATTACAATTATCAAACGCTTACGAATAAGATAATAATTGGAAAATCTATCGTCAATTGTTTTCCTTGTTTTCGCCATAACTTTTGAGAAAATAAACGGATTTCGAAAATTCTTGTTGAAATCGATTGCAATTATCAAACGCTTACGAATAAGATAAAAATTGGAAAATCGATTGTCAATTGTTTTTCATTATTTTTGCCATAACTTTTGAAAAAATGAACCGATTTCGAAAATTCTTGTTATAGTCGTCTACAATCACCAAACGCTTACGAATGGGATAAAAATTTGAAAATCGATCGTCAATTGTTTCTCATTGTTTTCGCCATAACTTTTTCAAAAATTAACCGATTTCGAAAATTCTTATTACGATCGATTACAATTACCAAACACTTGAAAATCGTCTATTGTTTTTTTTTTCAAATGAAAATTATATAGAAAACTTTTAATTGTTTCTTTTGATGAAGTAATTTCAATTTTCAAATTTAAGTTTAAGAAAGGGATTTTAGGTTAAAATATCATTGCTCAAATATTATTAGGTGGTGCACATATTTGGATTTGTTTTTGTAAATGGAAAGAGTGTGCTTTACATAGAATTTTAAGTTTGGAAAGTTAGCAAAATGAATACTAAATTCGAATGACTTGTGAGTCGGGTTAAGAAAAAACAACAGTGCGAATTACACATAATACATGTGCGCATGCGTGCTTGTAAGTGTGCGCAATTTATCCACTTAAAATGCAATTCTTTATTATTTTTAGTTTGTAAATTACTACTAAATAAAAAAAAAACCGCCAAATTTGTTTACATTGTTGATGTATGAATACGATTATGTATTTATTAATTATATATTAATACAATATTAAATCCAAAAATTATAAAGTTGACATAACGAGCGTTCAACAAAAACATTTATTGGAAGTCAACAAAAAAAACAAGGATAGCATTGGTGTTGGAAATCTTGAAAGTTAAATCTTGCCACTGAGCTAAAATCACACATGCTGAATGTCTTCGTTTAAAATGTTGGTTAATCTGATTTGTATTTATATTTAATACTTTGTTTCTCTTACAATAAATACATTTATTACAAATGGATAGTTAAAAATATTTACTTTTGACCAATTAAAAATAAATTACATCATAATCACGATTTTATTTAAATTTAAACACTGCGGTGTTGTAACGCGTATGAATAGAATTGCATTTTTTCATTCTTTCCATCAGCATACCGGATATTGCGCCCACATACAGAACACAATGAAAAAACCTTATAAAATAGTGTACAATTTCCAAACTTAAAATTAAACGCAAGCGTCGCTCTCCGTGGTAACTACAAAATGGATTTTTTTCTCACCCTCAACGTTAACTTCGATATCCTCTAACCGTCCGGGGTGGTTGATCAGTAGGGTGCTGGGACGGTGTACCGGTCCGGGCCCCGGTAGGGTTACACTAGGTCCTGTACCACCTCCACCAACGCCCACGATTAAGGGGCAACCGACCACGGGGCGTTTGTTGAAGGCGACGTTCACCACGTGGTCGCAGGCTTCGGCCGGTACGAAACTAACGGCGAATTTTGCGTTCCCTTGAGGGTGCACCTGGGTAGGTATGTTCAGTCCTCTTGCCGATATCGTTATCTCCAGGTTACCTTCACCGGCCTCGCTGGCATCTACGGAGAAGGTAACCGGTCTACCGACCGTTCCTCTAGCCACATGACCCACGGTCACCCTGGTGGAGTCGAAGGCTTTGGCGATAAACGGTGTCCCCTGCACCGGCCTTCCATTATAATCCACATTGATCTGATGAGCACCGACTTGCGTGGGCGTGAATTCGGCAGTAAATCCCGAATGTATATCCCCAGTGACCTTAACGGGTAGCTCGCCTACGGGCCCCCTGACGGCGACGGCCAGTTCCGCCGCGCCACCTCCAGCTACGCCCATGTGAAACGAGCTGGGCTGATTAACGGGCACCAGTTCGAGGTGCGACAGGCTCAAAATCACCCTGCTGGTGTCGGTCACCGAACATACGAAGGGGCAACCCCTGACCGTCTCTCCGTTGAACTTGATGTCGATCAGATGGGGTTTAGCGTGGTCGGGGGTAAACGAGACTAGACAACGACCGCCGCCCACCACCTGTACGTGATTGGGGACTTCGCCCTCGTTAATCGATATTTCCAACTGTCCTTCACCGGCTTGGCTCGCATCGACTAAAAATAAAAATAATAATTGTAACATTTATTATTATTACCACATTAAACGCATCGATTACCATTAATTTACTTTTTAAATTAAAAACTGTTACTAAGTACAAATTCTATTTATTTATTGCAAATTTCCTTTGAGTGTGGAATAATAGGAATTTCTACATCATTTCTGAATGTATTTTGAAAATTTTAAGTCAATCCCATTGGAGATTAATTTTTTACCATTTTCTAAAACCACCATATGCAATTTTCACTTCATAATTTTCAATTCCTTGAGACGCCATTTAATTTTTGAGTAAAGAATAATAACAATCCCTATGAAAACTTAAAACTACATCATTTCAAATGATAAATTACCCTAGCGTACTCTTGACCTACCTCAACAAGTTAATACAGTATTGCTTGGGGTAGGTCAAGGATACGCTAGGCTAATGTTTTACTTGTTAAGGTAGGTCAAGAGTACGCTAGAGTAATTTAAAATTTATATACGTAGGCCAAATAGAACAATGGATGATTACTAGTAGCAAGTGAGGATTATGTTTGGTTATTGTATTGTATTGAGGTAGATCAAGAATACGCTAAGTATTACATAAATAAAAGCAGATTGTTTATTTCATGTATTCCCAATTAATAATAAATGTATTATGCTGATAAATATTTTAAATTTGAATTGAATTTTTTTCATTCACATTTATAAAAAAATGAAAATAATAAAATCTCGTCATATAATAAACTCCAGAACATTAATTAATTATATAATTACAATTGTAAGGAGACAAAACAATTGTTTTTTTCTTAAATGAGCTTTAAACAAAAGTGATGACAATTGAGATCTATAGGAAAAATATACAGGGTGTTTCTGCGTCTCGGAAAATAATATTAACCACATATAATGATGATTTGGCCATAACTCTAGAACGAATGATCGAATTTTAAAAATTCTTCCACTGATGGTTCAGTAATATCGCATACTTATTGTAAACGTTGAAAACGAATGTTCGATTTTCATTTGTTTTTCCTTTTTGGTCATAACTTTAAAACAAATGATCGAATTTTAAAAATTCTTGCACTGATGGTTCACTAAAATCGCATACTTATTGTAAACGTTGAAAACGAAAGTTCGATTTTCATTTGTTTTTCGTATTTTGGCCATAACTTTAGAACGAACGATCGAATTTTAAAAATTCTTGCACTGATCATTCACAAATGTCGCATACTTATTGTAAATTATGAAAACGAAAATTCGATTTTCATTTGTTTTTCCTTTTTTGGTCATAACTTTAGAACGAATGAACGAATTTTAAAAATTCTTGCATTAGTGATTCACAAACGTCGCATATTTATTAGAAACGTTGAAAACGAAAATTCGATTTTCAATAGTTTCTCGTTTTTTGGCCATAACTTTAGAACGAATGATCGAATTTTAAAAATTCTTGCACTGATGGTTCACTAATGTCGCATACTTATTAGAAACGTTGCAAACGAAAATTCGATTTTCTTTTGTTTTTCGTTTTTTGGCCATAACCCTAGAACGAAAGATAGAATTTTAAAAATTCTTGTCCTGGTGGCCCACAAATGTCGCATACTTATTAGAAAGGTTGAAAACAAAAATTCGATTTTCATTTGTTTTTCTTTTTTTGGCCATAACTTTAGAACGAATGATCGAATTTTAAAAATTCTTGCACTGATGGTTCACAAATGTCGCATACTTATTGTAGATAATGAAAAAGAAAATTCGATTTTCATTTGTTTTTCCTTTTTTGGCCATAACTCTAGAACGAATGATCGAATTTTAAAAATTCTTGCACTGATGGTTCACTAATGTCGCATACTTATTGTAAAAGATGAAAACGAAAATTCGATTTTCATTTGTTTTTCCTTTTTTTCCATAACTTTAGAACGAATGATCGAATTTAAAAAAAATCTAGTACTGATGGTTCACAAATGTCGCATACTTATTGTAGACAATGAAAACAAAAATTCGATTTTCATTTGTTTTTCCTTTTTTATTCATAACTTTAGAACGAATGTTAGAATTTTTAAAATTCTAGCACTGATGATTCACAAATGTCGCATACTTATTGTAGAGTATGAAAACGAAAATTCGATTTTCATTTGTTTTTCCTTTTTTGGCCATAACTTTTAAACGAAAAATCGGATTTTAAACATTCTTGCACCCAGGGTTTACAAATGTTGTATAGTTATTGTAGAAGCTAAAAACGAAAATTCAATTTTCGTTTGTTTTTTCCTTTGTTGATTATAACTCTTGAAAGAAAGATCGAATTTTAAAAATTCTTACATTGAGGGTTTACAAGTGTCGTATACTATAGAAAATGTTAAGTATCTAAAAACGAACGAAAAATTAATTAACGAATAATTAAACTTTTTATTTAAAAGTTTTCAAAAGAAAACGATGAAAAACAATTGAAATTTGTCAAAAAAAAACAATATATACTAAAAAAATAATTGAATTTTGTTCACATTTTAAAATACCTTAAAAATCAATTGAAAATAGCCAAAAAGCATTATTTATAAAAAAAAATAATGGAAATTTCTAAAAAAAAAAAAAAATTTGCTAAAAAGCAATAAAAAATTGAAAAAAAAACAATATTCTATATCATTCAAATAATCAAAACACCTAAATAACAATTGAACAATTAAAATTTAAATATTTATAAATAAGATATTTTAAATTTCCTTAAAAAAATATCATCGAAAGCAATAGAAAGTTGTTAAAAACAATATTTATTAATAACATTTTCTAAAATGAAACAATTGAAAAAATCCAGGAAACAAAATTATAAATTTGAAAAAAATTAAAACAACAATGTTTACTAAAAATAAACAATTAAGGATTGTTTTAAAAAAACTGAAAATTATGAAAAATTTAAATAAAGTTTCAAAATAATTATAATACCTAAAAAACAAATGAAATTTGCCAACAATATTTAAAAAAATTAAAATAAGAATTGTAAAACATTAATATTTCTCAAGAAAAACAATCGTAAACGTTGAAAACAAAAATTCGATTTTCATTTCTTTTTCCTTTTTTTGGCCATAACTTTTAAACGAAAAGTCGGATTTTAAACATTCTTGCACCCAGGGTTTAGAAATGTTGTATAGTTATTGCAGAAGCTAAAAACGAAAATTCCATTTTTATTTGTTTTTCCTTTGTTGATTATAACTCTTGCAAGAAAGATAAAATTTTAAAAATTCTTACACCGAGGGTTTACAAGTGTTGTATACTATAGAAAATGTTAAGGATCTAATAACTAACGAAAAATTAATTAACGAAAAATTAAACTTTTTATTTAAAAGTTTTCAAAAGAAAACGATGAAAAACAATTGAAATTTGTAAAAAAAAAATATATACTAAAAAAATAATTGAAATTTGTTCACATTTTAAAATACATTCAATTCAATCAATTCAGAATAGCCAAAAAGCATTATTTATTAAAATAATGGAAAATTCTAAAAAAAAAAAATGATAAAAAGCAATAAAAAATTGACAAAAAAAATTCTAAATTATTAAAATAATCAAAATACCTGAAAACCAATTCAAATTTAAATACTTATAAATAAGATATTTAAAATTTCTTAAAAAAAATATCATCGAAAACAATAGAAAGTTGTTAAAAACAATATTTATTAATAACAATTTTTTAAATAAAACAATTGAAAAAATCCAGGAAACAAAAATATAAATTTGCAAAAAATTATATTAATAAAAAGCAATTGTTATTTAGAAAAACAACAATGTTTACCAAAAATAAACAATTAAGTTTTATTTAAAAAAACTGAAATATTTGAAAAATTCAATGATTAAAATACCTAAGAAACAAATGAAATTTGCAACAATATTTATGAAAATTAAAATGACAATTGGAAAACATTAATATTTCTCAAGAGAAACAATCAAAATTTATCAGAATAACAATATTTACAAAAAAAACAGTTGAAGTTTATTTAAGAAAACTGCAATATGAGAAAAATCAAATGGAAATGTTTAAAAACCAAATCTAATAAAACACTAATGAAAATTATAAAACAAAAATAATTGAAACGCTTAGAAAAAAAGTCAACAAAAAACAAATCATTAAAACACCAAAAGTAACAATTGAAATAAATAAACAATATAAATAAAATAATTTAAAGTTCTCAAAAAAAAACAATTGAAATTGGTCAAATCAACAAAACAACAAAAGAAACAATTCAAGATTATTTAAAAAACTAAAATATCTCAAAAATCAAATGAAAATTGCTAAATAAAGAATTAAACATAAAACACTACCGAAATTGAAATTTCTAAAAAAAATTGTCAACAAAAACAACAGAAAATAATTATATAGAAAACAATTGCAATTGTTTAAATAAAACAATTGATATTTGCAAAGAAAAACAATATAAATTTGCCAAAACCAATAACATTTATAAAAAAAAACAATTGAAACCTACTAAAAAATAATACAACATTAATAAATAATATTCCAAAATAAATAATTAAAAATCCTAAAAAATAATTAAAATATTGCAACACTATTTATCAACAAAAAAAACCTAAATCATTTTCGTCCAACGTTAGGTGCGGTAATTATGTCAATAAAAACGAAAAACAAAAGAATACCGATTATCCAATTTTTATATATTTGCATAGATATGCCGAGTGAGAAAGTTGGAGAAATTTTGAAATCCAACATTTGGTTCGATAATTATATCGATAAAAACGAAAAACAAAAGCAAATCGGTTTTTCAATTTGTATATACAGGGTGACTGACGAAAAACCTTTGGTGCTGTATCTCGCTTATATTTTATCCGATTTTAATAAATAAAACATCAAATTAAACCATTTTTAAAAGACTTTAATACAATCTGAACTGTTATTTTTTCTCGGACCCAGTTTTTGACAAAATACGATCAACATTTTTTTTTTAATTTGCACTGTATATATATTTTTATTGATTCGCAAGGAGATTTTTTTTCTGAATATAAAATTGTAGACAAATTTATCCATACATCAAACTTAAGTCGAGAAATTGAGGATTAAAAAAATAAATAAAAAGTCAAGTATCCATTGTAAACAATATACAGACCCTATTTTAAATGTCAAAAGTGTCAGTGACAGCCATTGATACAATACTGCAATGATTTTTAATTATTTCATAATTAAAATGTTGCAATATTTCAAACACTGTACTAGAATTTTGTGCTTCTACAGAAATCGTTTTTCAGTTTTTGAAATCTTGCAAAATTTTTATTATGAAATTATTAAAAATCATTGCAGTATTGTACCAATGACTGACACTGTCACTTTTGACATTTGGAATAGGCTCTGTATATTGTTTACAATGGGTATTTGATTTTTAATTTTTTTTTAATCCTCAATTTCTCGACTTTGGTTTGATGAATGGATAAAATAATAATAATAATAATAATATTTATTAACGGAAAATCCATTTTACAGAAAAATAATAATAACACAGTTAAGCAAATGAAATAATATATATATATAAAATCGTTTACAAATTTAGATTCAGAAAAAAATCTCCTTGCGGATTAGTACAAAATATATGTACAGTGCAATTTGAAAAAAAAATCTTGATCGTCTTTTGTCAAAAACTGGATGCAAGAAAAAATATCAGTTCAGTTCATATTAAAGTCTTTTAAAAATCATTTAATTTGATGTTTTATTTATTCAAATCGGATCAAAAATAAGCGAGATACAGCACCAAAGGTTTTTCGTCAGTCACCCTGTATACCAAAAAACTATTGAAATTTTTGGAATCCTTTTCGATTTTCAAATCGATTCTTTTGCGCCTATGTTGAAAATAATAATAATTCTTTACTTTTGTTTATTGAGTTTATTATGTGGCTTTAATCGTTGTTTAGTTGTTTAGTAGTTTAATTTTCTGAAAATGATGGTAGCGACCGTTACTATGTTACCCTTTAATTTTTTGAATTTTTAAAATTTGAATATATTTTGATATGCCGAGTGAGAAAATCGAAGAAATTTTGAAATCCATTGTTTGGTGCGATAGTTATGTCAATATAACGGAAAAACAAAAGAAAATCGATTATCTAATTTTTATTAATTTCAAAAGATTTTGATATGCCGTGTAAGAAACTCGAAGAAATTTTCAAATCTAACGTTTAGATCGATAGTTCGAAAAACAAAAGAAGATCAAATTTAAAATTTTTATATATTTGTATAGATTTTAATACGCCGAGTACAAAATTCGAAGAAATTTTTAAATCCAATATTTGCTTCGATAATTATATCAATAAATACGAAAAACAAAAGAAAATCAACTTTTTAATTGTTATAAATTTGAATAGATTTTGATCAGCAGAGTAAGGAACTCGAAGAAATTTGGAAATCCAACGCTTCTTTCCATGATTATGTCAATTAGAACGAAAAACAAAAGAGGATCGATTTTATAATTTTTTACATATTTCAATAGATTTCGATATTCCGAGTAAAAAACTTGAAAAACTTTTGAAATCCGACGTTTGGATCTGCAGTTATGTTGATAGAAAAACAGTTAAACATCATGAATCATCAAAAGTAGCATTCGTTGCCTACTTGACCTACGCGTAAATACATTATGAATTGCCCTAGCGTACTCTAGACCTACCTCAACGCGCTAATACAGTATCGATTGGGGTAGGTCAAGGATACGCTAGGCTAATGAACAATTTATTAGGGTAGGTCAAGAGTACGCTAGGATCATTTATAATTTATATACGTAGAAAAACTCGAAAGAATTTTTAAAATAAATACGAAAAACAAAAGAAAATCTATTTTCTAATTTTTATTGTGTTATGTCGATAAAACGAAAAACAAACGAAAATCGATTTTCCAATTTTTACATATTTAAATAGATTTTGTTATGCATAGTAGGAAACTCGAAGAAATTTTGAAATCCAACATTTGGTTCTATGGTTATGTTCACACAATGAAAAACAAATGAAAATCGATTTTCGAATTTTTACATATTTAAATAGATTTTAAAATGCAGAGTAGAAAACTCGAGGAAATTTTGAAATCCAACGTTTGGTTTTGTAATTATGTCGATAAGATGAAAAACAAAAGAAAATCGATTTTTCAATTTTTACATATTTAAATAGATTTTGATATGTAGAGTGCGAAACTCGGAGAAATTTTAAAATCCAACATTTAGTTCTACGGTTATATCGATAAAATGAAGAAAAAAAAGAAAATCGATTTTTCAATTTTTATATATTTGAATAGATTTTGATACGTCGAGTGAAAAACTCGAAAAAAATTTTAAATCCAATGTTCGGTTTAATAACTATATCAATAAAAACGAAAAACAAAAGAAAATCGATTGTTCAGTTTTTCTACATTTTCATGTATTCTGATATGCCGAGTGAGAAACTCAATAAAATTTTCAAAACCAACGTTTGGTTCTGTAGTTATGTCGATAAAATGAAAAACAAAAGAAAATCGATTTTTATATATTTGAATAGATTTTGATACGTCGAGTGAAAAACTCGAAGAAATTTTTAAATCCAATATTTGGTTTAGTAACTATATCAATAAAAACGAAAAACAAAAGAAAATCGATTGTTCGGTTTTAGTATATTTTCATAGATTTTGATATGCCGAGTGAGAGACTCAAAGAAATTTCAAAATCCAACGTTTGGTTTTGTAATTATGTCGATAAGATGAAAAACAAAAGAAAATCGATTTTTCAATTTTTACATATTTAAATAGATTTTGATATGCATTGTAGGAAACTCGAAGAAACTTTGAAATCCAACATTTGGTTCTGTAGTTATGTCGATAAAATGAAAAAACAAAAGAAAATCGATTATCTAATTTTTATATATTTGAATAGATTTTAACATGCCCAGTGAGAAACTCGGAGAAATTTTTAAATCCAACCTTTGGTTCGAGAATAATGTCGATAAAAACGAAAAACAAAAGAAAATCAATTTTCCAATTTGTATATATTTGAGTAGATTTTAACATGCCCACTGAGAAACTCGAAGAAATTTTGAAATCCAACATATAACTCGGTAGTTAAGTTGATATAAAAGAAAAGAAAACAAAATCGATTATCTAAATTTTATTAATTTCAATAGATTTTGATATGTTGGGTAAGAAAAAGAAACTCAAAGAAATTTTCAAATCTAACGTTTGGTTCTCCAGTTATGCCAATAAAGAGGAATGGAAACAAAAGAAGATCAAATTTAAAATGTTTATATATTTGAAAAGATTTTGATATGTAGAATGAGAAACTTAAGGAAATTTCGAAATCCAACAGTTGGTTCAACAGTTATGACAATAAAAACGAAAAACAAAAGAAGATCGATTTTCTAATTTTTATATATTTGAATAAACAAAAAACAAAAGAGAACCGATTTTACAATTTTAATATATTTGTAAAAATTTTGATATGCGTAGTGAGAAACTCGAAGAAATTTTTGATAACAAATATTTGGTTCGATAATTATATTGATAAATACGAAAAACAAAAGAAACTCACTTTTCTAATTTTTACATATTTTAATGGATTATCATATGCAGAGTGGAAAACTCGAAGAAATGTTCAAATCTAACGTTTGGTTCGACAGTTATAAATATAAAATCCAATCCAATGTTTGGTTCAAAAGTTATGTCGATTTAAGCGAAAAACAAAAGAAAATCAATTTTCTAATTTTTAAATATTTGAACAGATTATGATATAGCGAGTGAGAAAATTAAAGGCATTTTTAAATCCAACGTTTGGTTCTAAAATTATGTCGATATAAATGAAAAACAAAAGAAAATCGATTTTCCAATTTTTATATATTTAAATAGATTTTAATATGACGAGTGAGAAAATCGAAGAAATTTTGAAATCCAACGTTTGGTTCTGAAGTTATGTCGATAAAATGAAAAACAAAAGAAAATCGATTTTCCAATTTTTATATATTTGAATAGATTTTCATATGCCGAGTGGGAAACTGGAAGAAATTTTGAAATCCAACGTTTGGTTCGATAATTATGTCGATATAAACGAAAAACAAAAGAAAATCAATTTTTGAATTTTTAAATACTGAATAGAATAATGATAAACCGCGTGAGAAAATCAAAGAAATTTTTAAATCCAACGTTTGGTTTGGAAGTTATGTCGATATAAACGAAAAACAAAGGAAAATCGATTATCAATTTTTTTTTATATTTGAATAGATTATGATATACCAAGTAAGAAAATCAAAGAAATTTTTAAATCCAACCTTTGGTTCAATAATTATGTCGATAAGAACGAAAAACAAAAGAAGATCACTTTCTTAATTTTTATATATTTTAATAGATTTGTAAGTTTTCGTAAGAAACTCGAAGAAATTTTGTAATCCAACGTTTTGTTCAATCATTATGTCGACAGAAAGAAGAAAGAAAGAGGAAATTTTTAAATCCATTGATTGGTTTTATGGTTATGTCAAGAAAAACGTAAAACAAAATAAATTGTTTGTCCAATGTTTAAATTTTGGAATGCCGATAGGAAGTTTTGAAATCCAATATTTGTTTAGATCACTTGAATTAAATTACACAACTCATAAACTTAAACATTTGTAATATTTTTGGGAAATTAAAGGTGATCAGTGGAATAAGTTTAAATGTATATGTAGGGTGGGTGGGTGGCCTCTAACCCACCCTCCAATCAGTAAAACACACATCCGAGTTTACTGAGGGATTTTATAATCAATAAACAGGTGGTTGTATTTACTACATTAATATTTTATTGCGTACATTTATTATTTTTAAAATTTGGTTATATTAGAGAATCATTTATAATAAATATTCAAGACCCTTCCATGACATACTGCAATTAAAAAAAAACTGCGTGTGCCAATTGTTGCAAGGAATTACGATGTCGAAACGCATTTCAATCTGAAGTGCCAATGAGTCTACGTGAGACAATTCACCTTAATAAGCGGTGATCGTTGCCAAATTTGGCCATAAATATTCCCATCGCAATTTAGACCGTGCATGCTGGTGCATTACGTCGACCATAATTAAAACCTGTTGCGACAATTGATAAAGGAGAAATCGTTTCGATACATTTTTCAGTGCCAATTAAAATAGTGACGAGAAATGGAAATTGTAATAATAATAAGAGGGAAATAAATCACATCCAAAAATATGAGGCAAAGAAATTGCAATAGTTTAAGAAATCATATAGTTCTATAAAGAAGAAGTCTCAGAAAAAAAGTCTCGACAAATGAGATAAAATCCTAAAATATGAGACAAAGAAGTCACAATAGTCTAAGGAATCATATAGTTATTTATTAGAGAAAAAGAACAGAAGTCGTTTCCTGATAGATGGGATCAAGAATGTTTAGCAACAATAGAAAATGAAAAAGGGTTGAAACCTTGGTAGTATAAATATTTCAGTTGGTAATTTTAGAGTTGCATGAACTAATTAAGAAATTGAAATAGTATAAATGAACTTTGTCCAACAATTAATCTAATGGCATTGAAGCATTAATAAGATTCTGAAGAGTAGATGTGCAAATCATAATTTATTTTCTTAAATTGCGAAATGAAATATGATGTGTATGTGTGTCTGATGCTTGAGTTCAAGTTCCCATCGAAGTCAGTCACGTTGTTGTTGCCGCTTGCTTCATATTCCTTGCGCAACGGTCACGTTGCAGAAATTACAAAAATGTCAGGAACGATGAAATAGGCGCACCAGAAATTCCAAAGCCAGCAGGACGGAGGGAAAGGAAGAGGAGAAACGAAACAGGACGACGGAGCGGACTCTCACGTAACGAGAAACGCCGGCGGAAACGGCGACGTAGTTCACCACCACCAACAGCAGCAGCAGCAATAAACAAGTTGCGTAATTAACTTGTAATCGACATGAAATGAAGGTTCTTGCCATAATTATCGTCGTAGTGTATAAAAATTCGCTATAGAGAATACTTTAGGAGAAATTATTGATCCGGTGATTTCAGAAAAGATTTGATTTATTTTGATCGATAATAATGTTATGCAAATTTGTAACCGTTTTGTACAGATTTTGGGGAGGGGGTAACATTTAGCTATACATTTTTCTGCCAAAAATTTGATGATATTAATGTTAAAGACACGTGGTTTTAACAAGACGGTGCCACATGCCATACAGCCCGTACCAGAGACATTTACAGTATTTCTTATTTAAATGGCAAGATTTGAATTGCCACTGTAATACTGAGAGGGAATAAAAACCAATTATAGCAAAAACTATCAAACAATAAAAAATAAAACGTTTCAGCATTGTGATTCCATTCAACGTGTAAAACTCTACAAAATACTCCACACCGTATCATTATCGTCCATTTGTGTTCTACGTCGTAATAATTGGCGTAAAACACGCAACCGTTGAATAATTTCACTAATGTCGTCGAATAATTAATTTCCTCGATAGGAACGCCGCTGTCGAAATAAACATTTTCGCGGTTCGTTTATTCCATCCGGCCAATCCATTCAGTCACGCCTCCGTATTTCGCGATACAGTTATAATACAGTAAATGATGCAAAACATTTACGCAAATTTAAAATAATTTAAATGTACAGTTGCACGTCATTACGATTCAATAAGGAAATTAAACGAGTCGTAGAAGAAAATTCTAGACGATTAATTAAATTCTCGTGATTTTAATTTTAAATTTCTTCCAATTATTTAACTGTCAATAACAGCCATAGACTGGTTTTTACCTATCCGCGACTCATCATCAGCTGATAGTGAAAGTTATGAACAAGGAATTTTAAAAGTTTTAAAACTACAGCAGTAAAATAGGGATAGTTTTCAGGAAACTAAAATAGTACTACTTCTTGTTACGTTCGATGACTTTATTTTCAGGTTATAACACGTGTTTCGATCCTTGCAGATCATTGTCAAAATTAGAACTCTTATTTTAATATTATATTTTTCAAAACATATAGTTTTGATAAAATTCTTTCTTAAACTATTTTTTAAATTTGTAACTGTTTTCTTTTATCAAATTTTCAATTATACTTTTGGAAAAATCATTCTTTGATTTCACCAGTTTCTTTTAAATTAAAATTTATTTTTTTATTATAGAAAATATTAATTTTTTAATTAACTCTAACATTGTAACAAAAATTTTAAACTGTTTTTTTGCATTACGATTTTTTAAAGTGCGAGTTTTTTTCATTATTCATTATTTAAGATATTCCATTTTTTTTAAAGAAATTCCAATTGTTTTCTACATTCAGTGATTTTGTCAAGAAAAGTTTTTTTAAATTTCAATATTATCAACTTTGAAATTATTATTTTTTTAAATCAACAAAAAAAATTGTTATACGATGGATCAAACGGGGAAAAAACAATTGAAATATTGCTAAGAAAAAAAATACAAATGTAACCCTACTAACATTGAAAACTTGAAAACATTACTTAAAATCAAATAAAAAAACAATTGAAATTTCATTAAAAAATTGAATTTTATAAAAAAATACATATTGTTAATTTGTTTTGAGGTTTAACACTTTATAGAAAAACGTTTTTTTTTTTAATTTGCTTTAATAAAATGTTTATATTTATAACAAGTAAAAATCATTTAAAATAAAAAAGCTAAAAATCATTTGAAATCTTTCTATAAATACAAATAAGTTAAATACAGTTGGAATAAAAAATTAAAATTTTATTTAGAACATTTAGAATTTCCATTTTTTTAAATAACATTTGCTATGAAATGGTCAGAAAAATAAAGAATTGAAAATTAGCTAAGAAAAAACATTTGAAAATTTTAAAGAAAAACAATTTAAATTTTATTTTTAAAAATGGGTATTTTATAAAAAAAAACAGTCAGTTACAAACCTAAAAATTCAGTTTAAAATTTGCTTTAGTGTTGTTGCGAGAGAAAAGCAATTTAAAAATATTAAAATAACATTTGAAATGTTTTAGAGGTATAGAAAAAAAGTTAAAAACAGTTGGTATTAAAAATCAATGGAAATTTTATTTGAAAAACAATTAAAATTTCGATTTTTTTTTTAAATGAAATTTTAGCCCGGTGTTTTCTTTTTTCTTTAAATAAAATGATCAATTTTGAAATCATTGATCAAATTTGTATAAAATTGAACAAAATAAAAACAATTGGGAAAATTGCAAAGATAATTTTTCTATTAATATTTAAAAAATCCTTTAAAAACATCGGAAATTGCATTAAAAACTAATAAAAAAAATTAACTTTCATTTAAAAAAATTGGAATTTCACAAAAGAAACAAAGATTTTTAATTTTTTTTAAATATTTTCTAAAAAAATAACAAATGCAAAAAAAGCAATTACAAATTTAAAAAACCTAAGTTTAAAATGTTGTATTAAAAAAACCATTAAAACATAATTTAACATTTTTTATAAATACACCAATAATCTTAAAAATTTAAAGCATAGAATTTTATTTAAGAAACCAAGAGAGATTAAAAAACATGAACACTTTCTCAAAACAACAAATACAAACCTAAAAGTCAGTTTAAAAAGTTGAAATTTTCAAACCTTATTAAAATTAGAATTTGAAAACTTAAAAAAAACATTTCCTAAAAACCAATGAAACTTTAAGAGAAAAACAATTGAAGTTTGATTTTAAATAATAAGAATTTAGCAAACAAAAACTACAGAAAATTAAAAAGAATGACTTTCCAAATGAAAAAAAAAAGAAATGCATAAAAGCATTTATAAATTAGTTTAAAATGTTGATATAAGATAAAAGCAGTAATAAAAATAGTTGGAATTTAAAAAACAATGAAAATTAAAAAAAAAACAATTGCAATTTCATTTTAAAAAGCTGTTAAAAAAAAACTACCATAAATTAAAAATAAGATGACTTTCTAAAGAAAATAAAAACAAACGTATAATTGTTTAAGATAAACATTTTCTAAAAAAAAAAAACGAATACAAGTCTAAAAATCAGTTTAAAAAGTTGAATTTTTTGACTTAATTAAAATTAGAAAAAAACTTTTCCAAAAACATCCTTGAAAACCAATGAAACTTCAAAAGAAAAAAATTGAAGTTTAAATAATATGAATTTAACAAACTAAAACTACTAAAAATTTAAAAAAATGAAAACAAAAATGAAAGCATTTATAAATCAGTTTAAAATGTTTATTAAAAAATCCTCAAAAACAATGAAAATTTAAAAAAATATAAGCAATTTCATTTAAAAAAATTAGAGACAAAAAAACTAATAAATTTAAAAAAAAAGATGACTTCCTAAAGAAAAAACACAGTGTATACTGCAAAATGAATTAAAACCGGTTTGATATTTAAATTAATTTAATTAGAATTCTTGACGTAGCTTAATATAAAAAATAAAAAGTTTTAGTTTTATAGAAAGAGACAAAATTTAAAAACGCCCTTTAAAATTTGCTAAAAATACTTAGAAAAAAAAAGAAAAAAAATCGACAGCTTTAAAAAAATACCGTTTCTACGTGAATATTGTTTTTTATTGTTCCAACATTTTAAGGCAATTTTTAACAAATTTTAAAGATCTTTTTTTAAATTCTCTCTTTTAGAAATTTTCAATTTTTCAGTTCATTTACAGAAATGTATTACATATATGTAACAATTATGCCCTGAGTTTTTTATTTGCCATGCTTCTTTGCTATTACATTATTAACCTATTGAATGGCTTATGTATGTAATTTATGAATAATCACGCCTCTCGCATAAATTAGATTGTGCGATTATGCAAAATTTTCGATAAAAAGTAGTTAAATAAGTTTTACACCACTCGCTGCCATGAAAGGTATTTTCGAACAAAAGTGTCCAATATTTGAATTTAAAGTTGGAATCTAAAATTAATTATCGAAGTTATAAAACCATTTTGAGTGTCTGCATATTTTTATAAGCGACAAATTAATATTAGTACTAGTATATAATTTTGGAAGACGAATTCCAAGAAATCTCGAAGAAAGTTTTATGGAAACATCTATAAAAAGACAACGTTTACTGATTGGAAAATAAATTTCAAAAAAAAACTGACAAGTCGAGTTTAGAATTTTAAAAAACTGGAATCAAAATTTTAAAAAACATCAAAAATACATTTCTAGAGAAAATATTTGCATATTGAAAAAAATATTCCGATAAAATTATGGAAAATTTTCTAAATTTGGAATAAAACTTTCTGGAAAATTGTGAAACCCTAAAAGAAGAAATTCTTTACAGGTTGGAAGACAAATTAGATTTCGAATTTGTCTTCTAACCTGTAAAGATTTTCTACAATTTTTCAGAAAATTTATTCCAAATGTGCAAAATAAGAATTTTTTTAGAATAATCTAGAAAAAAGAAACTTTTGTAAAATAAAAAGTAACTTCCAACAAATAGTTTATAAAATTTTAGAAATCTGTTTTCAAATAAAATTGAAACCCTAACAAAAAAATTACGCAGTTTTGAAAACAAATTCAAAGAAAAAAGTATATAGAAACAAAAAAAAATGCGGATTGGAAGATAAATTCCAAGAAAATTTTGATAAAACTATGGAAAGTTTGTAAAATTAAAAAAAACAAATGCTTTAAAATCCTAAAAATAATATTTTTACAAAGACAAATTCCAAGAAAACTCAAAGAAGAATTTTTGGAAAATGTTAGAAAAATAAAATCCTTATAGATCAAAAATTAACTACTGTAAAAACTTTGATTAAATTATAATTAAAAACGTTTGATTTTTCACATTTAATTTAAAACTTAAAAATTTCCTAACGTGTAATTGTAAGGACTTAAAAATCAAAAAACAGAAAATTGTTTAAACCAGAAAAAGTGAAAATACAAAATTGTTATAAAGTGAAGATGTTGAAACGTCACACGTTTTCACCTTTTAAGAAAACGTGTGACGAAAACTCAAGAGAAAAACGTTGAAATTAACAAAACGTTGAAAAAAAGCATTGAAACGTTCAATCGTAAAAGTTAAAAACGTGTAAACTTAAACATTCTAAAAGATAAATTTAAAGATACAAATAAAGACGTTAAAACGTTAAAAACGTTAAAACTTATATATAACTAAACGTGAAAATGTTAAAACGTTAAAATATATTGAAATGAAGAGTTTAACATAATGATAAAATATTTAACGTTATAACAATAAACGTTAAAATAAGAAAATGTCAAAACATTAGAATATTAAAAAGGAAACAATGTAAAAACATTGTAAACGCTAAAATGTGAAAACTTGGAAGAAGGTAGAAAAGACAAAAGCTATCAAAGCATTTAAATAATATGAATTCGTAAATTAAGATAAAACCTACAATCTTTAAGATCCTGACAACGCTTACATGTAAAATATTGAGAAACGTGTAAACGTTAGCACGCAAAAACGTTAAAACCTCAATTACTATATAACGTTTAATTTAATCCGAAAAACGTTAAAATGTAAAAGGAGAAAAATCTAAATAAGTGGAAAATTAGAAACGTCTAAAAAAGTTTGAAATGGGAAACTATGTAAACGTTAGAACACTGAAACGTGAAAAGATTATTAAAAGTGTTCGAACAAAAAGTAATAGTGTAAAAGTGTTAAAAAATAACAATGTTAACGTGAATCAACACAAATATCAAAACGTGTATTAAAATGCAATATCTCTATTAGGACGTCCCAAAAGAAAGTTTATATTTCAATTGAGAGCGTTATATGGAGATATTAGGTAACTTTTTAGTGCCTGGTATGCAAAACTTTGTTGGCTATGACTAAAGAACATGATTTTAACAGGACGGAGCAACGTCACACAACGTCACATATGCCCTACACATCCCTGTCGCGACTTTGTAAACATTTAATATACATGTAAAACTGACAGGGTCTGTAAAAAATACTCGAACTTTTGAGTACAAATGCTGCTGAAGTAGCCAAGAATAGCGATAAAAGAACTTAAGGTGACCATCCCAAGTCTGCTTAAAATGGGTGCGAGTGAATCTATTATGGAAGCACATTGAATAAATAAAAATACATAGATATTTACATACGATTAATTAATTTCTCACTTAACCCGTGGTGAAACATTTTTATATTAATTCAACAATCCAATATTTACATACATTTCTCTGGTAAATTAATCTCCTTCTTAGGAGAGGTAACATAAATTGGTCGCCACACAGGAGAACTTAACTCATTGAAACTTTTTCTGTTGGTTTATTTTATTAGAAAGCAGTGCAAAGATGTAAAATAAATAAATCTAAAGTTTACTCCTTCATCAGGCGAATGGTTGCCATCAATTTTTAAATGCGTACGTGAAACATGGATTTAAAGTAATTCTCTGAAGATCCTGAAAGTGATTCTGATCATAAATTGGGATAACAGAGCTTCTGAATCAACGCAGCAAAATAGAAAACGCAGTAGGACCCAGCAGTGATGATAATCCCAGAGGAGCACTTGGTGACAACTCAAGGAAATATTATCTAAAGATATATAGGATGATCTTCTAAACTTCTAATGAGTTGTAGCAGAAGGAGTTATAAAGCACGTAGAATAAGAATGGCAGGAATGCAGAGGAATTGAAGATTGAATGAGAAGACCATAAACAAAAGCCGAAAACTTTGAACCTGCGAGTAGCTGAAACTGAATTGTCAAATTTTATGAGGCGATTCAATGGTATTGAATTTTCTCACTTATCTCTTGGTGAAACATTATGAAATAAGGGGTAAAGAATTGTTCGACCATTATTGAAGAGATGTTCAACTATAAC
The DNA here is from genome assembly GCA_963969525.1 of Ontholestes murinus. Classification (NCBI taxonomy): domain Eukaryota; kingdom Metazoa; phylum Arthropoda; class Insecta; order Coleoptera; family Staphylinidae; genus Ontholestes; species Ontholestes murinus. The sequence continues at coordinate 3,458,034 of OZ018388.1, read as the reverse complement.
TTGATATTGATTTTAAGGTGCATCAGGAATATCTGTGATACTGAATCTGACAATGAAAACAATGTTTTAGATAAATACATTGACAATATAGATGATGATGAATCTAACAAGAACTGGAAGATCAGCATTTATACTAATCTGTATATGCACAAACTACCTATAGAAATATTACTGTACATTCTTAAATGGATTATTTCATCTGATCTTGATTTTCGTTCAATAGAGTTGTATACAATCACATGTCGAGGATTATATATTTGTACTGGGGATCAAGAAATTTAGAGGCTGGCTTGCAATAGAGCATGAGAAGTTAATTTTGATAATGCACCAAATATGTATCAAAATTAACTCAATGGAAATGTATGTACATGAATAGGGAACGTCTACTCTTTAATGGTTGCTTCATTAATAAGATATGGTGAAAACAGTTTTCAGGATTAGTTTTACCAACCTTAGCACCTTGTTCCTTTTTTTTGACTTCACTTCATGACCTTATATCTATAATAATAATAAATACTGGGGAACAAAATGGAATAGGGTAGTCTATGATTGCCATCATGACATAGGGGGCCCTTAAGGAACACCTTGTTGCTAATTAGTGCTATTTAAGATTTTTCCCTGAAGATGTTTAAAATAAAAATAGTAAAAAAATGGTAATCGATGTGTTGTATAGCTTAAATAGATATTTTAAGTGGGACACTTACCTCTGAATTGAACTGGTTGTCCGACGACGCCGCCGCTGACGTCGGCCACCTGTATGAGGCCGGCGTCGTAGACTTTGGCGATCAGCGGTCCGCTGGGCAGCTTCTCGCCGTTGATGAGCACCTCGACAATGTGCGTGCCGACCTCGGTCGGCACGAACTCGACGCTCTGGACGCCGGCCCTTTGGCCGGGCAGGACGCGCGCCTGCACCGCCCGCTTGCTGGGCGAGATCACGTGGACGGCGAGGTCGTCGGGGGCGGTGTTGCCCGTCGTTATGATCTCGAAGACGGCGGCCGAGTTCGCCGGCACCAGGCGCGTCGACTCGCCCAGCACCGATAGGTTCGACGATGACATTATGTTGACGTGCCAGGGGCTCCCTAAAGTCCAATCGCAATTTCACCACGACGGCTCGAGCGAAGATCTTTAAATGGGCGAATCCGCGCAATTGCAAGCAAAACCGTAACCGTGGGTGTTCATTAGAGACGCCACAGAAATTTTTAATATTTAAAAATTTGTAACTAAAGTATTAAAGTTTAAAGTTTAAAATTGTTATATACGTGTTTCTCATTAATCAATTGGAAACGTGAAGTTGAAGCTTGTGGAAGAGCTTATAATGGGAATGCTTCAACTGATCATGTAAGGTTTGGTTTTGAAGTTTCAATAATTGTGATTTTTAGCGTTGAAGACAAGCCAAAGGAAGACAATTTGGAGACATTACTAGATAAAAATCAAAGCTAAACTTATTAGAAGCTAACAGCATTAAGTATTGATTGAGAAACTTTCAATAATTGATGCTGCTAGCTTCTAATAAGTTTAGCTTTGATTTTTATCTAGTAATGCCTCCAAATTGTCTTCCTTTGGCTTGTCTTCAACGCTAAAAATCAACAAACAAAGATTTATTAATATTGAAATATTACTGTTTTGAAAATAAAAAGGACTTTGATTTGATTCAATTGTGAAATTCAACAGAATAATTCAAAAGCAAGGCAATTAGGTCTTTTATGAATTCAAACGGAGATTTTTTTTTCATTTGTGAGTAGCTTATTTAAAGGCAACAAAAAAAGTTGGCCACTATCCCACCCTCCAATCAGTAAAACATAAGCGAGGGTTTTGATTAAAAGTCGTAAAATGTAAACAAACCCAAATTAAGTGCATATTCATAAAAATATTTCAAATAATTTTTGATGATGTTTTGCTAACTTTTTAACCGATTTTAGAATCGTCGAAAAAATGTTTAGAAAAATTCTAGAACCCTTGAATAATCTAGAATGAGATCCAGGTAATATAAATTGAGGAATTTTAAAATTTTATAACAAAAATTTGTAAAAAAAATTCGAGAACTTTCAAATAAAATTCTTTCAATTGCCAGGAAAATTGATAGAACATTAGAAATTTTAATGAAAAAATTCTAGTAAATTTCACATACAATACGATGACAAAAATCTTATAAAAATGTAAAAGTCTAAAAGAAAATATTCTAAGAAATTTAACAACTATCCAAGAAAACACTTGCATAGGGAAAAATTAAAAAAATAAAACTGCGGAAAGGTTTTTGGTATCTAGAAAATAAGTTCATAAATTCTTAAACTCTCAACAAAATTTCGATAAGAAAAAGCAAGTAAAGCAAGAAACTCTGAAATCCATAAAAAATTATTCAACATTGAAATTCACTTGAAATTTCTAAAATATGTTCAGGAATAGCATATTTATAATATTTCCTAAAAACAATTGCCATATTGTGACTAGAAACAATATGGAGAGGCTGAAAACTTGTTTTGTGGAATTAAAAATGCATGCGATTGTTTAAAAACATTCATAAAAAATTATCCAACATTGGAATTCACTTAAAATTTTTGAAATACATTCAGAAATTATATATTTATAATATTTCCCAAAAACAATTGCCATATTGTGGCTAGAAACAAAATTGAGAGGCTGAAAACTTGTTTTGATGTAATTAAAAATGCATGCGATTGTTTAAAAATATTCATAAAATATTATCCAACATTGGAATTCACTTGAAATTTCTAAAATTTGTTCAGGAATAGCATATTTACAATATTTCCTAAAAACAATTGCCATATTGTGACTAGAAACAAAATGGAGAGGCTGAAAACTTGTTTTGATGGAATTAAAAATTCTTGCGATTGTTTAAAAAATAAGAGTCTAAAAGAAAACATTTCTGGAAAAAAATTTTTAGTTGAAAATTGTAAACTCATACTTTTAAAGGAAAACCTATCAAAACCTAAGAAAAATTACTGAAATATTCTAGGAATTTATAAAAAAAAAAACTGCTTTACAATTTCACAACCTTCGAAAAAAATTCTTGGTATCTGGACATAAAATGACTGGATATTTCTAGAACCTTTGAAAAAAACGTGAAAAGTTAAAATAATAAATGTTTGATAAAATTCATTAATTCTCAAAGAAACTTCTTACAATTTGAAAGAAAACGCCTGTAATAAAAACTGTAAACGTTCTAGGAGTTTAGAAATTTTGACAATCTGGACTTTCAATTATAGAACCCATTACGAAAATCGTGGCTAATCCTGATGAGATTTTTTGTAGAATCTAGAAAATTTTTCCTAAAAAGGAGAGACCGCGGCAAAATTTCTATAAATTTGTAAATAAGAAATTTCAAATTACTGAAATTCTAAGAATCCTCCTTAACATTCTAGAGAATTTCATAAAGCAAGTAAAGCAAAAAAAAAACTCTTAAAAAATGATTACAATTTGGAGTAAAAATTCTTAAACGAAAAATTTCTAAAAATATTCTAGAAATCTACCAAAAAAATTTGGTTTGAAATTAGGTACCAGGACGAGAAGTTACCAGAAAAATTTTACAAATCGAAAGTAAAACCGTAAACAAAAAATTCCTAACAGATTGCAAAAATTTAGTGGAAAAAATTTTAGAACCAAATTTGGTTTCAAAATTATTTGGAAATTAATTTTCCATTTATTTATCGATTTAAAAAAAATAACTCTTCAACAATTACGATGAGATAAGAAATGCTGAAAATTTTAAAAGTCTCAAAGAAATATTTTTGGAAAGCTTCTGGAACTGAAGAATCTGGAGAAAAATTGTGAAAAGAAAAAAAATGCAGAAAGACGAAAATTTATAGGAATTTAAACATAAAATCTAAAACCCATTTAGAATTTTAGAAATTTCCAGAATTTTTAATTTAATTTATTTATTTAACAGATAATCTCTTTTTTACATAAATTAAATAAAATAATTTAATTTTACTTACAGACCCTTAAAATTATCCAGTATTTCTTGCTTTATTTTATCAAGATTTTCCAGAGTTTATAATGAAAGAAATTCTGGAAAAATTTAAGGGCCTTTAAGTAAGTAAAAATTCTGGGAATTGATAATATTTTTCCAACGAATTAAAATCTAAAAACAAAGTCTTGATATTTTGATACTTCTAACTCTCTAGAAGTTTTCTATAAATGAGATATTAGAAATGATGGAAAAACAATGAATTCCTGAACCCTTAAAGAAAATTCTTCAATTAGGGTGAAAAAAAAAGTTCCTAGAAAAAAAGACTGGAAAGAAAAACTGTTTGAATTGTTTAAATACCCGATAACTTCTAAGAGACTTCATTAAAAAAAAAACAAGCAAATTTGAATAAGATAATATTAGAAATGATGGAAACACAGTGAATTTCTGAACTCTGGAAGAAAATTCTTCAATTAGGGTGAAAAGAAAAGTTTCTTAAAAATTTTAAAGACTGGAAAGAAAAATTGTGGAAATTGCTTCAACATCCTATAATTTCTAAGAAACTTCATTAAAAAAAAAAAACAAGGAAATTTGAATAAGATAATATTAGAAATTATGGAAACACAATGAATTTCTGAACTCTTGAAGAAAATTCTTCAATTGGGGCGAAAAGAAAAGTTTCTAGAAAATTTTACAGACTGGAAAGAAAAACTATTGAAATTGCTTAAACATCCCATAACTTCTAAGAGACTTCATAAAAAAAAATTCTTCACGAATTGGTAACATTTTTTTTATCAAATTAAAATCTAAACCAAAAAGAAACACTTCACTATGGATAAAGTTTCTAAAAATAAGGACGTAAAAGTTTTCTAAAAAATCAAGCAAATTTGAATAAGATATAACAAGAAATAATTGCGCATCAATCAACAATAACTCTTCCTTCATTTTACTCCTGTACAACGTTTCAAAAAATATAAAATCCGAAAAATTCTTCAATTGGGATTAGAAGAGAAATTGCTGGGAAGTTTTAAAGACTGGAAAAAAAAAACTGTTGAAAATGCAACTACAGTTAAAATTAAACAATATTCAGAGAATTTTTAAACAATGTTCTCGCAATTTTGTGTTGAAAATTGCTTAAGAATTAAAAAGTCTAAAAAGACTGCTTCAAAATTCTAACACCCTTAACAAAAAAATTTTTATCAGAATTTTCCAGCAGTTTCTGTCCATTTTTTGAGAAGTTTCCACCATTTTTTAGAATTTTCCTAATTATAGAAATTTTCTTCGAGTGTTCTAAAATTTTTAAACAATTTTTTTTCTAGATTTTTAGGCAATTGCTCCTATAAGTTGAATGATTTTACATTGAGGTTAATAAAATGTAAATATTTGGGTTCTTCTAGTTTGAGTTTGGATTGCCGCCATTTTGTTTGTAGTTGATATTGGGTAATTACTTTGATATAACATTAAAAATATATTTATTCTTTATTGATTTTCTGACTTTTAAATGAATCCCAACTGGGATGAATTTTTGACGATTTTTTTAAACCTAGAATGTATATTGCTTTCCACACATTGAGTTTTGAGTGCCACCATTTTGTTTTTAGTTGACATTTGTTAATTATTTTGATATTATATGAAACATACGTTTATTCTGTATAGATTTTGTGATTTTTACACAAATCCCACCTGTGATAAATTTTTGACTATTTTCTAAATCACCGAATGCATTTTGGTTCTTTTGAGATTCACATTTGAGCGCCACCATTTTGTTTGTAGTTCACGTTTATCAATTATTTTCATTTTATATTAAAGATAGATTTATTCTGTATGAATTTTGCAATTTTCAACTTAATCCCACTTGGGATAAATATTTTATGACATATTTAAACACAGAATGCATTTTTCGTCCTTCTAGTTTGAGTTTTGAGTGCCACAATTTTGTTTGTAGTGGACGTTTGTCAATTATTTTGGCACTAAATTAAAGATCGGTTAATTATGTAGGTATTTTGTGATTTTAAACCTAATCCCACTTGAAATAATTTTTTAACGATTTTTTTAAACCCCTAATGCATTTTGCTTCTTTCAAGTTTGATTTTTGAGTGCCACCATTTTGTTTCTAGTTGATTTTTATCGATTATTTTAATATTATATTATAGACAGGTTAATTCTTTAGATATTTCATGAATTTCAACTTAATTCCACTTAGAATACATTTTTGACGATTTTTTAAAACACCGAATGCATTTTGGTTCTTTCCAGTTTGAGTTTTGAGCGCCACCATCTTATTTCCAGTTGACTTTTGAGAATTATTTCAATATTATATCAATCATATGTTAATTCTGTATGGATTTTGTGATTTTTAAACTAATCCCACTTGGGATAAATTTTTGACGAATTTTTAAGCCACCGAATGCGTTTTGGTTTTTCTAAGTTTGAGTTTTGAGTGCCATTATTTTGTTTCTAGTTAACGTTTGTCAATTATTATGACATTATATCAAATACATGTTTATTCTGTAAATATTTTGTGATTTTTAAATTAATCCCACTTGGGATAAATTGTTGATGAATTTTTAAAACACTGGATGCATTTTGTTTCGTTTACTTTTCGGTTTTGATCGCCACCATTTTGTTTGTAGTTGACGTTTGTCAATTATGTTCATATTGTTTTGAAGCTAGGTTTATGTTATATGTATTTTGTGATTTTTAACTCAATCCCACTTGGGATAAATATTTGACGACATTTCAAAGTACAGAATGCATTTCGCGTCCTCCTAGTTTGTGTTTTGAGTGCCGCCATTTTGGTTATAATTAATGTTTGTGGGTTATTTTTATATTATATTAAAGAAATGTTTATTATATATGTATTTTGTGATTTTTAACTTAATCCCACAATTTTTGTGGACATTTTTAATCAGAGAATGCATTTTACGTTCTTCTAGTTCGAGTTTGAATTGCCGCCATTTTGTTTGTAGTTGACGTTTGTCTATTATTTTTATATTATATTAAATACAGGTTTATTCTATATGCATTTCGTGATTTTTAGCTTAATCCCACTTGGAATGAATAATTGATGACGTTTTGAAACATTTTGCATCTTCCTAATTTGAGTTTTGAGTGCCGCCATTTTGTTTGTAGTTAATGTTTGTCGATTATTTGTATATTATATCAATCACATGTTTATTTTCTATGGATTTTATGAGTTTTTATTTAATTAATCCCTCCTGTGATGAATTTTTGACACCGATAGCATTTTAGTTCTTTCTAGTTTGAGTTTTGAGGGTCATCATCTTGTTTCTTGTTGACGTTTGTCAATTATTTTGATATTATATCAAAGATAGGTTAATTTTATATGCATTTTATGATTTTTATCTTAATCCCACTTGGGATGCATTCTTGGCGATAATTTAAAACACCGAATGCATTTTTGTTCTTTCGTGTTTGAGTTTAGAGTGCCACCATTTTGTTTCTAGTTGACGTTTATCGATTATTTTGGTTTTGTATCAAAAACAGGTTTATTTTCTATGGATTTTATAGTTTTTGAACTAATCCCACATGGGATAAATTTTTGACGATTTTTTAAAACACCGAATACATTTTCGTTCTTTTAAGTTTGAGTTTAGAGTGCCACCATTTTGTTTCTAGTTGGCGTTTATCGATTATTTTGATGTTATATCAAAGACATGCTTATTATGTATGTATTTTGTAATTTTTACACCAATCCCGCTTGACGTGAATTTTTTATAACATTTTTAACAAATAATTGTAGAGAATTCAAAAGTGAACAAATTATTTAGAATAGCCTTTTTGTGAAAAAAAAACCTCATAGTTTTCGAGAAAAAATATAGGGAAAATACTATTTGTTTGAACGGTTTTGTAATATTTTCTAAATTTAGAAACAAATCGACCAAAAACCAAAATGTTCGTGCTCCGGTATATGAATGTTCACCAAAAGCTTTTCAGTTCTAGTTTTTAATGATAAAACCTTAAATTTAAAGTCAAACGGATCATTCGTTTTTGAGATACAGCGCCCACAGAAATTATCTAACACGAATACAATATTTTTCCTATATACCATATATAGGGAAAGTAAGAATACTTATATGAAACAAATGAGAATGGTAAATTTTGATTGGAAAATAGTACAACGTATATGTTATGTGCACACATGTTTATTATTTAACACAATAACAATTAACATATGACTCATCTAAGACGATTTACCAAATTAAGTAAACCACCTTGTCACGTCTGCGAGCAGAGGCGCGTGCGGACCAAAAAAAAAACAATTGAGAAGTGTGTCATCCGGTCCTTTACGGTGCCTTCGCAATCGTCAAGTTTTCGACGATTTGTTTTTCATCATTTTTCAATCTCCTCGCTCGGAACGGAACAGGTGTATTGGCGGAAAAAATGAGATGTTCGCGTGCGTTGTTGCGGAATCGAACTACTCTATAATAAGTATATATAATATACGTTTGAGTTTGTGTGTGTGTACACGTTCGTATTTTCTGTGGCGACTCTAACTGTACGTACGAGGCGTTTAAAGGTCGAGACTTTCAGTTGGGAAAGGTTGTGACGGATTACCTTGGACGTGAAAATCAGTACATTACGTAGGGGGGGCGCGCGGATCCGCACACCGAACTTCGCTCGAGCCCTTTTCAAAGCACTGAACACATGTTTTCGTATCGAATCGAAGAACAAAACTGGCACTAAACACACTGGCCGCGTCGACACACTGGAAAAACAAACAACGTGTACCGTCGGTCGCGTCCAGGGGAACGTAGCAGGCAGTGGCGACTCGCGGCGCGGAAGTCAACTCAAGAACTGACTTAAGTGCGCGACCAGGTATGTAGGCAGGTAGGTAGATGATAGGTAGGCGCGCAACAATCGTGCAATCGACGAGAGAGCGAGAGAAAGAGAGCGAGCGAGAATGTTTTACGTCGTGGAGGGGCTCGAGGGGGCCTCTCCTGGCATTCCGCCGTGTACGGAGCACCGAGCCCCCTTTACAGAGAGCGCGCGCATTTGTCCATTTCTGACCGACCGGACGCGAAACGGATTTTTATCGAATGGATGTAATTTAACACACATCAAACATTATTAAGCAACAAAAGAAAACCTTTAAACAAAAGTTGTTTATTTTTAAATTATGTGTGCCATTAAAAACATTTTAGATTTTGTGTTATGGTACTACTGTTTTTTATACTTCTTGTCAAACAATTTATTCTTCACATTTTAATTTAGTTTTTATAGAAATATATTTTTAATCATAATAATTAAGTCGCCCAATTTTTTTTTTTACTTTTGTATTTACTGTATTTTTTTGTCGTTTTAACTATTGATAAAGAACACTTCGTGTTGCGAAATGTACATCTAGTGAATAAAAACAATTTGTGAAAAAAGTGATAATACTTTAATTACAATTTAGTTTTTATAGAACAAAATAATATATTTCAGGGCTGAAAGACCACCGGTCGATAGCCATGGAGCAGAAGAACAAGAACATATCAGAATTGATTTTATTTTATCCATTACATGTATTAGATTTTATTTTTCTGTGAATAAAGATGTTTAGTAGTAGTAATATATTTCAAGCTCTCGAAATTCAAAAATATAATAATGATAAAATTTATTCTTAGTAGATACAAAATACATTTATTCAAGGCTCTTGAAGTTTCACGTGTTTACGTATTCTCTGTAGAATTTCCAAAAATAATTTTTAGACATTCAACATTTAAATTCTAATAGTTTCAAGAGTCCATCTTCATTTTCCAAAATTACATGTTTCATTTTAGGCCTTCAAAATTCAATTGTTTCACGGCTGTAAATTGTTAGAATGGAAAAGACATTTCACGCCATCGAAAAGCAAATTCTTATAGTTTCGGAATTTATGGAGTCTCGAGAAATTTTTTTTTATTTAGACAAAAATTTCAAATTTCGTCCATTTTTAAATGTATTTTTTAGAAAATTTACAACTGATTTGTTACAAATGTCATTTTTTTTAAATTCATTTGAAAAATTTAATTTCATCTAAGTAAATTTTCAAATGTTTTTTATAGAAAATTAAAATTGTTTCATTACGGTTTTACATGTGTACAGTTTTTTTACAATTGTTTTGCAGTTTTTTTTTTTTGTTAAATTCCAATTGTTTTAAATTTTAAATTGTTTCAAAGTTTCAAAATTTCAGATTTCAATTGTTTCAAGTGATTTATAATTTTTTTGTTTGTTTTAAGTTTAGAATAGTTTTATTACAGTTTTCATTTGTTTTTTTTTTTCTAAAATTTCAATTTTAATTCTATTCTACTACTAAACATCTTTTTCGCAGAAAAAATAAAATATAATACATCTAATGGATAAAATAAAAAAAAATCTGCTCAACGGCTATCGACCGGTGGTCTTTCAGCCCTTCTATTCTATTTTTTTGTACAGAAAATGTACAGCTATTTTATTACAGATTTCATTTTTTTATTTTTTTACTAAGATATCAGTTGATTATGTTACAGATTTCAATTGATTTGTAAAATTTAAATAGTTTTATCAATTTTTTTTAGGGTTTTATTACAGTTTACATTTGTTTTTTTTTTGTGTAAAATTTGAATTCTTATATTTCTATTCAATTTGTTTTAGAAAATTTACAGTTATTTATTAGTTTCCATTTGTTATTTAAGATTTTTAGAAAATTTACGGTCGTTTTATTACAGATTACATTTGTTTTCTTATTTTAATTTTATTTCTAAAACTTCAGTTGCTTTCTTATAGTTATCAATTGTTTAAAAAAATATATATTTATAAAATTTCAATTGTTCTAAATACATTTTGTGTTTTTTTTTTATAGAAAAAACTTTCGTTACAGATTACAAAATTACAGATTATTTTATAGCTTCAGTTTTCAATTGTTTTTTTTTTTGTCTTTTCCATAAATTTTCAATTGTTTTGTTACTAATTTCAATTGTTTTTTTCTTAAAATTCAATTGTTCCGTTTTCAGGTGTGTTTTTTTTAATTGTCTTTTTCTAAAATTTCAGTTGTTTTTAGAAAATGTTTTTCAATTGTTTTTTTCTTCGATGTTTTCTTTGATAAATTACAATTGTTTTAAATAATTATTTAAATAAAATTTTTAAGTAATTTGTATTTTTTGTATATGGTGGCTAATGGGAATAACATGAATTGAATTCAAATTCAAATTCAATTTATTACAGTTTTAATTTGTTATTTAAATTTTCTGAAATTTCAATTGTTATAATTCCATTTTAATTTTGTTACAAAATTCACGGTCGTTTTGTTTAAGATTTCAATTGTTTTTTTTTTTATTAATTTTTTAAAATTTCAGTTTTCGATTGTTTTTTTTCTATAAAATTTCAATTTCTCTAAATACATTTTTAAATGGTTCTTTTTTTATAGAAAAACTTTATTTTTACTAATTAGAATAGTTCTTTTTTTCACTTTTTTGTTAAATTTTCAAATGATCAAAAAGTTTCAGTTTTCAATTGTTTTTGTATAATTTTTTTTCTTAAAATTTCAATTTTACTTTCAATTGTTTTAATAAATTATCGATTTTTTAAAAATAATTTTAAACATTTTAATTACAAAATCAAATGTTTTTTTTAGTTTTTTGTTCTAAAATTTTAATTGTCTTAATGTGTGTTCATTTTATTTTTTTAACTATCTTGATTAGAATTAAAAACACTTAGTTTGTTTCACAGAAATTTACAATTGTTTTGTTATAAATTTCAATTGTTTTTGTAAGTAAATTTTCGAATGGTTTTTAGAAAATAAAAAATAGATAAAATATTTATTTTTATTTTTATTATTTTACAGTTTTTACTCTTTTGTTTTTTTTTCTCCTAAAATTTCAATTGTTTTTGAGTACATTTTAAATGTTTTTTTTTAAATTTACAAGTGCTTCGTTACAGATTTCAATTGTTTTTTTTTTGTTAAATTTCAATTGTTTCAAAGTTGTCAATTGTTTTTGTAAGTTAAGTAATTATTTTAAATAATTTATCAATTCTATTCTATTTGTTTTAGAACATTTACACTAGTTTTGTTGCAGATTTCATTTGTTTCTTTTTTCTTCTTCTAAAATTTCAGTTGCTTTGTTAAAGATTTCATTTGTTCTTGTTTAATTTTAATTACCAAGTAATCTATCAAATATTTTTGTTGCAAAATTTAGAATGGTATTATTATAGTTGTCATTAATTTTTTTTTTAAATTCATTTTCAATTTACAATTGTTTTGTTACGGACTTCAATTGTTTCTTCAGTTTCTTTTTATAAAGTTTTATTTCTTTCAAGTAAATTTTCAAATATTTTTTTATTATAAAAGTAAAAGAATTTCTTGCAGTGAAGGCATTTTATTCATGCGACGAATATCTGAAGAGCTAACTATACTGGACGTCTTATGCCTAAGTGTAACATTTTAATGTGTACTTATTTTTAATTTTATTGACTGTAAAAATATTTTATCTTTAAATTTTTGTTCATGTAATTATATATCATGTAAAATTATCAATATTTTGTATATTGTATACTTTTAATTCGTAAATATTTCTTTAATAATTGTTTGACTTGTGTAAAAATTGTTACAATTTCTAGCACTAATAAATTATTATTATTATTATTATAAATTATTATTATTATTTTGGAAAGAAAATTTTTTATTCAGACTAAAATTTCAAATGCCCTAAGAACATTTTTTTTTAAATTTTAATTACTTCTAAGTAGACTTTCAAATATTTCTTTTTAAAAATTTAGAATTGTTTACATATGAACAAGTTTTTTTTAATAATCGTTTTTCAGTCTGTTTTTTTTTTGATAAATTTTAATTCTTTTAAATTTTTAATTTTGTTTCTGTTTTCAAATAGTTTTTTTTTAAATTTTCTTTTTATAAAACTTCAGTTGCTTTGTTACAAATATTAATTATTTTTGAAACATTTCCATTGTTTTAAGTAATTTATCATTTTTTGTAAAATTTAGATTTTTTTAATACAGTTTTTATTTGTTATTTAATTTTTTTAACATTTCAATTGTTATAATTTCATTTTAATTATTTTTTTAGAAAATTTACAGTCGCTTTGTTTAAGATTTCATTTGTTTTTTTTTTTGATTTTTTTTCTAAAATTTCAGTGTTTTTTTATTATTTTTTTCCTAAACAGAAAATTGTTTTGTTACAGATTTCAAATTTTTTTTTTCAGTTATTTTTTTGCAAAATCAATTGCTTTAATAAATTATCGCTTTTTTAACTAATTTTCAACTTTTTTATTACATAATTCAACACGTACAATATATCAACTACCAATTGTCGATTGTCATCTAATTTTTATGATTGTCACTTGCAAGTTTTCAACTGTTAAGTGTCAATTGTCAACTGTCATCTATCGGCAATCATTTGTCAAGTGTTATTTGTGTTTTAGATTTTCTCAATTGTCACGTACAATCTATCAACTATCAACGTCGATTGTCATCTAATTTTTGTGATTGTCATTTACAAGTTTTCAACTATTAAGTGTCAATTGTCATCTATCGGCAATCATCTGACAAGTGTTGTTTGCCTTTTAGATTTTGTCAATTGTTATGTACAATCTATCAACTGCCAATTTGTAAATACAATATGTATTTAAAACAATTGAAATTTTAAGAAAAAAACAAATGCTAAAAATTCTCCAAAAACATTAAATAAAGATTTTAAAAAAACTGATAAAATAAACAATTGAAATCTGTAACAAAATAGTTGTATTCCTTTGGGGGAAAACTAAATAATTGAAAACTGTAGTAAAACAATTCTAAATTCTCCAAGATTTTTTAAATTTAATATTTGACTTAAAACAATTGAAATTATACAAAAACAAAACTAAAAAATGAAGAATTGAAATCTATACAAAAACAGATCTAAAAAACATATGAAAATGGATGTGTGACAAAAAAGTTAAAAACAATTGAAAACTGTAATAAAACAAATTGAAACTTACTAAAAAAAACATTAAAAAATTTTAAACAAATTAAATTTTACAATAAAAACTGAAAAAAAGTCTATTAAAATCTCTAATAAAATAGTTCTTCGATTATTGAAATTTTACAAAAAAAAATCGAAAGATTAAAAATCTACATACTTTAGCTCTGGATTTTGTATCAAAAGAGCATTTTTAATTGAAATTATAAAATTTAAAACAATAGTAATTTTAAGCTTTCAAAATTTAGATTCTAATATTTTTTGAGTTAATTTTTGGTAGAGAGTTTCCTCTGTGTTTAACTTTCATCTGTGATATACAAATTATCTAAGTTACTTACTGTTTATTATATTTTAATGATTTTACTGATTGGAGGAGCGTAATCTTTTAAAATCATAAACTTTCTTTAAAAAAAAGAACGCAATATTGGTTTTCATTCTTTAATATTGCCTCGTTAAATTGCTCATAGAAATTGCTGTACACTTAATTAATTAAACACACGTAATTTATTAATTAAAGTTAGAAAAATAAAGCGTTTATCAAACGAGCTGCAATTATTTACGGAAGCGTTTCACTTTCTCCTGGAAAATCAAATTAATTAGTAACAAACGGTAATGAATTTATGTTCTATTATTATTTTAACATAAAATTATTTATAGAACATCCCTAATATTGTAAGTTGTGATAAAAAGAATTGATTTTTTTAGATGGAATTGAACATTTTCAACTGTCTTAATAGAAAAATAACTAGTGAAATAACTGTGTTATTTGAACATTTGTCCAGTCTAATTAATTCCAGCTAACGAGATGTGTAATCTACAATTTTTCAAGGTTTTAAAAAAATCGATTTTCGATTCTCAAAATTTTCAACTTTTTTATATAGACAACTAGGGAGGAAATAACCAATACAACCCATTTTCCTCTTCGATGGCAAAAATATATAAAAAAATTGCAACCAAATCGAATATGTCTTTGATAAAGAACCTATTTTTTTTGTGGATTGATTTTTTTTTTCATTGTTTTATTCAGACAACTCGGTTACGTGAAGAATTTCAAACTGAATCGGATTGCGCAATGGATCCTCGAGTTGTTGGGCGAAGTGGGCCAGTAGGACACACGCTACTGCTGTTGCGTAGCGGTTGTTTCCAAGAGATTCGCGCGAGATGGGCGGTCGTGTGGGGCTATGCTAATTTTCCGAAACGTCGGCGACGTGGTGCTGTGATGGCGTAGAGGAGGTCGTCGCTCCCGCCCAGATTTTCCGGTTGACGAAAATGCAACCGCCGAGGAAACTGGGTTAAGAGAGGACACGCGATGGATAGGAGGAGGAGGAAGGTAATTGGTCCAAACATTCGGAATGATGCGAGGGCAATTACTAACGGAATCTCGGACGAAAACATCCATGAAATTACTCTGATTGGACCAGTTTATAACAACACTTAACTATTAGTACTCATAACCTTTAATATAATATACACGTACGATTTTTAAAGAAAACGTGACAAAAATAATTGTATTAAAATGAATTGTATTAATCAGTACTTTTAAATTACTTTTACTTTTTAAGTCTACTGAGTCTTGAATATCATCTCGAAAGCATTAAGATAAAGGGAATAATTTATAATTTGATCTTTTCTATTTCTGAAGTATCGAAACCTCTCCAAGATCTTGATTTTTGTTTTTTTAATTTTCCATTCTTAAAAGCCTTTCTTATTTTCAGAAACTAATTATCGATTAATAGATCTAAAAGATAAATTAATTTTTTACCTTTACTCTCTTCAGATTCTTAAAAGCCTCTACTTTTGTTTTTTTTTCATCTTCAGTCCTTAATATAACATGAACTTTAGTAAAAATTATCTGTTCTTTTTTCATCTTCATATGAATTATGATAATTACCTTTCTAGCCTGATTTAATTTTTTTTAAATATTATTTTAAAACAAAATCACATCCATTATTTCGCATCCGTTGTTTCGCAATAAATCTACGCTCGCTATCTTTTTCTCGCTTTACCGCCCTGTTAGGAACAAAGAAACAAACACTGAAAACCCCAACCACCACGAAGTACACAGCTGAAAGCGTTTCCCCCAAAAAAATAAACGTTTCATTTCGTTGTAGCGACAAGCGGAACTTACCTGGCACCGTCTCCCCGTTGAAACGGATGTCCACTCTGTGTGGAAGCGCTTGGTGTGGAGTGAAGGCCGCCTTGAACCTCTGACCGCCCAGACTGCGAACACTGGAAGTCACCTTCCCGCCTTCGACGAGGATCTCCAGGTCACCGGATCCTGCACCGCTTCCATCAACTAAAACATTTATTTTTAGATTTAATAATTCCTTATATTAATAAACTCTTCACATACTTTCAAACTCCACAGGCTGTCCCAAAACACCATCAGGAACAGGCTGCACCCTCACCGCACCCGACCCTCCTTTTCCAACACTACGAAATCCGTAATTCTGCGTGGAGTGAAACCCTTGCGTCTTATTAAAACTGCTCTCGTTATAATTCGACGAATACTCATTAACACGTTTCGAATCAAGCTGACTGTCATTCAAATGCGCCAACGACTCCAAACTCCTGTTGGACAATCCAGTCTTCTTCAGCGCATCCCAAGAATCCCTCCGCGTAGAGCTGTGATCGTTAACCTTAATTATAGGCGAAGTATCAACCGTATCGAAGCTACTATTATAATTACGGCTCTCCGTAACACTCCTGTTAAATTTTGATGTGTAATTAAGATCAGGACTGGACCTTTCGATCGGATCTTGCAGTCGCATCGACTGTAGTTTTTGTGCGTTGCTCTCGTAATGCGACTTTGTGGTATAATTCAGATCAGGACTGGACCTTTCAATAGGAGTCTGCAAGCGGAGTTTATTCGCGTTGCTTTCGTAATGCGATTTCGACGAATAGTTACTCTCGTACTCCTTCTTGTACAAGCTAGGACTTGACGTTTCATATCTGGATCGGCTATATTCGTGTTCTTTCTTTAACATGCTGGGACTATCAGTGCGCACGTTTAATTTCCTACTTGTGATATAGCTGGGACTTTGCGGTCTGGGACTTAACGGTCTGAAGTTGGGACTTGTCGGTCGGAATGTAGGGCTTTGCGTGCGTGGTGCAAGCGAGGGACTGCTTGCACGGGGGATGTAATGCGGGGAATTTTCTACAGTAGGGGAGTTCGCTGATAACCGCCTTTCGGTCAGTCTGTGGTGGTACTCCTGGGCGACCTTATGGGCATCTGCGGCGAAATTAGGACTGGCCGTTTGCCTGTAGTTCTTGTTGGTGATGGAAGAGCTCAAGTTCGAGGCCTGCACCGTTGCCACGGGACTGGCGGAGAGGGTGCGTGATATAGGGCTTTGTCTGTAGGTCGAGTTGGGTGAACTGGATGTTTTCGATCTGCGTTGAGTTCCGACTCGCATCATGTACGGAGAGCCTTTTACATCATAGCCGTTAAAATATACATAC
Organism: Ontholestes murinus; assembly: GCA_963969525.1. Lineage (NCBI taxonomy): Eukaryota > Metazoa > Arthropoda > Insecta > Coleoptera > Staphylinidae > Ontholestes > Ontholestes murinus. The sequence continues at coordinate 3,440,716 of OZ018388.1, read as the reverse complement.
ACCTGAAAGAAATATCAATTTAATAAAATTAAGTTCAAAACAAGTACCTCCTCTCAAAATAGAAGGTGAAGAAAGTATCTATCGTAAGAAAGCTTTTACTTCAATAATAAGAACTTTCTTGTAAAAAGAGATAGGGGTTTTAAAATTGGTATATATAAATGCTAAAACCTTTCAAAACAATAAATATTCCATGAAGAATGATTATTTATTTAAGCTGTAATTACTTACGCGATGTTTTCCTGGATACACCGGAGTGAAGTGTACTCTATGCAGGAAACCATCCGGATCTATCCTCTCGATCCTCGTGTGCAGAGATTTCTTGTCGTGAACTATGTCGGCATAGACTTCACCGGGTACGCAGACGTCTCTGCAATCTAAATCTATGGCGTGTGGTACCATGGGCAGGGCTCCTTCCAGGCCGGATACGACTACACCGTTGGGGTCGAAAACGGCACAAGTAAAAGGTCCTCCCTATAAATTATAATATAATATAATTTAAAAAAACAATTCACAGTGAACATAGTTACAATATTTCTTTAAAACAATTGCCGCATGGCAGCTGGAAACAAAATGGCGACACTCGAAACTCGATTGTAAGGAAATAAAATTGCATTCAGCGATTTAAAAAATTATAAAAACAAGACCACCCAAGGAATTAGCTTAAAAATTTCAACATCCATTCACAGTGAGCACATTTACAATATTTCTTCAAAACAATTGCCGCATCGCAGCTAGAAACAAAATGGCAGCACTCGAAACTTGATTGTAAAGAAATAAAATTGCATTCAGCGACTTAAAAAATTGTAAAAACAAAACCAGTCAAGAAATTAGGTTAAAATTTTCAAAAAGCATTCACAATTAACACGTTTACAATATTTCTTCAAAACAATTGCCACATCGCAGCTGGAAACAAAATGGCAACACTCGAAACTTGATTGTAAGGAAATAAAATTGCATTCAGCGGCTTAAAAAATTGTAAAAATAAAACCATTCAAGGAATTAGCTTAAAAATTTCAAAATGCATTCACAATGAAGACATTTACAATATTTCTTTAAAACAATTGCCGCATAGCAGCTGGAAACAAAATGGCAGCACTCGAAACTTGATTGTAAGGAAATAAAATTGCATTCAGCGGCTTAAAAAATTGTAAAAACAAAACCACTCGAGGAATTAGCTTAAAAATTTCAAAATGCATTCACAATAATCATATTTACAACATTTCTTCAAAACAATTGCCGCATCGCAGTTAGAAACAAAATGGCAACACTCGAAACTTGATTGTAAGGAAATAAAATTGCATTCAGCGGCTTAAAAAATTGTAAAAACAAAACCACTCGAGGAATTAGCTTAAAAATTTCAAAATGCATTCACAATTAACACATTTACAATATTTCTTTAAAACAATTGCCGCATCTCAGCTGGAAACAAAATGGCAACACTCGAAACTTGATTGTAAGGAAATCAAATTGCATTCAGCGGTTTAAAAAATTGTAAAAACAAAACCATTCAAGGAATTAGCTTAAAAATTTCAAAATGCATTAACAGTGAATACATTTACAATATTTCTTTAAAACAATTGCCGCATAGCAGCTAGAAACAAAATGGCAACACTCGAAACTTGATTGTAAGAAAATAAAATTGCATTCAGCGGCTTAAAAAATTGTAAAAACAAAACCAGTCAAGGAATTAGCTTAAAAATTTCAAAATGCATTCACAGTGAACACATTTACAATATTTCTTCAAAACAATTGCCGCATTACAGCTGGAAACAAAATGGCAACAATCAAAACTTGATTGTAAGGAAATAAAATTGCATTCAGCGGTTTAAAAGATTGTAAAAACAAAACCACTCGAGGAATTAGCTTAAAAATTTCAAAATGCATTCACAATCATAATATTTACAACATTTCTTCAAAACAATTGCCGCATCGCAGCTAGAAACAAAATAGCAACACTCAAAACTTGATTGTAAAGAAATAAAATTGCATTCAGCGGTTTAAAAATTGTAAAAACAAAACCACTCCAGGAATTAGCTTAAAATTTTTAAAATGCATTCACAATGACCAGATTTACAACATTTCTTCAAAACAATTGCCGCATCGCAGCTAGAAACAAAATGGCAACACTCGAAACTTGATTGTAAGGAAATAAAATTGCATTCAGCGGCTTAAAAAAATTGTAAAAACAAAACCAATTGAGGAATTACGTTAAAAATTACAAAATACATTTATAATGAACACACTTACAATATTTCTTCAAAACAATTGCCGCATCGCAGCTGGAAACAAAATGGCAGCACTCGAAACTTCATTGTAAGGAAATAAAATTGCATTCAGCGGTTTAAAAAATTGTAAAAACAAAACCATTCAAGGAATTAGCTTAAAAATTTCAAAATGCATTCACAGTGAATACATTTACAATATTTCTTTAAAACAATTGCGCATAGCAGCTGGAAACAAAATGGCAACACTTGAAACTTGATTGTAAGGAAATAAAATTGCATTCAGCGGCTTAAAAAATTGTAAAAACAAAACCAGTCAAGAAATTAGCTTAAAAATTTCAAAATGCATTCACAATTAACACATTTATAATATTTCTTGAAAACATTTGCCGCATCGCAGCTGGAAACAAAATGGCAGCTCTCGAAACTTGATTGTAAGGAAATAAAATTGCATTCAGCGGCTTAAAAATTGTAAAAACAAAACCAGTCAAGGAATTAGCTTAAAAATTTAAAAATGCATTCACAATTAACACACTTACAATATTTTTTCAAAACAATTGCCGCATCGCAGCTAGAAACAAAATGGCACCACTTGAAACTTGATTGTAAGGAAATAAAATTGCTTTCAGCGACTTAAAAAATTGTAAAGACAAAACCACTCAAGGAATTAGCTTAAAAATTTCAAAATGCATTCACAATTAACACATTTATAATATTTCTTGAAAACATTTGCCGCATCGCAGCTGGAAACAAAATGGCAGCACTCGAAACTTGATTGTAAGGAAATAAAATTGCATTCAGCGGCTTAAAAAAATGTAAAAACAAAACCACTCAATGAATTAGCTTAAAAATTTCAAAATATATTTATAGTGAACATATTTATAATATTTCTTCAAAACAATTGCCGCATCGCAGCTAGAAACAAAATGGCAACACTTGAAACTTGATTGTAAGGAAATAAAATTGCATTCAGCGGCTTAAAAAATTGTAAAAACCAAACCACTCGAGGAATTAGCTTAAAAATTTCAAAATGCATTCACAATGACCAGATTTACAACATTTCTTCAAAACAATTGCCGCATCGCAGCTGGAAACAAAATGGCAGCACTCGAAACTTGATTGTAAGGGAATAAAATTGCATTCGGCGATTTAAAAAATTGTAAAAATTAAACCATTCAAGGAATTAGCTTAAAAATTTTAAAATGCATTCATAATTAACACATTTACAATATTTCTTTAAAACAATTGCCGCATCGCAGCTAGAAACAAAATGGCAACTCTCGAAACTTGATTGTAAGGAAATAAAATTGCATTCAGCGGCTTAAAAAATTGTAAAAACAAAACCACTCGATGAATTAGCTTAGAAATTTCAAAATGCATTCACAGTGAACACATTTACAATATTTCTTCAAAACAATTGCCGCATTGCAGCTGAAAACAAAATGGCAACAATCGAATCTTGATTGTAAGGAAATAAAATTGCTTTCAGCGATTTAAAAAATTGTAAAAACAAAACCACTCGAGGAATTAGCTTAAAAATTTCGAAATATGTTCACAATGACCAGATTTACAACATTTCTTCAAAACAATTGCTGCATCGCAGCTAGAAACAAAATTGCATTCAGTGGTTTAAAAAATCGTAGCTGGAAATAAAATGGCATCACTTTAAACTTGATTGTGAGGAAATAAAATTGCATTCAGCGATGTACATTCTCAAACCGCACTCCTGGCAGTTGTCAATAGTCTAAAAATTAATCTACTCCACTCTTGTTACTGTAATAGTCTACTAATTGTCCAAATGGTCCAAGCATTCATCCAATGTATTTCTGACATTTACTATTGGTCTACGAATGAACCTATAGTACTCCTGACCTTTCCTAATAATTTTCACCTTGGTCTAGCGTATTTTTGACCTATTTCAACAGTCTATACATTAACCTAGCGCACTCTTGATCTTTTTTAGTCTACGCATTTACGTAGTTAATTATAGGGCTATTCTAATAAGCTTTCTTTCCGTATTTTGAATTAGAAACTAATTCAAAAACAAAACAAAACAAAAACAACTGCAAATGGTTGAAAATTTAAGATGCACATAAATATTTGTCTCAATAGTCAACGCATCATTCTAGAGTTCTCTTATTAGTATACTAATAGTTTATACACTCACAAAGCGCACTCCTGACAATTTTCAATAATCTAACAATAATCTACTTCGTTCCTGACCGTTTAATAACCTACCAATTGTCCTATTGTACTATTTTCTCAATTGTTTGTGTATTAACCTAGAGTATTCCTAACATGTTTTGATCTACATATTGACATAGCGTACTTCTGATCTTTTTTCAAAAGTCTACGTATAGACAAAGCATACTTCTAATCCTTTACAATAGGTTACAGTTGGTTCTAGAGATCCCTTGGCTTTTCATCTTTTTCGGGTGCCAATTTGTTCCAAATATTAGCGACCATCCTGGATATGATTACTTTCTTCACGGCTGATCTGAATAGGTCGGAGGTAGTTTTTCAGTATTATGTTCTTAAGATATTCTTTCTTATGGTCCATAGACTTTCCCCTGGAGAACAGATTTTAGTTGGCGGTATCTGGTTTGGTTTCTCATAATGTTTCCAAGGTATTCTAGTTTTCTTCTCTTGATGGTTTTTACTACATCTAAGTCCTTATTCGTTCGTTCCATCACCGCATTGTTGGTCACTCTGTCTACTCAAGAGATCCTCAATATTCTCCTGTATAGCTAGATTTCGAAAGCCTCGAGTCTTCTCTGTGTTGCTTCGGTGATTGTCTATAACTCCATTACATAGAAAAGTGTGAAGAAAATATAGCATCGAAAAGTCTGGTTTTGATTTCGATGCTGAGGCTGTGACTATTGAACGGTTTAGCCATTTTGATCATGATTCCTAAATACTTATTAGTGCATTGTTGATCCATGAATTTAGTTTTACTACTGTTAATTTTTAAACCATAGCGAGTGCTGGCATATTTTATTCTCTCCATTAGCTCTTGTAAGTTATTCACACTATCGGTGAATATCTCAGTATCATCTACGCATCGAATGTTATTTTTAATCGTTCTCCATTCAGCAGGATTCCTATGCCAGTATTCTCATGGACTTCTCTGAAGATTTCTTCTCAATAAAGATTAAACATGAGCGGCGAAAGAATGCAACCTTGTATAACACTTCGAAAAATACTGACAGCATTGTTTTGCTCCTCCGCATTCATCTTGATAGTACCTGAGTGATTTCAGTATAGTTTCGGGATAATCCTAAGATCTTTATCATTCATCTCTGTATTTTCAAGACCTTCATCAGCTTTTCATGTTCCAGACAAAACACACCCTTCATCCCTTCATAAAATCAAACTGAATGTTTGTTTGTTAGTTTTTTATCGCATAACTTGTAGATTCTCAAATGAATGATTTTCAGAAACAGCTTTAGCATGTGACTCATGAGACTAATCCCCCTATAGTCGCCAAATACTTTGTCTCCTTGTTTCTTTGGTAACATTATTAATTCTGAGATGAGCCATTATTTTGGGATGTTCCAAATATTGTAGATGTTATTCAATGTGCCTGTTTTGAGGGATTCATCGTCAAGAAATCTGAATGTATTCCATCTAGTTCTGGAGGTGGGGTGGATTTCCCCTTTCGTCGAAAAATAAGTCTTCAATGTTCTTTTTCCAAATTTCTTTAATGCCTTCTCTATGTACAATCAGCTCTCCTACATAAATTATAGGTTATCTCGCAGTTTTCTTTTTGAACTATCCAGAACTTTCCTCACAATCTTATATACATTTAACTTATCAAATCTGCTTTGTAAAACTTCGATTTCGTGGCATTTTTCATCTAATTCTTTTTGTTTAGCCTTTCGAATTTTTCTCTGTATGTTTTCATTTTGTTTTATTCGTTCTTTTCGTAGTAACAAAATTTCTTCTGTCGTCCATCATCCTTAAGGTACTTGTCAATAATGAATAGCTTCGGAGTCTTTATTTCTTATTCTGTGTTAACAATTTCCTCCTCAATCTGTCTGCACTTATCATTGATGTCCTTGTTTATTTGATTCTTTAGTGTGTTTTCTTAAGTTTCTAATATTATATTTTGGTTATTTCATCTTGCATTTCGTTCTATACTCCCCCGCAAGTGGATTATGGCTCGATTGTATATCAGCACTAATTGAGCTTGTGAAGCTGTTTCTATGTCTTTGATTCACTAAGATATAATCGATCTGGTCTTCTCTGGTAGACGTAATTGGCTTTTAAATATAGTATATGCATCGACTTAGCGTACTCTTGACACTCCTCAACAGCTTACGCAATTATTAACATATTCCTGGCCTTTACTAATTGGCCTTTCATATTTCATCTTTTACAATAGTCTACTCATTGATCTAGCGATTTTCTAACCGTTTTCTTCTCTTCCTTTGTCCTTTACCAATAGACTATACATTAACCTAGCATACTTTTAATCTTACCTAATAGTTTAATCATTAATATAGCGTTTTCCTTTCCCAATAATCTATACATTAACTTAGCGTACTTACGACTTTTCCCAGGAGCGTACTTCTGAACTTTCTTAATAGTGTTAACGGTGGAGGCTTTTACTTCGTTATACATTATTCTTCACAAATAAAAAACTTTTCAACTTTGTCAGTGTTATAGAAACAAAGTTAAAAAGTTTTTCATTTGTTTCTTAATAGTACTTGTATTGGAAGAACATTAATATTAAAACAAATTTCTCATTTGCTAATCACTTGATTCAAAACAATCACACCACAGAAATGAATCAACTAGAGGTTCTACTTCTTGAATCACATTCTCATTTATCACTTGGTGAAACATTTTGAACTATTACTAATGAAGGTTTAAATTAAATTACACTTGGTTTGTTTCACAATTTTTCTATATTGTGTGAGAGTGATACTCTTGATAATGCTGTAAAAAGCGAAACTAGTTGAGTAAATATAGAAAAATTGTGAAACAAACCAAGTGTAATTTAATTTAAACCTTCATTAGTAATAGAGGTTCTACATTTTGCCAAAAACAGTTCGAAACTTGAATTCCTAGAAATTTAAAAATGTATAAATCAGTCAAACGTAATCCGGAAAACACTTTAATTAATGACCAGACTGATTTAATATATTCATCCGTTTTTCAAGCTATTATGTAAATTCCATTACTCTCACTGTTAATCCGTCCTGTATTAAAACCGCCTGAGTTTATTTTGTATTTTACTGTAAGTTGATAATAACTTTGTAAAATCATATGTGAAATATTAACAAAGTGCAGTTTAATTTATCATTTGAAAAAGTTGAAAACCGGCGCTTATGTTTTTACTGATTGGAGGGTGGGATAGAGGCCACCCACCCACCCTACATATACATTTAAATTCCAATCACTGATCGGCGTTTAATTTACAGAAAAATCTAAAAAGAATTACGTTATGTTTGCAGCAAAATCTAAAATCAAATATTGGTGTAAGAAAAGAACATTAACACTTGTTTAATTGAATTTTTAAATGTACATGTAGGGTGGGCGGGTGGCCTCTATCCTACCCTCCAATCAGTAAAACATTCACGAGGGTTTCGTTAAAAATGTTCAATCACAAAACAAAAATAAATGTGGTTTGAATCTGTATTGATTGACTTTATCTTAAAAATTAAATATAGTAAAAAATGAAATATAAATTTGCTTCATTATTATTGCAGCTTTAATTTTTATTCTAAATTTGAATAAGAAAACTGAAGAAAATGATAAAATCATAATAATTCTGAGAGTAGTGTGTTTCGTATATTTTTTAAGAAAACCGACGCTTATGTTTTACTGGTTGGAGGGTGGAATAGAGGCCACCCACCCACCCTACATATACATTTTAATTTCAATTACTGATCGACGTTTAATTTACAGAAAAAAATTAAAACGAAATGTTAGTGTAAGTAAAAAAATCATCGACAGTATTTTGCTGTAAAAACATGTGTTCAATTGTGATTCCGACTGTATAGGTTATGCGGGTGGGTGGTCTTTATCACAACCTCCAATCAGTAAAACGTTAGCCAAGGTGTAATTTAAAAAAATACTCTTAAGAGTAGTATGCTTTGTATGTTTCTTTAAAATATAAACAGAAGCGTATGTTTTACTGATTGGAGGGTGGGATAGAGGCCACCCACCCACCCTACATATATATTTTATATTAATCACTGATAGGCGTTATGTTTGCAGCAAAATCTAAAATCAAATATTGATTTAAGAAAAAAACATTAACACTTGTTTGATTGAAGTTTTAAATGTGTATGTAGGGTGGGTGGGTGGCCTCTATCCCACCCTTCAATCAGTAAAACATTCGCGAGGGTTGTGTTAAAAATATTCAATCACAAAATAAAAATAAATATGGTTTAAATCTGCATTGATTGACTTAAACTCAAAAATTTATATATTTTGTAAAGAATTATTACTATTGTAGCTTTAATTTTACCACAAAGTTATGGCTTCAGACATCTAACACATTAGTATTTTTACTTTCCCTATATACGAAGTATACATAGGGGAAGTATTGGAAGTATTGTGATCGTGATTTTTTTTTTAATTTTTTTTTTTGCGGAAATATTCGTTTTTAATGTCATCCGAGTCCATTGCACTAATTTCTGGAAAAAAAATGTGTTTTATTGTTAAAAACTGGAACTGAAAAGCTTTTGGTAAACATTCATAGACCGGAAGTAGATGTTTCCTCGAGGCGTTTTTTTGTTTTTTTCGTGATATTTTTCTAAATATGAAAAATTTTTAAAAACGGTTCAAACAAAAGTTTAAGGGAATGAAAAACTGAACAAGTTTTATAAAAACATATTTTTCATAAAATTCTTAACTTTTGAGGAAAAAAATAAAAATTGAAAATTTTGACATTTTTTGCCAATTGCTAATGAACTATTAGAGTTATGTGAAACATTTATTACAAATAATTGTAAAGAATTCAAAAGTGAACAAATCATTAAGAATAGCCTTTTTGCGTAAACCTCATAGTTTTCGAGAAAAATATAGGGAAAGTATTATGATGGCCACATCACCATTTTTATTGGTTTAGCGTACTCCCAACGTTCTAATGGTCTAAACATTCATCCAACGTATTTCTGAAACTTCCTATTGGTCTACGAATGAACCTAACGTACTCCTGACCTTTCTAAATAATTTTCTTCTCGGCTTAGCGTATTCTTGACCTTTCCCAACAGTCTAAACATTAACCTAGCGTACTCTTGACGATTCCCAATGGTCTATAAATTTACATAGTTAACTGCAGGACTATTCTAATGAATCAGTTTGGAAAGACAAAAACTAACTGCAAATTACTTTTGATATATCCCATTTACACATTGACTAAGTATTCTCCTGAACTTTCTTAATAGTTATTACGTTAGTACTTTTATCCATCTTTTATCCTTTCCAGCATGCAAATTTACGTAATCTTGACTTTTCTCTACAGTCTACACATTAATCCAGTGTATCTAGCGTACTCCTGACTTTCCACAAAAATATTGGCTTCGGTCTAGCGTACTTCTCACCTTTCCCTATAGTCTAACAATTAATCTAGCGTACTCTCCACCTTTCTCAAAAGTTTATACATTCATCTAGGTTACATATAATCTTTCCTATTAGATTAGGGATGAACCTGGCGTACTCCTGACCTACCCCAATAATTACAAGCTCCTGGCCTTCCTTTATATACACATTGCCCTAACGTACCCTTGACCTTTCTCAACAGTCATTAACATTAACTTATCAATTATTTTCTATTCTGGATTGATGAGGCTGTTACTTGTTGAAACTATATTCTGTGTCAGTATTTTCCTCATTCGTCATTTACCTGAATTTGCTTTCCCTGATAAGTTATCTCGATTCGCCACTCGCCGGCTTCGTCCGGTTTGAAAGTGGCCGTGTTCGTTCCATCAATCGTCGTCAGAGGGCAAGCCAGCGGTCTTCCCAAAGGACTGTACGCCGTCACCAATATGTCTTCTTTTTTCGGAGCACCTAACAAATAAATCAATTGTGTTATATAAGAATTCATTTGAATGTATGGTATTTTTTACATGTTTACTGTCAGTTCAACACTGCCATTGAGTGCACAACTGATGAGATAACAACTCTTAAAACAAGTAGAAATCAAAATTTGAAGAGTTAAAAGAGATTAAAGTTATAGGTTTAAAACATTATGCATACACAAAATAGAAAACAATAAAGGTTTTATGACTTTGAAAACTTTGTAAAACAAATCATTACTTAAGAATGACAATAAGTGTCACATTTACTTTAGTAAATTGTATTGTAAGCCTTAACACTTTCTTCACAAATTTGTTTTTATTTATCAATACAATTTACTATAATATCTTCACGTAACTTGAGAAAAAAATTTACTGTAATTTACCTTAAAGAAGCACTTGTTGCAAAAAATCTTTGAGTAGTTTAATAACTGTACTCTATGGTCTAAATATGTAAATACAGTGCACGCCGCTTAATGTGATCACAACGGGACTCGGGGTTTTTGATAACAATAACCGATTGATAATAATAGCCGAAAAACAAAACTTTATTTTAAATAAAAATATATAATGTAACAAACTATAATAACGTAACATTTTGAATTCTCTACAATTATTTGTTATATAACTTTCATGTTGCTTTCATAGTTTATTAGCAATTGGCAAAAAATGTCAAAAATTTCAATTTTTATTTTTTTTTTCTCGAAAGTTAAGAATTTTATGAAAAATATATTTTAACAAACATTGTTCAGTTTCTCATTCTCTTTAACTTTGGTTCGAAAAGTTTTGTAATATTTTTCATATTAAAAAAAATATCGGAAAAAAACAAAAAACGCCTCGAGTAAACACCCACTTCCGGTTTATGAATGTTTACCAAAAGCTTTTCAGTTCCAGTTTTAAACGCTAAAACCTTAAGTTTAAAGTTTCATCTCAATCGGATCAGTCGTTTTTGAGATACAGCCCCCACGGACAGACAGACAGACACACACACAGACACAATTTTTTTTTTCCAGAAATTAGTTTAATGGACTCGGGGGGACCTCAAAACGGATATTTCCGCAAAAAAAAATTTCAAAAAAAATCACGATCACAATACTTCCCCTATATATACTTCGTATATAGGGAAAGTAAAAATGATAACATAAACCGAAATCATGATTACTATAAACGAAAATTTTTGTATGTAGTATTACACGTTCGGCCCGTTCTTCGCAAAAGTGATAACAATATCCGATTGATAACATTATCCGTGATTCTAATAAGCGGCGTCTACTGTACTTTCTTGCATAAAACATAATTAATTAATTGTTTTATTTATTTTGAATGATCAAAATGTATCACGAAGTGAAAGCCTCAAAAATTACTTATGTAATGTTTAAGATCAACACTTAAATTTTCTATATTATCAGTATGAAGTTACCTGTAGCATTAACAAGAACTTGCACCAAAGATCCTAGAGCACAAGGCGCCATACCGGGCGGCATCACCTCAACCAAAGGTGGTAGAGCTCTAAAATAGTGTTTCGAAGACACCTCTTGATCCTCGTAAAACACAATAATCTCGTGCATTCCCATCTTTTGCGGAACAAACGAACCCCGTCCATTCTTCAAATTCCTCTGTGGATATACTTTATTGTCAGGCCCACGAATCTCCACTGATAATTTGCTGTAGGATAGAGTCGAGTCCATCAATGTGATCTGATAATGAGTCTGGAAGAATAACAAAATTATTGAATTGATGAGGCTAATATTTTGCGTAACTCCATTATGCAATTATTAAATAAAAACACGATTGTTTAGAGTTTTGCTCTATTTGTAGATGCACTGCTACAATTGTAGTGAAACAATTTTAGAGTTTTGCTTTATTTGTAGATGCTCTGCTACACATTTTAGGAGTGTATCTACAAATAAAGCAAAACTTTAAACAGTCGTGTTTTTATTTAATAATTGAAAAAAATATTAATAGTAAATTTAAAAAAAAATATGATTAATTAATCTTACAGGTTCTCCAACGCGTCCGGAAGTCGAATCCAATTTGACGTTGATGAGGTCCGTCATTGGGGGCCTTTCCGGAACCCACTGGAAGTTGGCTGCGTACGCCATCACACCCAGGTGTTCCACGTGGATATCAGCCATGTCGCGAGCTTGAAGTACGGGCTGAACTCCCAACCTTTTCCCGGCGTCCAACGCCTGCGTTAAATTACTCTCCCAGTACGATTGTTCCGTGCGTAACTTTTCCGGATTCGGGGCCGATCCCCCCAACGATCTGATCACTTCACTGACGACACGACCGTCATTCCAATCGGACTAAGAGGATTGAATAGAAAATTACAAACCAAAATAAAAACTATTTAATCATTCGGCTTACTGTGAAATTTTTGACGGGACGCTCCAACCTAGAGTTGACCCATCTGAGCGTGGCGTAGAAACCTGGAGAACCCGGCTTCATGAAGTACGAAAGGTAGGTCATTCCGGAGAGTTCGTCCAACCAAGGCGAGGCCAGATATTCGGGCTCGAGTACTGCGGGTATTCCCAATTCTTTTTGGGCGATGGACATGGCTCTTCGACAGTTTTCGATTCCATTGTGTTTATCTGAAAAAAAAATAGCACGATTTTATCAGCACAATAATATATTACTCATAACTAAGAAATCGTGGATAATAGCGTTTCTTAATATACACGCTTCTCCATTCAACTAACCAAGAAACGTCAAATGTTTAATTGTTTTGGTGGGGAATCATGACCTGCTATGATTTAATCAGTGGTTTATTTACAATATAAATTATAGATTTATTTTTTAATTTTACAATAGTTTTAATACTAAAGTACTACTACTACTACTAGTAATAGTAGTAGTATGTATGTAAAAGGCCACCCACCCACCTTACATATGTATTTTTACTTCAACCACTGTCTGTCACTTAATTTCCTAAAAACAACAGCAGTGTTATTAACAATGTTTCCAGAAGTAAAAAAAGTTATTATTTGGTGTAAGTTTAATTGTATATGTAGGGTGGGTGGGTGGCCACTATCCCACCCTTTAATTTCCATATCATAAACGAGGGTTATACGAATTAGAAACTGAACAAAAAATAGAATTTCTTACTAATTAAAATTTTTAAATAAACATAGTGCGTAAGTTTTATTGATTGGAAGTGGTGTAAGAGGCCACCCACCCACCCTACATATGCATTTCTACTACAATCACTGTCTTTCGTTTGGTTTCCTAAAAACAACAGCAGTGTTATTGACGATGTTTCCAGAAACAAAAAAAGTAATAATTTGCTGAAAGTTTAATTGTATATGTAGGGTGGGTGGGTGGCCACTATCCCACCCTTCAATTTCTATATCATAAACGAGGGTTATACGGATTATAAACTGAACTACAAATAGAAATTCGTAAGTAATAATTGATTAGGAATTTTCCTAATTAATATTTTTAAATAAACATCGTGCGCATGTTTTATTGATTGGAGGGTGTGTTAGAGGCCACCCACCCACCCTGCATATGCATTTATACTACAATCACTGTCTCTCGTTCGGTTTCTTACAAACATCAACAGTGTTCCTGACGATGTTTGCAGAAGCAAAAAAGTAACTTTTTGGTTGAAATTTAATTGTATTAATTGTGACTGATGAAAAACCTTTGGTGCTGTATCTCACTTATTTTTGATCCGATTTGAATAAATAAAACATCAAATTAAATGATTTTTAAAAGACTTTAATATGAACTGTACTGATATTTTTTCTTGTATCCAGTTTTTGACAAAAGACGATCAACTTTTTTTTTCAAATTGCACTGTATATATATTTTGTACTGATCCGCAAGGAGATTTTTTTCTGAATCTAAATTTGTAAACGATTTTATCCATTCATCAAACCAAAGTCGAGAAATTGAGGATTAAAAAAAAATTAAAAATCAAATACCCATAGTAAACAATATAGAGCCTATTCCAAATGTCAAAAGTGACAGTGTCAGTCATTGGTACAATACTGCAATGATTTTTAATAATTTCATAATAAAAATGTTGCAAGATTTCAAAAACTGAAAAACGATTTCTGTAGAAGCACAAAATTCTAGTACAGTGTTTGAAATATTGCAACATTTTAATTATGAAATAATTAAAAATCGTTGCAGTATTGTATCAATGGCTGTCACTGTCACTTTTGACATTTAAAATAGGGTCTGTATATTGTTTACAATGGATACTTGACTTTTTATTTATTTTTTTAATCCTCAATTTCTCGACTTAAGTTTGATGTATGGATAAATTTGTCTACAATTTTATATTCAGAAAAAAAATTCCTTGCGAATCAATAAAAATATATATACAGTGCAATTTAAAAAAAAAATGTTGATCGTATTTTGTCAAAAACTGGGTGCGAGAAAAAATAACAGTTCAGATCCTATTAAAGTCTTTTAAAATGGTTTAATTTGATGTTTTATTTATTAAAATCGGATAGAAAATAAGCGAGATACAGCACCAAAGGTTTTTCGTCAGTCACCCTGTATATAGGGTGGGTACCAGATGACAGATGACAAATGACATATCGTACAGACACATAGTATTCAGATATTGCGTCAGTACGATTGTTTATTAGAAAAGCATTTTGTAATTCCTACAAATTAAAAATATAGATTAGATCACAGAAAACGAAAAGATAACAAAAACAGATGAGAGATGATATTTGACAGATAGCAGTTAATCATTAACAGATGACAGATAATACATCACAGCATTATAAATCATGATATATGAGAAATTATAGATTGCAGGTGATAGATAACAAATGTTAGGTAGAAAGGTGACAGATAACATTTGACAGTAGTAGTAGTAGAAAAATTACTACTTGACTACAGATAATATACCTATTACATATAATTATAATATATAATAGATGACATTTGGTACAAATAGATAATATTCAGTCATATTATTTATTAGACAAGATCTCTCTTATTCCTACAAATTAATCGCATAGATGAAAACACAGATAACAGATGACAGATAGAAGATATCAAATAATAGATAATAGAAGACAACTGATAGATAACAGATAAACATTAACGATCACAAAGAATCACAAATAATAAGTGACAAGTGACAAGGTAACAAATGAGAAATGATGGTAGATAAATGGCAGAGGGAAATGTTACAAGTAACAGATGACAGATAACAAATGGAAAAAAATACAGATAATTGACAAAATATGACAGATGTTGGAGGTGAACATGTAAAGTATAAAGGTGACAGATGACAGATTGTAAATAATAAACCCTAATGTGAATAATACTATTATTTAGATAAGCAATTACTTATTTTCACAGATAAGTTACATACATAAGGTGATAGATAACAGATAATAAGCAACACCTAACTGTTGACAGATATGATTTGATTGATTGACTAAATAAGAGGTAATTGATACATAAAAACAACAACATGATAGGTGATGAATAATAGATGGCATATGATAGATGACAGAAGAAATGTGTAAAATGGCAGATGACGTATTACTGATGATATATGACAGACAGGCAAGTAATAGATGTAACACAGTGACAGATGGCAAGATAACATATTTCAATTGTCAAATTACAAATGATATATGACAGAGTAACAAGGTAACATATGACAAATGATAGATGACTTATGACAAATGATATAAAAATTACAGATAACAAATGAAAAAATAAATACAGATAATTGACGATATATGACAGGTGATAGATGACAACATGATTAAGTGACAGATGACAGTAGATGATAATCAATTCTGTGATTATTATTTAGATGAGCAATTACTTATTACAGATTACAGATAATAAGTAACAACTGACAGTTGAGATTTAACTTTATAAATTACAGGTAATTGATACGTGAAAAACAGCATGCTAGGTTATGAATAATAGATGGCAGATGAAATGTGTAAGATGATAAATGACAAATGACAGATTATAAGTAATATATTTTATAGTTTCAGAAGAGTTATGACAAATGACATATTACCAATGTGCAAGCAAGTAACAGGTGTTTCATAACAACGTGATAGATGATAAGTTCTACTAAGATCAGTAATATTATAAATAAACTAAATTTTTATTATTAAATTAATAAACAACGCCATTATTTTTAAATTAACAAAACATTCGATTGTAGTAGTTACAGTATCTATACAATATATACAAATTCTTGTTTATTCAATTTTCATATAAGAAACACTCGTACAGTGCGTAAACAATGGAGGGTGGGATAGTGGACACCCACCCATCCTACCTATATACTCGTATAATGTAACTAAGGCTAAGAGGTTAAGTATCAGTTCTGCAAAACTTCGGGCAAAAGCAATATCGTTTTTTGGTTAAGTTTATTAGGTTATAATTTGACAGATAACAGATAAAACATTCTAGATAATAGAAGAAAACATATTATAATTGACAAATGACAGATGGCATACGAAGTTATACATTCAAACAATTAAAAACTTAATACATTATTATTATTAAATTATGTACTTCCTTTTATTTCGTTTTGGTTTTATTTACTTATTAAACTGTTAAAGTTAATGCATACAACGTGACAGTTTATATTAGAATAATTCATTTTACTCAAAAATATATTTAAAGGAAATGTTAAATATTTCTGTAATATTTATGTATCATCAACATAATATATGACAGTTCTTAAATGACAAATGAGAGCTGTGATCTGTCATTTATTATTAACAGATGAAAAACAACAGGTAACAAATGACAGATGACAGATACATAAAAAATCACACCTGTCTAATAATATGTGACAAATATTGACCTAGCATACTCATGACCTACCTTAATAAATTTTACATTAACGACCCAGACATGTTGTTTGTCAAACATGTTATTTAACACAAAAGATAAAATCAGTCCCTTAAAAAAAATCAGGTGTCTATAAAATTTCGTGCCCCGAATGCAACAAACAATAGGACAAACAGGTCGCAGCTTAAAAACTAGATTTTCTGAACGTTTCAGAGCATTTAGGTTAAATCAAAATTGCAGCACCTTATCAAATCTTTCTTTAGAATTTAAACATCAATTTCCCAAAATCCATTAGAGGCCACCCAGCCATCCTACATTTACAAGAAAATTTCAGCTAAAATACTGTGTTTTAATCTTCCACTGTCTTTTACCATAAAAATATTCTGTTTTCTTTAATTTCTAGCCCAGCAACACTTGTTAATATTTTATTTTATTAGTAGACACTACAACTCTACATATACATGAAAACTGGAGCTAATGTATTGTATTATAATTCTAACATTGTTATTGTTTCCGGAAACTTAACCACTAATAATGGTTGTATGTGTTGGGTAAGTGGGTGGCCTTTATCCCACCTTCAAATGGGTTATGTTTTTTATTTATATAAAACTTATGATTAAAAGAAAGAAGTTTTAAGCAACCTCGATTATACTTTCATAAAAAGAGACTGAAATACCCACCCATCCTACAAATACAAAAAAAAATACACTAGTTCCAATTACTATTCTACATTCTTTATAGCAACTTAAATTAAGTGAAACATAAGCAGTATTTTTGTAAATACAATTTTATACGATGAATTTTTCTTTAAGAACGACAATGTTTGTTTACTTATTTTCTAAATATAAATCTGAGAAAGTTATCTAATGTTTTCTTTAATTATTGTTATCTGTGATTTTTCTATTATCATATCATTAGTAATTTATCTGACATTTGTTACCTATAATCTATTATTCAAAATTTGTAATATTCCATCTGTCATTTACCTTCTGTCACCTGTCATTTGCTACTATGTCACTTGTCACTTATCATTTATGGCTTGTCATTTTGAATTTGTTAGTCGTAAATATTTTCTTGATATTCATATCTTTCAAACTTTCATTTCTTCGAAATTTTTAACCACTTTTCTGATAAATTTTAATCATTTTAGTTAGTCAGTTTTGTTTCAGTTCCTTTCTACTATATTTTCCATAATTTCTTGTACTAACCTAGCGTACTCTAGACCTACCACAATAAAAAGTATATTGGCCTGGCATAAAAACTGTCCTACGTTAATTTACGGTTTATTAAGGTAGGTCAGGGTAACGCCATGTTGATGTACTTTGTGTTAGGTTAGTACGCTGAATACATTCAATGATTTTCATAATAAATAAATACTAGTGTACTACAAAATTGATTTATAATTATGACATAACAGGTTTAATTTGAAGTCATCTCGTTAGAGGAAAATACGTCAAATTCTGCAAGAAGCACTATCATCAAAGTAGACAAGAGTGGTAGAACATTTGATTATATACTCAAGCCTTTCCGTGTTCAATCGATTTTTTTATGAGAATTTATTGTTGCATATGTATTTTTTGATTTTATTATATAAGCCCAGTGGATAAATAAATACTATGCATACTATATATACGAATTTTTCTCATTAAAGCTTAGTAATTTCATGAGAAACATTCGTATGCATCTTTTAGAAATCGTTATTAATTTTCACTCATATTTTTCTTATTACTTTTGACTTCTAGAAAAGGGTCTGATCAAAAACCAACCATCCATCATGCCTATTAAATAAAACTTAATCTAAAACACTATGTTATTGTTAGTATTTAATAAAAATGTGGAATAAAATGTTAATGCTAGTTAGGCAACCCATCATACAGTATGGAATATGTTTTATTAAACACAAGTTGAAAATATTTATTTATTTAAGTAAATAAAAGTAATAATTAGTATTAATTATTTTGGGTGTTTCTGCACCGCAGTTAAACATTAATACAATGTAAAATCTACCAACTAACAGTTATTTATTTATTGTTTATGTATAGCAATTATACACTGAATTGAAAAATTCACTATTGTTTAACCACAAATAATTGTTTGTGGTTGAAACATAGTGTAAGTATGGATTACCATGTACTAACGGTCGCAACCATTCTCTTTATATATCTTTTTAAAAGAAAAAACATATAAAAAGAAATTATATATAAAATATAAATAAAATTTTAAACGAAAAAAAAGCAGCGAAGTTTACGATCAAATATTTTTTTATTATTTAACTTAAATCATTTGATGTCTTCTCAAAATCTTTTATAATTATATTTTTAGCATTTCTGCATCCTCCTCTTAGCAGATAATTCTTTGGTTCTGAATACTAGCGTGAGAGATATATTATTGAATGTCTTATTATTATCAAATAATATTATTATCATTACTTCTTACTTCTACTAGAAGTAATAATTAATACTAATTATTACTTTTATTTACTTAAATAAATAAATATTTTCAACTTGTGTTTAATAAAATCAATTTCCGATAGTATAATGGGTTGCCTACCTCTCATTAACGTTGAATTCCATATTTTTATTAAAGTAAATATGACACTGATAGTAGGAGCCATTGTTCCAATTATACAAGTTTTTAGCTTATTTATGACCGGAAATTAATATTTACATTCTGAAGAATCATTTGAGAAAAAAACTGGAGTCTTGACAGAGACGAAACGTACAAAGCCTTTTAACGGATCTCATTTTAAAAAAGGGTTCGATTTTATCTTTTGCATTGATTAATATGTTTGATCATTTTTGAGGAGGGTATAAAGGCTATTTGATGAGTCAAGTCAACATATTCTGTAGCAAAAGATGATTTGTTTTTAAGCAAAATCTGTTAATATTCTAGATATAATGAAAGTTAAAGATAGAAAGTTAGAGAAAAAGGTAAATCATCTTGTAGATTTTTAAGGCTATTTTATAAACAGAGAATTTTTTCATTTATAATATAAAATAAGTTGATAATTGACATTTAAAACGTCGAAAATTAAATCCTGTGTTTTTGTAATATATGAATATAAATATTACATAATTTTTCAATTCAGTGAAAGTATGGACTACCACGTAGTAATGGTCACAACCATTATATTTATTACATAATTTTTAGTGGTAAAAACGTAGTAAGTGTGTTTAAAATAAATTATGATATATAATAAGTTGCCTAATAATTTTAAATAATCCGTAATTATTAATTTCAAACTTACCGAGACTTCTCCAGTGCGTAAACAATCCGGGTTGGCAATAATCGACTAGGGCAGACAGCAGGACACCAGAATTCCAGTCGGTGGTGAGATTGCTGACCTTACATTCGGGCAGGACGGCTTGTAGCCAGGCCAGCATCAACTTCCTAGGCGGGAATTTCGACCTTCCGATTTGATAGCGGACGATCAGCGACCAGATTAATCCTAATATTAGCTTCAGGTTTCCGTTTACAATGTCTAAATTACCTGCAAAATTATAAATACGTAGATATCAGAATTAAAATTAAAATTGTAATGAAGAAGGAGACACGATTACTTTGTTTTACCATTTTAATTTAAATTATACTTGACTATAATTTCGACTAACAGGTAGTCATTATCAAACATAACATTATAAACACAAAGTAATCGTGTCTCCTTTTTTATTATATTCAAGATGTAAACGCCTTCACAATTAAAAAAATTGTAAAAAGTAATTGTGGAGACTTTCACTTGATAATTCAAAATAAATAAAACAATTAACTTTGTTGGTATCACTTTTTATATAACAGTCATACCAACAAAGTTAATTGTTTTTACCTACTATATAAAAAAGTGTTACCAACTAATTTAATTGTTTTATTTACTTAAAATTGTTATGAATTAGTTAATAACTGATACATTTTTATATTGAGTTAATGCAAAGATATTTCATGTCTTTAAACAATTGAATACAATTAAAAATGACTGATAAACTGATCGACATTGATGAAAAGTCCGATGAACACGCTAAAAATAAAAATTGTGCGTATTTGGTTGCATAATTACGAATTGCCAATAATCGCATTTTTATAATTTCTAACTAGTTCTTAATCGTACCCACGGTCTTCGCAATTAATCACATACATTGTACGATACCAGTTCATTAACCAATATAATTTGCAGCAGGTGTGCGGTAAGGAATGTTCGGAATTGAAGCGGCGATCGGTCGTTAATTTGCGGCCCCTTTGAGCGGAGACGAGAAATCGTAAACGACTTAAGTACAGTCCATCTTTGGTTCTTCGTGTACGTCGAAGAATCAATATTGGATTATCTGGCGTGCGTAAAATTTTAAAACCCGTTTTGATTATTAGATGAGAAAATTATTTACAATATGAATTTATACATGATTCTAAAAATAAAAACTATATTATATGATGAATTAGTTTCTCACTTAACCCGTGGTGAAACATTTTTGTATTATTTTTAAATTGATTGATTGAAATATTTTGAATAAGTAATTGTGGAAGCTTTCACTTCTTGATACATTCTGATAATTCAAAATAAGTAAAACAATTAACTTTGTTGGTATCACTTTTTATTTACACTTGTAACTATTGTTTGGACAACTTTAGCTTGTCATTATCAAACAATCTATTATTTGATAATGACAAGCTTATTGTTGTCGAAACTATAGTTACAAGTGTAAATAGAAAGTGTTACCAACAAAGTTAATTGTTATATTATTTTAAAATAATTTAACATTCTATTTTAATTACGAAATTTCCGAAATGAACATTTGGTAGTCCAAATAAAAGTGTGAAGAAAAATCATTCGTGCTTTATTCATCAAATTATATTATTTTTAATGTCAAGAATTAACAATATTACATAATTTTAATTAACCTTCTCTAATTATTGTTAATATAATGCTGTGTAATTATTTTTTTAGTCATCGATTGATTTATTAGAATGCTTAAAATAGCGATATTGTCATTTAACCTTTACATTAACCATGACACCTCCTCGTCACACACCTACCGATCGGTCTCTAGGCTGTGTACTTCTGATGTGTACATAAATAATACATAAAACGAAGATTTCGCAGTCAAGGTGTCTAATTATACGGCCGCTGAGACGCCATTGGTAAATACAAACGTATCGGCGTGTTTGAATAGAAAATACTTCAACGGTGACGGCATCAAAATATATTTCTTGGTATTTCAATGCTTTGAATATTATCGATTAGTTTCAATGCTATTTTACAAGTATACGATTTTTATTTAATACAAAAACAAAACAAACGCGTTAACAAAAAAGCAACGCCTACGCAACGAATTGCACAACTGGCGTCACCTTTTGATGTGTAGAGCCGAAGGTCGAGGAGAGTCTGTTCAGCGTGCACCTCTTAATGAGCGAAACAATTAAGCATCGCTTGAAAAAAAAGCCCGAGAATGATCGAGCAGGCTACTGGAATAAAATCGGAAAAAAACAACAATGTGGGCCGTCGGACAGTAGGCGATCCCAAGGCTGACCCCTCGGCCAACCTCGACCTGCATTATATAAGCCTGCATTTGTTGTTTGTTTTTCTCATCATAATCACGAAACGTGAATGGATATCGATGCAGATAAAACATCTGCAATAAAAATCTCATCGAAATTATCTCACAAAATTAGTATAGATGAAACATATGCATTAAATATTTGACTACTTTCAACGTATTTCATTTGCCATAGCAAATGTTTTTATTTTACAACACTCGCAACGTTTCCGATAAAAAATGAAAACAAATGCCATCGTTTGCGATTTTAAAATTACTTCAATCGGAATTCATCGACAGTGGCAGCACTGTGCATTTAATATGCGTATAATGTTGTAATATCCTTGGAGGTGGTATGTAAATTTTTTTAATTGCTTGTGCAAACTTTTTGATTAACGACGAGGAAACGTCCGTTCGCGAATATCAACACACATAATTTATCAATTTAATGGAATTGATTAAAACTGCTCAAAATAGTAAATTAGCTCCTTTCTGAAGTACAGGTTACTATTAGTTAGAGTGGGAAACAATTATATTTAACACCTATAATCTGTCATTAGACATTAGACAACTGACATATAACATATTTGACACTTGCCATCTGGCATTTGACATTTGATATTTAACATGTAATATGGGCACTAAAATTTAGCATTTGATTTTTGACAGCTAACATCTAATATTTATTATTTGACAGTCTTCATTTAATATTTGACATCTGGCTTTTCACATTTATATATTTAACACCTGAAATCTGTCATTTAACACTTCACAATTTTAATAAATAAAACATCAAATTAAACCATTTTTAAAAGACTTTAATAGGATCTGAACTGTTATTTTTTCTCGCATCCAGTTATGGACAAAATACGATCAACATTTTTTTTTTAAATTGCACTGTATATATATTTTTATTGATTCGCAAGGAGATTTTCTTTCTGAATATAAAATTGTAGACAAATCTATCCATACATCAAACTTAAGTCGAGAAATTGAGGATTAAAAAAATAAATAAAAAGTCAAGTATCCATTGTAAACAATATTCAGACCATATTTTAAATGTCAAAAGTGACAGTGACAGCCATTGATACAATACTGCAACGATTTTTAATTATTTAATAATTAAAATGTTGCAATATTTCAAACACTGTACTAGAATTTTGTGCTTTTACAGAAATCGTTTTTCAGTTTTTGAAATCTTGCAACATTTTTATTATGAAATTATTAAAAATCATTGCAGTATTGTACCAATGACTGACACTGTCACTTTTGACATTTGGAATAGGCTCTGAATATTGTTTACTAAGGGTATTTGATTTTTAATTTTCTTTTTAATCCTCAATTTCTCGACTTTGGTTTGATGAATGGATAAAATCGTTTACAAATTTAGATTCAGAAAAAAATCTTCTTGCGGATCAGTACAATATATATATACAGTGCAATTTGAAAAACAAAAGTTGATCGTCTTTTGTCAAAAACTGGATGCAAGAAAAAATATCAGTACAGTTCATATTAAAGTCTTTTAAAAATCATTTAATTTGATGTTTTATTTATTCAAATCGGATCAAAAATAAGCGAGATATAGCACCAAAGGTTTTTCGTCAGTCACCTTGTCTTTAACACCTGAAATCTGTCGTTTTACATTTGACACTTACCATCTGCTATTTGACATTTGATATTTAACATGTAATGTGGACATTACCATGTGACATTTGATTTTTGGCAGCTAACATCTAATATTTACTATTTGAGTCATCATTTAATATTTGACATTTGGTTTTTCACATTTATATATTTAACACCTGAAATCTGTCATTTGGCATTTAACAACTGACATATAACATATTTAACACTTACCATCTAGCATTTGACATTTAATATTTAACATGTAATGTGGGCATTAACATTTTACATTTGATTTTTGGCAGCTAACATTTAATATTTACTATTTGTCAGTCATCATTTAATATTTGACATCTGACTTTTCACATTTATATATTTAACACCTGAAATCTGTCGTTTGACATTTGACAACTGACATCTAACATTTGACACTTGCCAGCTGGCATTTGACATTTGATATTTAACATATAATGTGGGCATTAACATCTGGCATTTGATTTTTGACAGCTAACATCTGATATTTACTATTTGACAGCCATCATTTAATATTTCACATATGGATTTTCACATTTATATATTTAACACCTGAAATCTATCATTTGACATTTGACAGCTAACATATAACATATTTGACACTTGCCATCTGGCATATGACATTTGATATATAACATGTAACTTGGCCATTAACATTTGACATTTCATTTTTTAACAGCTAACATCTAATATTTGCTATTTGACAGTCATCATCTGATATTTGACATCTGTCATTTGACAATTATATTTAACACCTGAAATCTATCATTTGACATTTGAGAACTGACATATAACATTTGACACTTGCCATATTTAATTGACATTTGACAATTCTATTTAACACCTAAAATCTGTTGTTATTTGACATTTGACAATTTTTTTGCAATTTTTTTTTTGCGAACAATGCCAAATATTAATGCCAAAAATTCGTGAAAGATGAAAAATTTTTGAATAAGTCTAAATAATGAATTAAAATCCGCCACGAAAAGCTAAACGGAATCTGGAATTAAAAAAAAAATTGAAACAGATAAATTCTGCAAGAGATTTAGGTTTGCCTTTTCAGATTTTTTTAAATACAAGAATGCAGATTGTTGAGATTTTTGCACTTCCAATACCACCGTACCTAAACTAAAAGGTTTTTGATTGAGGCACGTTACCATTTAGAAAAGTGACTCTGGACAAGGAGAAGGACAAAATATCAGGATGACAGTTTTGAGCTCTACAGCAATTTCCTTTATTCAAGCTGCCTACGCAAAAAGGTTTTTAAAAAGAGACACCTTAAGATTTTGAAAAGTAAATCTGAGAAGAATAAAAATATATAAAGTAGAAGAATTAAAATTTTTGGGTTTTGTATATTTCCCAACAGTTTCAATTGAGAAAAGATTTAGGATTATAGGCTTCTTCAGCAATTATTGTTTTAATCAAGAAAGCTAATTGGTGAAGTAGTTTTTTAATGTCCAACACAATCATACTTAAACCGAAAGACTTTTTAAAGACATCCTTAAGATTTTGAACATATGAACCTGAATAAGGAGAAAGATAAAGATGTACAGAGTAGAAGGATTGAAGTTTTTGGTTTTGCAATTTTCTCCGACAGATTCTATTGTGAAAAGGTTTCGGATTGTAGACTTTTCACTATTTGTTGTTAATCAAAAATGGAAATTGGTATTAAACCTCCAATATAACCATACCTAAAACAAGAGGTTTTTAAAAGGGACACCGTAAGGTATTGTATTGTATTGTATTTAATCTTTATCTAACATGCATTACATAAATAAATATATAAATTGTTTTGAAAAGGTAAACCTGAACAAGGAGAAGTATAATAAATGCAAGTTTTAGGCTTTGAAGGATTTTTGAATTAGTCTACCTGTAAAATAAATCAATGTCAAGAGTGAATTTGAAGCAAATAAATTCGGTAAGAGATTTAGGTTCATATGCTTCTTCAGCATTTTTTTTAAATTCAAGAATGTTGATTGGTTAGTTATTGAATCTCCAATAAAACCATACCTAAACCAAACAATTTTTGGATGGAATACCTTAACATTTTGAAAAATTGAACCTGAACAAGAAGAAGGATCAAGATGGAAAAAGTATCAGGATGCAAGTATTGGGTTTTGTATATATCTCACACAGTTTCTATTGAGATTGTAGGCCTCTTAAGCAAGAAATCAATTTATATATTTTTGTAAACCTCCAATGTCTCTAAACTCATACCAAAAATTTGGTGAAGAATGGTGATGAAGGATTTTTGAATTAGTTAGATAAGAGGTCACAATTTTTAAATTAGTTAGATAAGAGCTCACAATTAAGAGTTCTGTAAGAGATATAAGTTTGCATGCCTCTTCAGATTCTTTTTGTTAATTGAGAACGCTAATTAATGAAGTTTTTAACCTCCAATACAACCATACATAAACCAAAAGGTGTTTGAAAGGGACAACTCAAGGTATTAAAAACAAGGAGAAAGATAAAGGCAGCCAAAGTAGCAAAATGTAAGTTTTAGGCATTGTAGAATTTTTGAATAAGTCTACCTGGATAAGAAATCAGTGGATTTGAAACAGACACCTTCAGGTTTTGGAAAAGTGAACTTAAACAAGGAGAGAGATAAAGAAAAACAAAATAGCAGGATGAAAGTTTTGGGTTTTGTATATTTCTTCGACAGTTTTTATTGAGGATAATAAACAGTTTTTATTGAGGATAAAAACTGTTAATATTTTAAAACCCTCATACCACATGCTAAAAACTGTGGAACAAATATATTAAAAAAATCTAAAGACAAAAAATTATTTACAAAAAAATCCTTCAAAACCTTCTATTTAGTTTGATGATCAATATACGTCGATTTTTTTGTGAATTTCATTTTGTTCTTTATTTTTTTTATATATTTGTTCCACAGCTTTTATCAAGGAGAACAGTTATTGATTTTTTGAAACCATTATATACCATAGTTATACCAATAGGTTTTGAAGAACAAGATATGGCAATCTCTTTTGTGAATCAGCAATATTTCTTTTGACATAATTTTAAATGTCCTTTAGGCAGTTATTATCAAGAATATATAAGTTGTTGATTTTTTTAAACTCACCAGTACACCCTACAACTATACCAAATGGGTTTGATGATCAACACATGACACCCTTTTTGTAAATATGCATTTGTTTCTTTGGATTAATTTTTGTATATATCTCTTCCACGTTCTACTCGAGGAAAAGTGTTATTGGTGTTTCGAAACTCTTAGAAATTATAATTGTCCTATTTTTCTTATCCATTTTGAAGTAAAATTTGAAGGATTTATAAGAAAAAATATATTTTTAAAAATTTTGATCTCTTTCTTGAATAAATTTAAAAAAAGAACATCGCGATTTGATTTAAGTTTAGTTTCTTCACACTAAAACACGGTTTGTACCATAAGTTAATAAAAATATGTAAAGTGGGTGGGTGGCCACTATCGTACCCTCTAATTCCTTTATCATTACTATAAATTTTTATTTCAAAATAACAAAATAAAATAATTGTAAAATTCTTGTACAACTTTACAAAATTTATAGTACGTCGATGTTTTTATCGTAGAAATTTGAGGGTGGGATAGAGGTCACCCACCCTACATAAACATTTTAACTTTAATCGAACCCCTGTTTTTGAATAATTTAAAAAAGCATTTGCAATTTAATTGATGGTCTTGTTTTCTTATTCAAAAATGCTGTTTGTAGCTTAAACAGACGTAAATATGTAGGGTGGGTGGGTGGCCACTATCATACCCTTCACATCCTGTATCATTATCAGAAATTTTTATTCTAAAATATTCCAGGAAATAACAAAATAAAAATTATTGTAAAAATTTGTATACCTCTATTAAATTTATAATACGTCTCTGTTTATATTTAGAAAATTGGAGGGTGGAATAGAGGCCACCCACCCGCCCTACATATATATATTAACTTAAATCAAAACCATGTTTCTTGAATAATAAAAAAAATAACTTTCGCCATTTGATTTAGGTTTTGTTTCTTCAGACAAAAACCCAGATTGTAACATACATTAAATAATAACAATATATAGAGTGGTGGGTGGCCACTAATTGGAGGGTGTGCAATTCCTTTATCATCAATAAAAGTATTTCATTAAAATTAAACAATAAATCAATTGAACAATTTTATGCGTGTTTAAATTTTTATTTCAAGTTTCAACTCCCGCCATCTTGTTTCCTGAAACGCGATTTTTAATTTTATAATTTTGTATTAAAGTCACATTCATAATAAACCAATATTGTAAGAACTAAGACTATTCCTGCAGGAATTGATTTTTTACAATTTTCCAAATCAGCGAACGCAATTTAAATTTAAATTTCAAGTTTCAACTATCGCCATATTGTTTCCTGCAGTGCGATTTGTAATTTTATAATTTTGTATTTGTATTATTAATAAACCAATATTGTAAGATTTAACACTATTCCTGCAGGTATTAAGTTTTTACAATTTTCCAAATCATCGAATGCAATTTTAAATTTTCATTTCAAGTTTCAACTGTCGCCATCTTGTTTCCTGCAGTACGATTTCTTAATTTTGTAATTTATATTAGAGACACATTCATAAAAACGAACATTGTAAGATTTAAGATGATTCCTGCTGGAATGATTGTTTTACAATTATCCAAATCATCGAACGCAATCTTAAAAAAAATTTAATTTCAAGTTTCAACTGTCGCCATCTTGTTTCCTGCAGTGCGATTTCTAACTTTATAATTTTGTATTAAAAACACTTTCAAAATAAACCAATATTGTAAGATTTAAGACTATTCCTGCAGGGATTAACTTTTTACAATTTTCCAAATCATCGAACGTAATTTTTAATTTTCATTTCAAGTTTCAACTGTCGCCATCTTGTTTCCTACAGTACGATTTTTAAATTTTGTAATTTTATATTCGGGACACATTCATAATAAATGAATGACTTCTAACCATTTTTTTTACTATTTCAAATGTTTTCTAGCAAATTTAAATATTTTGTTTAAAAAGTTTTTAAACAAATTTTTTTCCAACAAAATTATAATTTGTTTTCCAACTTTTGGTGCAAAAGCAAATTTAAAAATATTTTTTATAAAGTTTTCAGTTATTAATTTATTATAAAAGTAAATTTTAAATTGTCTTTTCTTCTTCAAGTTTTTATCTGTTTTTCAAATGCAAAATGTTTATGGTGTCTCTAAACATTTTTTTATTTTTTAGTTATATTTCGAGAGTTTTTTTAGTAAATTTAAATATATTTTGTTTAAAAAGCTTTCAACTGTTCTTCAAGAAAATAGTAATTGTTTTACAATTTTTGTAATAAGCATTATATTTGTTAAACTATACTTTCTAAATCTTTAAATTGTTCTGTTTTAGAATGTTAACTATTTCAAGGTTAATTCTTGTATCATTCTGTGCTGTGTGTTTTTTTTTTAATTTCAACCTTTTTGTTGCATTTTTTTAAAGAATTTATTAAGAAAGAAATTTGATTTTCTTGCAGATTTTTAATTATAGCTGTTTTTCTTTTCTTTTTTCATTTTCAAGCAAATTCGATTTTTTTTTTAAACAATGTTCAAATGTATTTGTTTCCATTATTTTTTGTTTTAGATGATTTGAAATATTTTTCTTTAATAGAATTTCTGATTTTTCAATTTTCTGTAAAATTAAAACCAATTTAAGAATTTTTTAATAATTTCGTTTTTCTTTAAGTTTTTATTTATTTTCCTTGTAACTTTGAATTTTTTATTATCATTTTTTTAACTTGTGGTGATTTTTTTCAAACAAAAGTTGCAAATTTAATTTTTTCAAAATCGTGTTTTCAATGCCGCAATTTTGTTTTCAGTTAAGATACGCTATTCTATTTATGGAATATTAAAAATACATCATTTTTGAGTTGATTTAGTAATTTTGGAACCAATTCCTGAAGTGGTTAGTTTCTTTAGAATTTTTAAAAACAGAAGTTGCATATTTCATTTCTTCTAATTTGTGTTTTAAGTGACGCCATTTTGTTTTTAGTAAAGATGCGCTATTCTATTTATGGAATATTAAAAATGCATCATTTGATGTTTGACAACTTACATATAACATTTGACATCTGGCATTTGGAATTTGATATTTAGCATATAATGTGGGCATTCATATTTAACATTTGAATTTTGGCAGCAAAAAATGTTTTTAATTACTTTTCAACTATAATCGTTTATTTTCAACTATTTCTGAGCAAATTTTGAAATATTTATTTGCAAAAATATGATTTTTTTGAAACATTTTAATCTGTTTTTTACTTTTTTTTACTCTAAGTAATCATTTTGTTAATTTAAAAGTGTTTTTAAACAACTTAATTTTTTTATTGATTTTTTGCACATTTTTAAATGCATTTTTACCAATGTTTTTTGTTTTAGATGTTTTTTCAATATTTTTCTCTAAGAAATTTCCAAATTTTCAATTAAAATTTTTTTTTCTCAACAATTTTGTGCAAAAAGAATTTTTGAAAACAAATTTTTAATATCAAATTTATCTATTTTTCCTTGTAAACTTTGAATTGTATTTTTTGCCAACTTTTATCTCTAGTGAAAATTTTGAAAACTTTTTTTCAAGCAAATTTAAAAATATTTTTAGAAAGCTTTCAATTATTTATTGAAAAGAAACTTTTACATTGTTTTTTTTTTTCTCATCGAGATATCCACTTTTTGGTTTTACACCAACTGTTTTTTTTTAATATTTTGTTTAGAAAGTTTTTTATTGGTTTTTTTTAATAAAACCGTAATTATTAATATTAAGTCTATTAGAAAAATAAATTTTATGCAAAATTTTATTCTGTTTTTATTATTTTTTCAATTCCAAATAATAATTAAAATGTTTCATTTTTGGAATATTTTCTTTTATTACTTTCTAAACAAAGCCGCAAGTGCAAACATCCATTAATAAATAAAAGCATCAAAAGAAGAAGAAGAAATGAAGCAAATCATTTTTAAAGATTTTTAATTATAATTTTTTATTTTATTTTAAGCAAATTAAAATTTTGTGAGGGCAATATGCAATTGTTTTTTGTTATTGTAAATTTCTATATATATATATATATTTTTCTTTAAGAAATTTCCAATTTTTCTTTTTTTGAAACAAATTTAAAAACATTTTGAAAACAAATTTTTAATCATTTATTTTGTCTTTAAGTTTTTATCTATGTTTCCTTGTGCTTGTAATTCGAACAGAGTTAAAAATATTTTTATTTTAGTTTTCAATTATTTATTTATTATAAATTGTCAAAAATTTAAAAGCAACTTTTAAATGGTTTTTTGTATTATTCAAGTTTTCAACTGTTTTTCTAAGCAAATGTTAATTATGTTTCTGACCATTTTATATTATTTTTTAGTTATATTTCAACTGTTTTCAGGCAGATTTAAAAATACTTTGTGGCAAAATTATAATCTGTTTTTCAACCATTTTGGAGTAAATTTTGAAGAATTTATAGAATTTATAAGAAATTGTGTTTATTTTATTTTTTATTTTTGCATATTTCAAATTATGATCTTTGCATATTTCAAATTATGATCTTTTAATTTTTAATTTTCAAGCAAATTTGATTTTCTAAAATTCTAATGTTTATAACCACTATTTATTTATTTTAACTGTATTAAAAATCAGTTATATATTTTAAAAATATTAACAATTTTTTTAATTTTCATTTCTTTTCTTATAATTTCAGTTTCAGCAAAATTGGAACTAATGTAAGGAATTTTTACAAACAAATTTTCAATAAGTTTTTATTTATTTCTCCTTGGAATTTTTTAATTGTTTTGTTTATTACTAGTTGTTACTTTTAGTAAAATTTTTAAAGTAATTTTCAAGCAAGTTTAAAAAAATTTTTTAGAAACTTTTCAACCATTTTTTTTTATTTTCAATTGTTTTTCTAAGCAAATGTTTATGGTGTTTCTAACCATTTTTTAAATTACTTTGTTATATTTCTATTGTAAATTTAAATATATTTTGTTAGAAAAGCTTTCAACTATACCCTTTTGTTGCAATATTTTAAGAATTTGGAATATTAATTAATAATATTGTTCTTTTTCCATTTGTAAGCAAATTTAATTTTTTTTGAGACAATGTTCAAATGTATTTTTTCCATTGTTTTTTTGTTTTAGATGATTTTCAATATTTTTCTTTAAGAAATTTAAAATTTTTCAATTTTTTGATTATTTTAATAAATTTTTCTATAATTTCTTTTGAGTTTCAATTGTTTTTTGTCTGCATAGTTTTAATTATAATATTTTTCTTTTTTAATTTTTAAACAAATTTGATTTTATTTTGACAATGCTTAACTGTTTTTTTTTTTTTAAATTTCTTTTGAGTTTCAATTGTTTTTTTTTTGTTACCGTAATTTTAATTATAATATTTTTCATTTTTAAGCAAATTTGATTTTTATTGACAATGTTCAACTGTTATTTGTGTTTAGTTGATTTTCAACAAAAACTATTGAAAATCATCCAAACACAAAAAACAGTTGAACAAAAAATTTAAACAAACAACATAGGCAAGTTGACAGCTCAATTCGTTTTTCAATTGTCATCGCCGACTCAGATTTTTCCGAGGATTTTTTAATTTTTGTTTGTTACAATTAAAATCAAAGACTAACACTTTTGCTTTAAACTCAAAAACGGCCACTGTTATCAAAATTTTCAAAGAGTAATAGAAGTTTCTAAAATAAATTTTCTATTAAAATTACGAACAATAAGTGTAGATTTAGTAGCAGTGTTTTTTTTTGAGACAATATTCAAATGTATTTGTTTCCATTATTTTTTGTTTTAGATGATTTTAAATATTTTTCTTTAATAAAATTTCTGATTTTTCAATTCTCTGTAAAATTAAAACCAATTTAAGATTTTTTTAATAATTTCTTTTTTCTTTAAGTTTTTATTTATTTTCCTTGTAACTTTGAATTTTATATTATTATTTTTTTAACTTGTGGTTAGTGTGTTTTGATTTTTTTTTAAATAGAAGTTGTAAATTTAATTTCTTCAAAATCGTGTTTTAAGTGACGCCATTTTGTTTTTAGTAAAGATACGCTATTCTATTTATGGGATATTAAAAATACATCATTTTTGAGTTGATTTAGCAATTTTGGAACCAATTCCTGCAGTGGTTATTTTTTTTAGAATTTTTCAAAACAGAAGTTGCAAATTTAATTTCTTCAAATTTGTGTTTTTAGTGACGCTATTTTGTTTTTAGTAAAGATACGCTATTCTATTTATGGGATATTAAAAATACATCATTTTCGAGTTGATTTAGCAATTTTGGAACCAATTGCTGCAGTGGTTATTTTTTTAGAATTATTCAAAACAGAAGTTGCAAATTTAATTTTTTCAAAATCGTGTTTTCAGTGCCGCAATTTTATTTTCAGTTAAGATACGCTATTCTATTTATGGAATAATGAAAATACATCATTTTCGAGTTGATTTAGTAATTTGGGAACCAATTCCTGCAGTGGTTAGTATCTTTAGAATTTTTGAAAACAGAAGTTGCATATTTCATTCCTTCAAATTTGTGTTTTAAGTGACGCCATTTTGTTTCTAGTAAAGATACGCTATTCTATTTATGGGATATTAAAAATACATCATTTTTGAGTTGATTTAGCAATTTTGGAACCAATTCCTGCAGTGGTTATATTTTTAGAATTTTTCAAAACAGAAGATGCAAATTTAATTTTTTCAAAATCGTGTTTTCAATGCCGCAATTTTGTTTTCAGTTAAGATACGCTATTCTACTTATGGAATATTAAAAATACATCATTTTCGAGTTGATTTAGCAATTTGGGAACCAATTCCTGCCGTGGTTAGTTTCTTTAGAATTTGTGAAAACAGAAGTTGCATATTTCACTTCATCAAATTTGTGTTTCAAGTGACGCCATTTTGTTTTTAGTAAAGATACGCTATTATATTTATGGGATATTAAAAATACATCATTTTTGAGTTGATTAAGCAATTTGTAAACCAATTCCTGCAGTGGTATCTTTAGAATTTTTGAAAACAGAAGTTGCATATTTCATTCCTTCAAATTTGTGTTTTAAGCGACGTCATTTTGTTTTTAGTAAAGATACGCTATTCTATTTATGTGATATTAAAAATCACCACATCGTTTTTGAGTTGATTTAGCAATTCCTGCAGTTAAGAAACCTTCAATTTCTATTTTTTGTGAACTGTTTTTACTAAGAGTTTTCAGTTGAAGAGTTTTTAATTTTAAATAAGATTTATAGTAATTAATTAGATTAGATTTAGAATTAAAGAATTTTAGACTTACCTATATTAACTAATTTGACTCCGTCTTGTTCTATGGCATTTAGGGCGCATGTGACGTTCTCGAGGTAGTGGTGCTGGTTCATGGGCCTCTTGTTCCACGACGGTCTCAGCGGACGTCCCTGCAGCTTTTCCACCAGCGTGCAGAGCCGCACCCCGGTGCACAGGTCCTGCGTGAGGTCGGCGACGCGAAGATCGGGCGGCAGGTTCTCGTTCACCCAATTCCTGAAGGTGTTCGCCTGTATTTCCACCCAAACATCTTCGTTACCTGCGGACACAGACATCCTGTTGAATAGAAGCGACCAACAGTCGCCGCAGCACTTCATCGACACCGGTTACAATGGACAATGTGACCCCAAGTCGTCAATCATTGTTCGATTGGACCAAAAATGGAAGAAATCCGCACGGTGCATATTAATTAAATTTTTCAGCGAATCGATTTACACTTTAAATTGGCGTTGCGAAATAATTAATGTACTTGTACAATAATAATTATTAATATATACGAGGGAGAGTCAAATATAATTTATCGTGTTATTGGCCTACCCCAATGTACACTGCTTAAAAAAATAATCTATATTGAGAAATCATTCAGAGAAATATTGAATATATTAAGATGGGCCAACATTACGCAACCTCAAAAAATGATACATTGAGGTAGGTCAAGAATACGCTACTTTAATCTATTAAAAACTAGGATTACTCAATATAACCTAAATAAAACGTATTGTATGTATATATGATTGCAAACATTTGAATGGAATATAAATTATATTCACATAAGAATTATTTTTTAGGTTGTTCAACCCAATCAATTAACAGGTCGTTATAAAATCCATTACTACGTATATTATTCAACCTGTGCGTTCTATTCCAAAATAGGTCTAATTAATTTCAGTAACACATAATTAAATTATCCAATAAAGTTTTAATTGGCTACAAAAAAAAAATTAATACATTTCTCTTTATGTCGTTAATTATTACGCCAAAAAAATTTAAAATTATGATTTATCTTACTGTAATAATTATGTAATTAATAATAAAACAGATTGACATTGTTCTATTAGCAGATAATCACTAAGGAGTCGATTTTTTTTTAAATACATTCATTTCTCGTAAAGTGCAATTTCAAATCGTCGCCATCTTGTTTGTAATGAAGATAAACAAAAATTTCTTAAATGGTATTAAAGAATGGATTATAACTAAAAAATCTTAAAGATATTCAGGTTGTTCCAATAGCGGATAATCAGTTAGGAGTTGATTTTTTTTAAATACATTCATTTCTCGTAATGGCAATTTTAAATCGACGCGATCTTGTTTGTAATGAAGGTAAACAAAAATTTCATAGAGGGTATTGAAGAATGGATTATAACTAAAGAATCCTTAAAAGATTGAGGTTGTTTCAATGGCGGATAATCACTTAAGAGTTGATTTTTTTAAATACATTCATTTCTCGTAAAGTGCAATTTCAAATCGACGCCATCTTGTTTGTAATGAAGATAAACAAAAATTTCTTAGAGAGTATTGAAGAATGGATTATAACTAAAGAATCTTAAGCGATTGAGGTTGTTCTAATGGCGGATAATCACTTAGGAGTCGATTTTTTTTTAATACATTCATTTCTCGTAAAGTGCAATTTCAAATCGTCGCCATCTTGTTTGTAATGAAGATAAACAAAAAATTCTTAAATGGTATTAAAGAATGGATTATAACTAAAAAATCTTAAAGATATTCAGGTTGTTCCAATAGCGGATAATCAGTTAGGAGTTGATTTTTTTTTAAATACATTCATTTCTCGTAAAGTGCAATTTCAAATCGTCGCCATCTTGTTTGTAATGAAGATAAACAAAAATTTCTTAAAGGGTATTGAAGAATAGATTATAACTAAAGAATCTTAGGTAGATTGAGGTTGTTCCAATGGCGGATAATCACTTAGGAGTCAATTTTTTTAAGTAAATTCATTTCTCGTAAAGTGCAATTTTAAATCGACGCCATCTTGTTTGTAATGAAGATAAACAAAAATTTCTTAGAGGGTATTGTAGAATGGATTATAACTAAAGAATCTTAGAGAGATTGAGGTTGCTATAATGACGGATAATCACTTAGGAGTCGATTTTTTTTAAATACATTCATTTCTCGCAAAGTGCAATTTCAAATCGACGCCATTTTGTTTGTAATGAAGATAAACGAAAAATTCTTAGAGAGTATTGAAGAATGGATTATAGCTAAAGAATCTTAGAATGATGGAGGTTTTTCTAATGGCGGATAATCACTAAAGAGTCGATTTTTTTAAATACATTCATTTCTCGTAAAGTGCAATTTCAAATCGACTCCATCTTGTTTGTAATGAAGATAAACAAAAATTTTTTAGAGAGTATTGAAAAATGGATTATAACTAAAGAATCTTAAAGAGATTGAGGTTGTTCCAATAGCGGATAATCACTTAAGAGTCGATATTCTTTAAATACATTCATTTCTCGTAAAGTGCAATTTCAAATTGACGACATCTTGTTTGTAATGAAGATAAACAAAAATTTCTTAAAGGGTATTGAAGAATGGATTATAACTAAAGAATCTTAAAGAGGTTGAGGTTGTTCCAATGGCGGATAATTACTTAGGAGTCGATTTTTTTAAATACATTCATTTCTCGTAAAGTGCAATTTCAAATCGACGCCATTTTGTTTGTAATGAAGATAAACGAATAATTCTTAGAGAGTATTGAAGAATGGATTATAACTAAAGAATCCTTAAGAGATTGAGGTTGTTCCAATAGCGGATAATCACTTAGGAGTTGATTTTTTTTTAAATACATTCATTTCTCGTAAAGTGCAATTTCAAATCGACGCCATCTTGTTTGTAATAAAGATAAACAAAAATGTCTTAAAGGGTATTGAAGAATGGATTATAACTAAAGAATCTTAAAGAGATTGAGGTTGTTCCAATGGCGGATAATCACTTAGGAGTCGATTTTTTAAATACATTCATTTCTCGTAATGTGCAATTTCAAATCGACGCCATCTTGGTTGTAATGAAGATAAACAAAAATTTCTTAAAGGGTATTGAAGAATGGATTATAGCTAAAGAATCTTAGAGAGATTGAGGTTGTTTAAATGGCGGATAATCACTTGAGAGTCGATTTTTTTTAAATACCTTCATTTCTTGTAAAGTGCAATTTCAAATCGACGCCATCTTGTTTGTAATGAAGAGAAACAAAAATTTCTTAAAGGGTATTGAAGAATGGATTATAGCTAAAGAATCTTAGGTAGATTGAGGTTGTTCCAATGGCGGATAATCACTTAGGAGTCGATTTTTTTTTAATACATTCATTTCTCGTAAAGTGCAATTTCAAACCGACGCCATCTTGTTTGTAATGAAGATAAACAAAAATTTCTTAAAGGGTATTGAAGAATGGATTATAGCTAAAGAATCTTAGGTAGATTGAGGTTGTTCCAATGGCGGATAATCACTTAGGAGTCGATTTTTTTTTAATACATTCATTTCTCGTAAAGTGCAATTTCAAATCGTCGCCATCTTGTTTGTAATGAAGATAAACAAAAAATTCTTAAATGGTATTAAAGAATGGATTATAACTAAAAAATCTTAAAGATATTCAGGTTGTTCCAATAGCGGATAATCAGTTAGGAGTTGATTTTTTTTTAAATACATTCATTTCTCGTAAAGTACAATTTCAAATCGTCGCCATCTTGTTTGTAATGAAGATAAACAAAAATTTCTTAAAGGGTATTGAAGAATAGATTATAACTAAAGAATCTTAGGTAGATTGAGGTTGTTCCAATGGCGGATAATCACTTAGGAGTCAATTTTTTTAAGTAAATTCATTTCTCGTAAAGTGCAATTTTAAATCGACGCCATCTTGTTTGTAATGAAGATAAACAAAAATTTCTTAGAGGGTATTGTAGAATGGATTATAACTAAAGAATCTTAGAGAGATTGAGGTTGCTATAATGACGGATAATCACTTAGGAGTCGATTTTTTTTAAATACATTCATTTCTCGCAAAGTGCAATTTCAAATCGACGCCATTTTGTTTGTAATGAAGATAAACGAAAAATTCTTAGAGAGTATTGAAGAATGGATTATAGCTAAAGAATCTTAGAATGATGGAGGTTTTTCTAATAGCGGATAATCACTAAAGAGTCGATTTTTTTAAATACATTCATTTCTCGTAAAGTGCAATTTCAAATCGACTCCATCTTGTTTGTAATGAAGATAAACAAAAATTTTTTAGAGAGTATTGAAAAATGGATTATAACTAAAGAATCTTAAAGAGATTGAGGTTGTTCCAATAGCGGATAATCACTTAAGAGTCGATATTCTTTAAATACATTCATTTCTCGTAAAGTGCAATTTCAAATTGACGACATCTTGTTTGTAATGAAGATAAACAAAAATTTCTTAAAGGGTATTGAAGAATGGATTATAACTAAAGAATCTTAAAGAGGTTGAGGTTGTTCCAATGGCGGATAATTACTTAGGAGTCGATTTTTTTAAATACATTCATTTCTCGTAAAGTGCAATTTCAAATCGACGCCATTTTGTTTGTAATGAAGATAAACGAATAATTCTTAGAGAGTATTGAAGAATGGATTATAACTAAAGAATCCTTAAGAGATTGAGGTTGTTCCAATAGCGGATAATCACTTAGGAGTTGATTTTTTTTTAAATACATTCATTTCTCGTAAAGTGCAATTTCAAATCGACGCCATCTTGTTTGTAATAAAGATAAACAAAAATGTCTTAAAGGGTATTGAAGAATGGATTATAACTAAAGAATCTTAAAGAGATTGAGGTTGTTCCAATGGCGGATAATCACTTAGGAGTCGATTTTTTAAATACATTCATTTCTCGTAATGTGCAATTTCAAATCGACGCCATCTTGGTTGTAATGAAGATAAACAAAAATTTCTTAAAGGGTATTGAAGAATGGATTATAGCTAAAGAATCTTAGAGAGATTGAGGTTGTTTAAATGGCGGATAATCACTTGAGAGTCGATTTTTTTTAAATACCTTCATTTCTTGTAAAGTGCAATTTCAAATCGACGCCATCTTGTTTGTAATGAAGAGAAACAAAAATTTCTTAAAGGGTATTGAAGAATGGATTATAGCTAAAGAATCTTAGGTAGATTGAGGTTGTTCCAATGGCGGATAATCACTTAGGAGTCGATTTTTTTTTAATACATTCATTTCTCGTAAAGTGCAATTTCAAACCGACGCCATCTTGTTTGTAATGAAGATAAACAAAAATTTCTTAAAGGGTATTGAAGAATGGATTATAGCTAAAGAATCTTAGAGAGATTGAGGTTGTTTAAATGGCGGATAATCACTTGAGAGTCGATTTTTTTTAAATACCTTCATTTCTTGTAAAGTGCAATTTCAAATCGACGCCATCTTGTTTGTAATGAAGAGAAACAAAAATGTCTTAAAGGGTATTGAAGAATGGATTATAGCTAAAGAATCTTAGGTAGATTGAGGTTGTTCCAATGGCGGATAATCACTTAGGAGTCGATTTTTTTTTAATACATTCATTTCTCGTAAAGTGCAATTTCAAATCGTCGCCATCTTGTTTGTAATGAAGATAAACAAAAAATTCTTAAATGGTATTAAAGAATGGATTATAACTAAAAAATCTTAAAGATATTCAGGTTGTTCCAATAGCGGATAATCAGTTAGGAGTTGATTTTTTTTTAAATACATTCATTTCTCGTAAAGTGCAATTTCAAATCGTCGCCATCTTGTTTGTAATGAAGATAAACAAAAATTTCTTAAAGGGTATTGAAGAATAGATTATAACTAAAGAATCTTAGGTAGATTGAGGTTGTTCCAATGGCGGATAATCACTTAGGAGTCAATTTTTTTAAGTAAATTCATTTCTCGTAAAGTGCAATTTTAAATCGACGCCATCTTGTTTGTAATGAAGATAAACAAAAATTTCTTAGAGGGTATTGTAGAATGGATTATAACTAAAGAATCTTAGAGAGATTGAGGTTGCTATAATGACGGATAATCACTTAGGAGTCGATTTTTTTTAAATACATTCATTTCTCGCAAAGTGCAATTTCAAATCGACGCCATTTTGTTTGTAATGAAGATAAACGAAAAATTCTTAGAGAGTATTGAAGAATGGATTATAGCTAAAGAATCTTAGAATGATGGAGGTTTTTCTAATAGCGGATAATCACTAAAGAGTCGATTTTTTTAAATACATTCATTTCTCGTAAAGTGCAATTTCAAATCGACTCCATCTTGTTTGTAATGAAGATAAACAAAAATTTTTTAGAGAGTATTGAAAAATGGATTATAACTAAAGAATCTTAAAGAGATTGAGGTTGTTCCAATGGCGGATAATTACTTAGGAGTCGATATTCTTTAAATACATTCATTTCTCGTAAAGTGCAATTTCAAATTGACGACATCTTGTTTGTAATGAAGATAAACAAAAATTTCTTAAAGGGTATTGAAGAATGGATTATAACTAAAGAATCTTAAAGAGGTTGAGGTTGTTCCAATGGCGGATAATTACTTAGGAGTCGATTTTTTTAAATACATTCATTTCTCGTAAAGTGCAATTTCAAATCGACGCCATTTTGTTTGTAATGAAGATAAACGAATAATTCTTAGAGAGTATTGAAGAATGGATTATAACTAAAGAATCCTTAAGAGATTGAGGTTGTTCCAATAGCGGATAATCACTTAGGAGTTGATTTTTTTTTAAATACATTCATTTCTCGTAAAGTGCAATTTCAAATCGACGCCATCTTGTTTGTAATAAAGATAAACAAAAATGTCTTAAAGGGTATTGAAGAATGGATTATAACTAAAGAATCTTAAAGAGATTGAGGTTGTTCCAATGGCGGATAATCACTTAGGAGTCGATTTTTTAAATACATTCATTTCTCGTAATGTGCAATTTCAAATCGACGCCATCTTGGTTGTAATGAAGATAAACAAAAATTTCTTAAAGGGTATTGAAGAATGGATTATAACTAAAGAATCCTTAAGAGATTGAGGTTGTTCCAATGGCGGATAATCACTTAGGAGTCGTTTTTTAAATACATTCATTTCTCGTAAAGTGCAATTTTAAATCGACGCCATCTTGTTTGTAATGAAGATAAACAAAAAATTCTTAAAGGGTATTAAAGAATAAATTATAACTGAAGAATTTTGAAAAGATTAAAGTTGTTCTAATGACGGATAATCAATTAGAAGTCGATTTTTTTAAATACATTCATTTCTCGTAAAGTGCAATTTCAAATCGACGCCATCTTGCTTGTAATGAAGATAAACTAAAAATTCTCAGAGAGCATTAAAGAATGGATTATAGCTAAAGAATCCTTAAGAGATTGCGGTTGTTCCAATGGCGGATAATCACTTAGGAGTCGATTTTTTAAATACATTCATTTCTCGTAAAGTGCAATTTCAAAACAACGCCATCTTGTTTGTGATGAAGATCTACAAATATTTCTTAAAGGGTATTGAAGAATGGATTATAACTAAAGAATCTTAGAGAGATTGAGGTTGTCCTAATAACGGATAATCACTTAAGAATTGATTTTTTTTAAATACATTCATTTCTCGTAAAGTGCAATTTCAAATCGACGCCATCTTGTTTGTAATGAAGATAAATGAAATATTCTTAGAGAGTATTAAAGAATGGATTATAACTAAAGAATCTTAAAGAAATTGAGTTTGTTCCAATGGCGGATAATCACTTAGGAGTCGATTTTTTTTTAAATACATTCATTTCTCGTAGAGTGCAATTTCAAATCGACGCCATCTTGTTTGTAATGAAGATAAACAAACATTTCTTAGAGAGTATTGAAGAATGGATTATAGCTAAAGAATCTTAGAGAGATTGAGGTTGTTCCAATGGTGGATAATCACTTAGGAGTCGTTTTTTTTAAATACATTCATTTCTCGTAAAGTGCAATTTTAAATCGACGCCATCTTGTTTGTAATGAAGGTAAACAAAAATTTCATAGAGGGTATTGAAGAATGGATTGTAACTAAAGAATTTTAAAGAGATTGAGGTTGTTCCAATGGCGGATAATCACTTAAGAGTCGATTTTTTTTAAATACATTTATTTCTCGTAATGTGCAGTTTCAAATCGACGCCATCTTGTTTGTGATGAAGATAAACAAAAATTTCTTAAAGAGTATTGAAGAATGGATTATAACTAAAGAATCCTTAAGAGATTGAAGGTGTTCCAATGTCGGATAATCACTTAGGAGTCGATTTTTTTTAAATACATTCATTTCTCGTAAAGTGCAATTTCAAATCGACGCCATCTTGTTTGTAATGAAAATAAACAAAAATTTCTTAGAAGGTATTGAAGAATGGATTATAAGTAAAGAATCTTAAAGAATAGAGGTTGTTCCAATGGCGGATAATCACTTAGGAGTCGATTTTTTTTAAATACATTCATTTCTCGTAAAGTGCAATTTCAAATCGTCGCCATCTTGTTTGTAATGAAAATAAACAAAAATTTCTTAGAAGGTATTGAAGAATGGATTATAAGTAAAGAATCTTAAAGAATAGAGGTTGTTCCAATGGCGGATAATCACTTAGGAGTCGTTTTTTTAAATACATTCATTTCTCATAAAGTGCAATTTAAAATCGACGCCATCTTGTTTGTAATGAAGGTAAACAAAAATTTCATAGAGGGTACTGAAGAATGGATTATAACTAAAGAATCTTAAAGAAATTGAGGTTGTTCCAATGGTGGATAATCATTTAGGAGTCGATTTTTTTTAAATACATTCATTTCTCGTAAAGTGCAATTTCAAATCGACGCCATCTTGTTTGTAATGAAGATAAACAAAAATTTCTTAGAGGGTATTGAAGAATGGATTATAGCTAAAGAATCTTAGGTAGATTGAGGTTGTTCCAATGGTGGATAATCACTTAGGAGTCGATTTTTTTTTAAATACATTCATTTCTCGTAAAGTGCAATTTCAAATCGACGCCATCTTGTTTGTAATGAAAATAAACAAAAATTTCTTAGAAGGTATTGAAGAATGGATTATAAGTAAAGAATCTTAAAGAATAGAGGTTGTTCCAATGGCGGATAATCACTTAGGAGTCGATTTTTTTTAAATACATTCATTTCTTGTAAAGTGCAATTTCAAAACGACGCCATCTTGTTTGTAATGAAGATAAACAGAAAATTCTTAGAGAGTATTGAAAAATGGATTATAGCTGAAGAATCTTAGAGGGATTGAGGTTGTTCCAATGGCGGATAATCACTTGAGAGCCGATTTTTTTAAATACATTAATTTCTCGTAAAGTGCAATTTCAAATCGACGCCATCTTGTTTGTAATGGAGATGAACAAAAATTTCTTAAAGTGTATTGAAGAATGGATTATAATTAAAGAATCTTAAAGAAATTGAGGTTGTACCAATGGCGGATAATCACTTAAGAGTCGATTTTTTTTAAATACATTCAATTCTCGTAAAGTGCAATTTCAAATCGTCACCATCTTGTTTGTAATGAAGATAAACAAAAATTTCTTAAAGGGTATTGAAGAATAGATTATAACTAAAGAATCTTAGGTAGATTGAGGTTGTTCCAATGGCGGATAATCACTTAGGAGTCAATTTTTTTAAGTAAATTCATTTCTCGTAAAGTGCAATTTTAAATCGACGCCATCTTGTTTGTAATGAAGATAAACAAAAATTTCTTAGAGGGTATTGTAGAATGGATTATAACTAAAGAATCTTAGAGAGATTGAGGTTGTTATAATGACGGATAATCACTTAGGAGTCGATTTTTTTTAAATACATTCATTTCTCGTAAAGTGCAATTTCAAAACGACGCCATCTTTTTTGTAATGAAGATAAATAAAAATTTCTTAGAGGGTATTAAAGAATGGATTATAACTAAAGAATCTTAGAGAGACTGAGGTTGTTCTAATAGCGGATAATCACTTAGGAGTCGATTTTTTTTAAATACATTCATTTCTCGTAAAGTGCAATTTCAAACCGACACCATCTTGTTTGTAATGAAGATAAATAAAATTTTCTTAG
The DNA here is from genome assembly GCA_963969525.1 of Ontholestes murinus. Classification (NCBI taxonomy): domain Eukaryota; kingdom Metazoa; phylum Arthropoda; class Insecta; order Coleoptera; family Staphylinidae; genus Ontholestes; species Ontholestes murinus. Next base: position 3,396,152 of record OZ018388.1, on the reverse strand, counting down.
AGGGTATTGAATAATGGATTATAGCTAAAGAATCTTAAACAAACTGAGGTTGTTCCAATGGCGGATATTCACTTAGGAGTCGATTTTTTTAAATACATTCATTTCTCGTAAAGTGCAATTTCAAATCGACGCCATCTTGTTTGTAATGAAGATAAACAAAAATTTCTTAGAGGGTATTGACGAATGGATTATAACTAAAGAATCTTAAAGAAATTGAGGTTGTTCTAATGGCGGATAATCAATTAGGAGTCGATTTTTTTTAAATACAATCATTTCTCGTAAAGAGCAATTTCAAATCGACGCCATCTTGTTTGTAATGAAGATAAACAAAAATTTCTTAGAGAGTATTGAAAAATGGATTATAGCTAAAGAATATTAGAGGGATTGAGGTTGTTCAAATGGCGGATAATCACTTAGGAGTTGATTTTTTTCAAATACATTCATTTCTTGTAAAGTGCAATTTCAAATCGACGCCATCTTGTTTGTAATGAAGATAAATTAAAAATTCTTAGAGAGTGTTGAAGAACGGATTATAACTAAAGAATCTTAAAAAGATTGAGGTTGCTCTAATGGCGGATAATCACTTAGGGGTCGGTTTTTTTAAATATATTCATTTCTCGTAAAGTGTAATTTCAAATCGACGCCATCTTGTTTGTAATGAAGATGAATAAAAATTTCTTAAAAGGTATTGAAAAACGGATTATAACTAAAGAATCTTAGAGAGATTGAGGTTGTTTAAATGGCGGATAATCACTTGAGAGTCGATTTTATTTAAATACATTCATTTCTCGTAAAGTGCAATTTCAAATCGACGCCATCTTGTTTGCAATGAAGATAAACAAAACATTCTTAGAGTGTATTGAAGAATGGATTATAGCTAAAAAAATCTTGGAGAGTTTGAGGTTGTTCTAATGGCGGATAATCACTTGGGGTCGATTTTTCTTAAATTCTAATAATAGATAACAATTTGACAGATGGTGGAATTTAATTACTTTACTCTCTAAACATGTTACATAAAATTAATAAATAATTTGTTTGTGCTGACCTTTTATTTGCATACCGCGGGCAGCGTGTCCTTCGGGACTCCTCGCCAAGAGCCCACTGTGAGATATTTTGCCTTCCATCTTTGGTCGATGGTAATTATGGTAATTTTGTATAGCACGTGTGTACACCTTTATTGTTTCCTTCCTTCACGCGCACATAATCACTAAACACTAGGATACTCCCCCTTTATTGGCACAAGAAATCACAATGCGTTTAATATCTGAAACAAAAGAAAAAATCATTGACCAAACATTAATAAAAACTTGTTTGTAAAGTTTTGTTCACCTATTAAACTTTGCCTTTATTAGGTCTACAACTTCACACGTTTATGACTCAGCCAGACGGGAAAATATCGTCAGATAAAATCCGCACAGCGGTTTCGCGAATAAATTAAGAGATGATTGCTGACTGATGTCATACACGAAAAATGCCATACAAAGACACAAAGAAACTCGTCGTTTACACAACATGGTTTACTTTATTAATTTAAATAGTAATATTATTATTGTAAATAAAACACACCTTTTACAAACTTACTCGATGTTTGATATTTTGAATTTTATTTATTAAAATAATAGTTTAATAAGTACTGAATCGATATTTATTATACATTTTTAAATTTGAATTTGTAAACATTGAAATTTTCAATGATTTATTAAATCATGCACCAAAATAAAACTTGTCAGTAATTATTAATTTTTTACACTTATTTCAAAGGTGTTGTTTTGAATTTTATTTACTGAAATGATGGTTTATTGCATGCTGAATCCATATTTATTATTAGTTTTGATATTTTACTTTTCGTTAATATTAAAAAATCACATTAATTAATTCATATGAAAATGTAGTGACCTAATACATATATTTTTTTAACTGGCAAAAAAAAAACTTATACAACCCGTGCCTTTTTAAGGCAGTCGCGGCGTTTCTAAATCCGCACATGTTCTGCCGTTATATAAAAACAGGTTTGGACTTTTTAACAAGCGTCGGTCAACAGTTTCCGTTTTCTATCTCGCAATTGACCCGTATCGATTATATACGCACGTCCAGTCCCTACGATTTCAATACTGAACAACATAGCAAACATCCCAATACAAATTTTATTTTTTAACAGTAGGAAAAAGTCACAACAATTCAAATAATTTTATTGTAAATTCTTAATCTGAATAATTGATTAAGTCTGCAAATTAATTAAGGTAATTTATATAGTTATCATATGAAATTTCCATTATAAAGTTATGTAACTTGTTGGAAATAAATATTATTATTATGACCATTAATTAAAAGATGAAGATTCTATTGTCTTTGTTTATTATGCAAATAAATCAATTTATTATTATTATTAACAATTATATTTTTTACCTATCCTTAAGGTTTTTATTTATTTGATTGATAAAAGTGATATTATTCGTAATTACTTAAATTACTTAACAAATTAAGGTGGTCGGATATAGAATTCGGTCGGTGGGCAGACAGGAAATGGTAAAGAAATGGTGGAGACGATTTCGTGATGGTCGTGATGGAATCGTGACTTTTCACGGTAACGTCCGTAGCGTGAATAAACGCGAAGGTATAATTTTGTATCGGACTTAAATTATTTACGCCAAAAAAAAGGTGACATTCTTTAAAACTGTAAGAAATCTTAAATATATAAAATTTCACTTAAATCACTAATAAATCTTAAATCTCCAGTCAAGGTTATGCTACGATCATTCATTTTGAATGTTTTTGAGGTTAGAGGGTGGGATAGTGGCCACCCACCCACCCTACATAAACATTTGAATTTAAACCTCAACACTGCTGTTTAATTTCTAAACATCAACACAAAAACTGCTGTCGTTTCTGAGAACTGAAACAGTGACAGTGATTAAAGTACAAATGTATATGTAGGGTGGGTGGGTGGCCACTATCCCACCCTCCAATCATTAAAACATAAACGCCGTTTTGATAAAATTTATATTTAATCACGAGAAAATTTTAACTTCATTGATTACGTAACTATTGTCCTTAAATCAAAAAATTGAATATTAAATCCTCGTCTATGATGCAATGAATGAAAGGTAGGATAGTGGCCACCCACCCACCCTACATAAACACTGAAATTTAAGCCACAACACTACTGTTTCATTTCTAAACAACATCAACACAAAAACTGCTGTCGTTTCTGAGAACTGAAACAATGACAGTGATTTAAGTTATAAATGTATATGTAGGGTGGGTGGGTGGCCACTATTCCACCCTCCAATCATTAAAACATAAACGTCATTTTGATAAAATTTATATTTAATCACGAGAAAATTTTAACTTTGTTAATTACGTAACTATTGCCTTTACATCAATAAATTTATTATTAAATCCTCGTCTATGATACAATAAATTAAGGGTAGGATAGTGGCCACCCACCCACCTTACATAAACATTGAAATTTAAGCCACAAGACTGCTGTTTAATTTCTAAACAACATTAACCAAAACACTGCAGTCGTTTCTAAGAACTAAAACAGTGTCAGTGATTAAAGTACAAATATATATGTAGGGTGGGTGGGTGGCCACTATCCCACCCTCCAATCATTTAAACATAAGCGCCAGTTTGATAGAATAAATATTTAATCACGAGAAAATTTTAACATTATTGATTACGTAACTATTGTACTTATATCAAAAAATTAAATATTAAATTCTTGTCTGTGATGTAATGATTGAAAGGTAGGATAGTGGCCACCCACCCACCCTACATAAACATTTGAATTTAAACCACAAGACTGCTGCTTAATTCCAAAACCACATTAACACGAACACTGCTTTTGTTTCCAAGAACTAAAACAGTGGCGGTGATGAAAGTACAAATGTATATGTAGGGTGGGTGGGTGGCCACTATCCCACCCTCCAATCATTAAAACATAAACGCCGTTTTGATAAAATTTATATTTAATCACGAGAAAATTTTAACTTTGTTGATTACGTAACTGTTGTCTATACATCAATAAATTTATTATTAAATCCTCGTCTGTGATGCAATGAATTAAAGGTAGGATAGTGGCCACCCACCCACCCTACATAAACATTTAAATTTAAGCCACAAAACTACTGTCTAATATCTAAACAACATCAACACAAACACTGCTGTCGTTTCTAAGAACTACAACAGTGAGAGTGATTAAAGTTCAAATGTATATGTAGGGTGGGTGGGTGGCCTCTATCCCACCTTCCAATCACTAAAACATAAACGCCGTTTTGATAAAATTTATATTTAATCACGAGAAAATGTTAACTTTGTTGATTACGTAACTTTTGCCTTTACATCAATAAATTTATTATTAAATCCTCGTCTGTGATGCAATGAATGAAAGGTAGGATAGTGGCCACCCACCCACCCTACATAAACATTGAAATTTAAGGCGCAACTTTATTGTTTAATTTCTAAACAACATCAACACGAAAACTGCTGTCGTTTCTGAGAACTGAAACAGTGATAGCGTTGAAAGTACAAATATATATGTAGGGTGGGTGGGTGGCCTCTATACCACCCTCCAATCATTAAAACATAAGCACTGATTTGATAGAATAAATATTTATATACTTAATAAATGTAAACTTTATTTATTACGTAACTATAGCTTCTATATCAATTTTTTTTATTAAATCCTTGTCTGTGGTGCAGTAAATGGAGGATATGATTATGTAACTTGAAAATTGTAAATTTGATAAAAACCTTTTAATAATTTTGAAAGAAAATATCTAGAAATTTAGTAGGAAAATCTACTTAAGAATGTTCGCAATTTTAAAGCTAAAAACGAAATGTTTAGTTATTTTGAACCAAATTCTTCGCAGTACAAATTTCTGCAAGGAAATTTTGAGACGAAAATTCTTGAAAAAATTTTAACCAATTCAAAAAATGCATAAAACACCTGACGAAAAATTCTTGACAATCTTGCTAAAAATTTTTGCAATTTTGAAATAACTTAAATTTAAAAAAATGTAAAAAATCTGATTAGTTAAATTACGAAAGGGTGAAGAATAGAAAAATAATTGAAAAGATTTCGGTAGAAGATATAGAAGCCTCGAACAAATTGGGGAGAAATTTTAAAGAAATAGAGCTTAAGAATTCTATAAACCTTGAAAGAAATCTACATTGAAATTTGTCATGAAGATTACTAAAAATTTTCTTAAGATAAATAAAGAAAAAAATCTCTAGTATAAAAAACAATTGCTGGAAAATACAGAACACTAAAAGGAAAGAGCTTAATAATTGTAGATTTAAAAAGTTTTCAATATCTGGAAGGGAGAAACTAGAAATGTGGTAAAATTATCTCAATTTTAAAGCTAAAAACTTTGGTAGAAAATTTTCCAAATGAAAGGAAAATTACTAATAAAACTATAAAGCATATTATTCGAAAACAATATTTTTTTGTAATTTGGATGTGAATATAAAATTTATCTAAATTCGTTGGAGTTAAAATGTTTGTAAAAATAAAGAAATTTTGAAAAAAGGGCTCAAAAATTCTAGAAATCTCGAAGAAATCATACTCTAAAATTCTAAAAATCTTACACTACAGATCACGGAAAAAAAAAAATTGAAAATAAAATTGTAGATTTGATGAATAATTTAAAAAATCTGAAACAAAATAATTCTAGAAGTTTTGAAACAAATTTCTTGCAATTTTGAAGGAAAAATTCTTTTAAAACTACAACAAATTTTTGCAATTTGTAAGTGAAATGCACGCAAATTTTTGAACTGAAAGACAAATTACTGAAAAATTTTAGTTCAAATACTTAAAATCATCCAGATTTCTTAACAATTGACAGAGATATCAGTAGATTTTTTTTAAATTTGAATAGAATTCTATAAGAGATTTTGAGGAAGAAAAGCTCAAAAAATCGAGATAAATTTCTGAAATTCTAAAAATCTTACAAGAACAATAATTGAATTAAGCTGATAATGGAAAAAATCTCTTAAATAGAAAAGAAATTGTTGAAAAAATACATTAAAAGAAATAAGCATAATAATTATCGAAGAGTTTTAAAAATCTAGAAGACTGACATAAAAAACTGCTTAAAAATTTTAGAATAATATTCTCACAATTTTAAAGCTGAAAATTTCCACAGTAGTAAAAATTACGGATAAAAGTATAGACCATTTTATAGACAATTTAAAAATCCTAAAGCCAAGTCCTTTGGAAACAAATTTTTGAAATTTGATAAAAATTTTGTGAAAATTTTTTACATCAACTATTTTTTTATTAAATCCTTGTCTACCCTACATAAACATTTGATTTTAAGCCACAAAACTGTTATGTAATTTATAAACAACATTAACACAAACACTTCTGATGTTTCTGAGAACTAAAACACTGTCAGTGATTGAAGTCCAAATGTAGATGTAGGGTGGATGGGTGGTCTCTATACCACCATCCACTCATTAAAACATAAGCGCTAATTTGATAAAATTTATACTTAACCACGAGAAAATTCTAACACTATTAATTACGAAACTATTGTCTCTATTTCAATAAATTTATTATTACATCCTCGTCTATGATGCAATGAATGAAAGGTAGGATAGTGGCCACCCACCCACCCTACATAAACATTGGAATTTAAGTCACAACACTACTATTTAATTTCTAAACATCAACACAAAAACTGCTGTCATTTCTGAAAACTAAAACAGTGACAGTGATTAAACTACAAATGTATATGTAGGGTGGGTGGGTGGCCACTATCCCACCCTCCAATCATTAAAACATAAACGCCGTTTTGATAAAATTTATATTTAATCACGAGAAATTTTTAACTTTGTTAATTACGTAACTATTGCCTTTACATCAATAAATTTATTATTAAATCCTCGTCTATGATGCAATGAATGAAAGGTAGGATAGTGGCCACCCACCCACCCTATATAAACATTTGAATCTTAACCACAAGATTACTGTTTAATTTCTAAACAACATTAACACAAAAACTGCTGTCGTTTCTGAAAACTAAAACAGTGACAGTGATTAAAGTACAAATGTATATGTAGGGTGGGTGGGTGGCCACTATCCCACCCTCCAATCATTAAAACATAAACGCCGTTTTGATAAAATTTATATTTAATCACGAGAAATTTTTAACTTTGTTAATTATGTAACTGTTGAATGAAGGGTAGGATAGTGGCCACCCACCCACCCTACATAAACACTGAAATTTAAGCCACAACACTACTGTTTAATTTCTAAACAACATCAACACAAAAACTGCTGTCGTTTCTGAGAACTGAAACAGTGACAGTGATTGAAGTACAAATGTATATGTAGGGTGGGTGGGTGGCCACTATCCCACCCTCCAATCATTAAAACATAAACGGCGTTTTGATAAAATTTATATTTAATCACGAGAAAATTTTAACTTTGTTGATTACGTATCTATTGCCGCTACATCAATAAATTTATTATTAGATCCTCATCTATGATGTAATGAATGGAGGGTAGGATAGTGGCCACCCACCCACCCTACATAAACATGTGAATTAAAGCCACTAAACTACTGTTTAATTCCTAAACAACATCAACATAAAAACTGCTGTTGTTTCTAAAAAACTAAATCAGTGACAGTGATAAAAGTTCAAATGTATATGTAGGGTGGGTGGGTGGCCTCTATCCCACCCTCCAATCACTGAAACATAAGCGCCAATTTAATAGAATAAATATTTAATCACGAGAAAATGTTAACTTTAATGATTACGTATCTAGTGCCTTTATATCAATAAATTTATTATTAAATCCTCGTCTATGATGCAATGAATGAAAGGTAGGATAGTGGCCACCCACCCAACCTACATAAACATTTGAATCTTAAGCACAAGACTACTGTTTATTTTCTAAACAACATTAACACAAAAACTGTTGTCGTTTCTGAAAACTAAAACAGTGATAGTGATTAAAGTACAAATGTATATGTAGGGTGGGTGGGTGGCCACTATCCCACCCTCTAATCACTAAAACATAAACGCCGTTTTGATAAAATTTATATTTAAGCACGAGAAAATTTTAACTTTGTTGATTACCTAACAACAATAAATTTATTACTAAATCCTCGTCTATGATGCAATGAATGAAAGGTAAGATAGTGGCCACCCACCCACCCTACATAAACCTAGAAATTTAAGCCACAACACTACTGTTTAATTTCTAAACAACATCAATACAAAAACTGCTGTTGATTCTGAAAATTAAAACAGTGACAGTGATTAAAGTACAAATGTATATGTAGGGTGGGTGGGTGGCCACTATTCCACCCTCCAATCATTAAAACATAAACGGCGTTTTGATAAAATTTATATTTAATCACGAGAAATTTTTAACTTTGTTAATTACGTAACTGTTGCCTTTACATCAATAAATTTATTATTAAATCCTCGTCTATGATGCAATGAATGAAAGGTAGAATAGTGGCCACCCACCCACCCTACATAAACATTGTAATTTAAGCCACAACACTACTGTTTAATTTCTAAACAACATCAACACTAAAACTGCTGTCGTTTCTGAAAACTGAAACAGTGACAGTGATTAAAGTACAAATGTATATGTAGGGTGGTTGGGTGGCCACTATCCCACCCTCCAATCATTAAAACATTAACGCCGTTTTGATAAAATTTATATTTAATCACGAGAAATTTTTAACTTTGTTAATTATGTAACTGTTGCCTTTACATCAATAAATTTATTATTAAATCCTCGTCTATGATGCAATGAATGAAAGGTAGGATAGTGGCCACCCACCCAACCTACATAAACATTTCAATCTTAGCCACAAGACTGCTGTTTAATTTCTAAACAAAATTAACACAAAAACTGCTGTCGTTTCTGAGAACTGAAACAGTGACAGTGATTAAAGTACAAATGTATATGTAGGGTGGGTGGGTGGCCACTATCCCACCCTCCAATCATTAAAACATAAACGCCGTTTTGATAAAATTTATATTTAATCACGAGAAATTTTTAACTTTGTTAATTACGTAACTGTTGCCTTTACATCAATAAATTTATTATTAAATCCTCGTCTGTGATGCAATGAATGAAAGGTGGATAGTGGCCACCCACCCACCCTACATAAACATTTCAATCTTAGCCACAAGACTGCTGTTTAATTTCTAAACAAAATTAACACAAAAACTGTTGTCGTTTCTGAAAACTAAAACAGTGACAGTGATCAAAGTACAAATGTATATGTAGGGTGGGTGGGTGGCCACTATTCCACCCTCCAATCATTAAAACATAAACGCCGTTTTGTTAAAATTTATATTTAATCACGAGAAAATTGTAACTTTGTTGATTACTTATCTATTGCCTTTACATCAATAAATTTATTATTAAATCCTCGTTTATGATGCAATGAATGAAAGGTAGGATAGTGGCCACCCACCCACCCTACATAAACACTGAAATTTAAGCCACAACACTACTGTTTAATTTCTAAACAACATCAACACAAAAACTGCTATCGTTTCTGAGAACTAAAACAGTAACAGTGATTAAAGTATAAATGTAGATGTAGGGTGGGTGGGTGGCCACTATCCCACCCTCCAATCAAAAAAACATAAACGTCGTTTTGATAAAATTTATATTTAATCACGAGAAAATTTTAACTTGGTTGATTACTTATCTATTGCCTTTACATCAATAAATTTATTATTAAATCCTCGTCTATGATGCAATGAATGAGAGGTAGGATATTGGCCACCCACCCACCCTACATAAACACTGAAATTTAAGCCATAACACTACTGTTTAATTTCTAAACAACATCAACACAAAAACTGCTTTCGTTTCTGAGAACTGAAACAGTGACAGTGATGAAAGTACAAATGTATATGTAGGGTGGGTGGATGGCCACTATCCCACCCTCCAATCATTAAAACATAAACGCCGTTTTGATAAAATTTATATTTAATCACGAGAAATTTTTAACTTTGTTAATTACGTAACTATTGCCTTTACATCAATAAAATTATTATTAAATCCTCGTCTATGATGCAATGAATGAAAGGTAGGATAGTGGCCACCCACCCACCCTACATAAACATTGAAATTTAAGCCACAACACTACTGTTTAATTTCTAAACAACATCAACACAAAACTGCTGTCGTCTCTGAGAACTGAAACAGTGACAGTGATTAAAGTACAAATGTATATGTAGGGTGGGTGGGTGACCACTATCCCACCCTCCAATCATTAAAACATAAACGCCGTTTTGATAAAATTTATATTTAATCACGAGAAAATTTTAACTTCATTGATTACGTAACTGTTGTACTTATATCAAAAAAATAAATATTAAATTCTTGTCTGTGATGCAATGAATGAAAGGTAGGATAGTGGCCACCCACCCACCCTACATAAACATTGAAATTTAGGCCACAACACTACTGTTTAAATTCTAAACAACATCAACACAAAAACTGCTGTCGTTTCTGAGAACTGAAACAGTGACAGTAATTAAAGTACAAAGGTATATGTAGGGTGGGTGGGTGGCCACTATCCCACCCTCCAATCATTGAAACATAAGCGCCAGTTTGATAGAATAAATATTTAATTACGAGAAGATGTTAACTTTATTGATTACGTAACTTTTGCCTTTACATCAATAAATTTATTATTAAATCCTCGTCTATGATGCAATGAATTAAAGGTAGGATAGTGGCCACCTACCCACCCTACATAAACATTTGATTTTAAGCCACAAGACTACTGTTTATTTTCTAAACAACATTAACACAAAAACTGTTGTCGTTTCTGAAAACTAAAACAGTGACAGTGATTAAAGTACAAATGTATATGTAGGGTGGGTGGGTGGCCACTATCCCACCCTCTAATCATTAAAACATAAGCGCCGATTTGACAGAATAAATATTTACATACAAGAAAATGTTAACATTATTGATTACGTAACTATTTTCTTTATTTCAATAAATTTATTATTAAATCCTTGTCTATGATGCAGTGAACGGAGGGTAGGATAGTGGCCACCCACCCACCCTACATAAACATTTGAATTCAATCCACAAAACTACTGTTTAATTTCTAAACGAGATCAACAAAAAAACTATGGTGGTTCCTAAAAACTAAAACAGTGACAGTGATTATAGTACAAATGTATATGTAGGGTGGGTGGGTGGCCACTATCCCACCCTCTAATCATTAAAACATAAGCGCCGTTTTGATAAAATTTATATTTAATCACGAGAAATTTTTAACTTTGTTGATTACGTAACTATTGTCCTTATATCAAAAAATTTAATATTAAATTCTTGTTTGTGATGTAGTGATTGAAGGGTAGGATAGTGGCCACCCACCCACCCTACATAAACATTTGAATTTAAACTACAAGACTGCTGTTAAATTTCAAAACCACATTAACACAAGCACTGCTGATATGTCCAAGAACTAAAACAGTCACAGTGATTATGGTACAAGTGTATATGTAGGGTGGGTGGGTGGCCTCTATCCCACCCTCTAATGATTAAAACATAAGCGCCGATTTGACAGAATAAATATTTATATACAAGAAAATGTTAACTTTATTGATTACGTAACGATTGTCTTTATTTCAATAAATTTATTATTAAATCCTTGACTATGATGCAATGAATGGAGGGTAGGATAGTGGCCACCCACCCACCCTACATAAACCTAGAAATGTAAGCCACAACACTACTGTTTAATTTCTAAACAACATCAACACAAAAGCTGCTGTCGTTTCTGAGAACTGAAACAGTGACAGTGATTAAAGTACAAATATATATGTAGGGTGGGTGGGTGGCCACTATCCCACCCTTCAATCAATAAAACATAAGTGCCGAATTAATCAAATAAATATTGAATTATTCAATTAGAGATAGAAATTTAAAAAATCAAAAATTAGACATTTTTGCAAATTATTAAAAAAAACACCATAAAATATGTAAATGAATATTATAAATAAGGAAACACGATGACTCTGTATGTACAGGGTGACTGACGAAAAACCTTTGGTGCTGTATCTCGCTTATTTTTTATCCGATTTTAATAAATAAAACATCAAATTAAACCTTGATTAGAAATTAAAAACACTTGGTTTGTTTCACAGAATATTTATTATTTTTTCTCTCCGACTAGTTTCGACAAAATGTCATTACTCCTTGATAATGACATTTTGTGGAAACTAGTCGGAGAGAAAAAATAATAAATATTCTGTGAAACAAACCAAGTGTTTTTAATTTCTAATCAAGATTTTTCAAATATGTTTCACCACGGGTTAAGTGAGCAATTAATTAAATATCAAATTAAACTATTTTTAAAAGACTTTAATAGGATCTGAACTGTTATTTTTCCTCGCACCCAGTTTTTGACAAAATACGATCAACATTTTTTTTTTAAATTGCACTGTATATATATTTTTATTGATTCGCAAGGAGATTTTTTTTCTGAATATAAAATTGTAGACAAATTTATCCATACATCAAACTTAAGTCGAGAAATTTAGAATTAAAAAAATAAATAAAAAGTCAAGTATCCATTGTAAACAATATACAGACGCTATTTTAAATGTCAAAAGTGGCAGTGACAGACATTGATACAATACTGCAACGATTTTTAATTATTTCATAATTAAAATTTTGCAATATTTCAAACACTCTACTAGAATTTTATGCTTCTACAGAAATCGTTTTTCAGTTTTTGAAATCTTGCAACATTTTTATTACGAAATTATTAAAAATCATTGCAGTATTGTACCAATGACTGACACTGTCACTTTTGACATTTGGAATAGGCTTTGTATATTGTTTACTATGGGTATTTGATTTTTAATTTTTTTTTTAATCCTCAATTTCTCGACTTTGGTTTGATGAATGGATAAAATCGTTTACAAATTTAGATTCAGAAAAAAATCTCCTTGCGGATCAGTACAAAATATATATACAGTGCAATTTGAAAAAAAAAAGTTGATCGTATTTTGTCAAAAACTGGATGCAAGAAAAAATATCAGTACAGTTCATATTAAAGCCTTTTAAAAATCATTTAATTTGATGTTTTATTTATTCAAATCGGATCAAAAATAAGCGAGATAGAGCACCAAAGGTTTTTCATCAGTCACCCTGTATAAATATTATTTTAAATTAAATTTTACAAATAATTCGAACATAATAAACAATTATTACATTCTGAGCACTTTTTATAAACGTTTTGTTGTCGTAGGTAGGAAACAGCCTCTCGCGGTACGTGACACAAATTCAAAACAGCGATGGTAAGGTTTAGGGCGCGAAAAATAAAATCGGCATACCTTTTCAAAACAATTTCCAAAAAATAAATAAAACAAAACACAATCACGTAGACCACTGAAACAACAACACTATGCACGTTGTTTTTATTATTATAGTTTTCTTTTTTTTTTCAATGAAGTCTTTTATATTTTCACGTTCGTGACAGTTGCGACCGACGCGCCGCTAGCTCTGCTGGTACTGCTGCCCGATGGTACCGGACTGGAAGGCGAGCCGGACGAGGTGCGCGTTACGTAAGAGGCCCGGGTTCGTACCTGCACACAGCAGGTCCGGTCTACCGTAGAAAGTGGCCGAGTCGTGTCGCTGCTGCGAAAATTTATCGCACGGTGCGATAACAAATGAACGCAATGGTTTTTATTTTGTATTTCGTTTGAATTGTATAAATTCAGGGTTCGTTTGTTGATGCGACGGATGTCTTTCTTCTCAATTAAACGTCGACTGCGGCTGGTGAGAGAGGTGAAAGCGAAAGTGAACGCTGCACTGTCATGTCGCCGCGTTGTTTTGATCGAGCGATCGTGTATTAAAAATTTATGCTCGCGGTGGTTTCATAAAGAGAAGAAAGTTATGTTTAGGTAATCGCAATGGATCATGAAAATATGCTCATGGTAGTACTAGTTAAATTTACTCTTGGTAATATCTTCTAGTGACTATCCGTAGTTTATAGAGCACTACAAATGTGTCATTGTATTTAATTTCTTGATGCAGAGGAATGGTACACCCTATTTATTTATTTATTTATTTTCGGACAGAATTCCATAAGAAATAATCTTGATTCACTTGGGATTAAAAGCACGATGATTTTGTTTTACCACTATATTTTATAACTTTTAGAAGCTTCATGATAACTAGCTCACAATTGAAACTATAGTCATTGCAAAAGTGATGTTAAATAATTATTCAACAAAAACGTTTACTTTGTTGGTATCACACTTTATTAAATAATTAATTAATGTGAATGACAATTGCTGCCTTCCCAACATTATGGTGCAAGTTTGATAATAATATGTTGATAATAATAATAATAATATGTTTATTTGTGCTATTGCATAGAGCTTACACACGTCAAATAAGTTGTTATACAAATACATAGAAAGCATATTGATAAATTAGGAACACATTTTATACAGGGTGACTGACGAAAAACCTTTGGTGCTGTATCTCGCTTATTTTTGATCCGATTTGAATAAATAAAACATCAAATTAAATGATTTTTAAAAGACTTTAATATGAACTGTACTGATATTTTTTCTTGGATCCAGTTTTGACAAAAGACGATCAACTTTTTTTTTCAAATTGCACTGTATATATATTTTGTACTGATCCGCAAGGAGATTTTTTTCTGAATCTAAATTTGTAAACGATTTTGTCCATTCATCAAACCAAAGTCGAGAAATTGAGGATTAAAAAAAAAATTAAAAATCAAATACCCATAGTAAACAATATACAGAGCCTATTCCAAATGTCAAAAGTGACAGTGTCAGTCATTGGTACAATACTGCAATGATTTTTAATAATTTCATAATAAAAATGTTGCAAGATTTCAAAAACTGAAAAACGATTTCTGTAGAAGCACAAAATTCTAGTACAGTGTTTGAAATATTGCAACATTTTAATTATGAAATAATTAAATCGTTGCAGTATTGTATCAATGGCTGTCACTGTCACTTTTGACATTTAAAATAGGGTCTGTATATTGTTTACAATGGATACTTGACTTTTTATTTATTTTTTTAATCCTCAATTTCTCGACTTAAGTTTGATGTATGGATAAATTTGTCTACATTTTTATATTCAGAAAAAAAATCTCCTTGCGAATCAATAAAAATATATATACAGTGCAATTTAAAAAAAAAATGTTGATCGTATTTTGTCAAAAACTGGGTGCGAGAAAAAATAACAGTTCAGATCCTATTAAAGTCTTTTAAAAATGGTTTAATTTAATGTTTTATTTATTAAAATCGGATAAAAAATAAGTGAGATACAGCACCAAAGGTTTTTCGTCAGTCACCCTGTATAAAGATAGACTAGTCTATAAGCTATAAAAATTAATTGAGTGGAGAAACATTATTTATAATTATGAACTCCGTCCGTATTTTTGTAATTTATTTTTATATGTATAAGAAGACGAAAGATGTAAATAAATAAACAAATAATGTAATTTTATTTCGTTTAAATTTAATCAATTCACCTTAAATCCGAACATAATGCGAATTACCTTTTTCCGGTAGCGAAACAATTTCCTTCCTCATAACAGGCTTGATGATAATAAAAGCGCACGGTTTCAATGCCAATAAGATTTCTTCTCATCATCCATCCATCCACTCTCGGTCCATTTTGTGCAAATCATCAAAACTCCCACGGGCCGTTTCACATCCGATCGTCTCTCGTTTTCTCACACCAGCCAGCTTTCTTTCGCTCACAATGCGCCCCAATTTTCCTTATGTAGGTTTATTAACGAAAATAAACAATTATATTATTTCTGTAAATAGATATTCTTCTTTATGCAGAAAATAATTAACACATTGTTAATAATTCAGTCGTACCATAAAGTTTATATGGGTAAAAGAAATGCTAACACAAAAAATTGTTTCAATGATTGAAGGGTGGTTTAGAGGCCATCCACCCACCCTACATATAACAGGTGGGGCAAAAGTCCCGCTACCATTTTGATTGCGCGCCATCTTGGTTCTGTGACGTTTAGCTCAGTTTCGCTTTAACCATTGTGTTGTGTAGACGTCCAAATTTTATTATGGATAAATATACGCCACAAGAACGAGCAAAAATAGTGACAATATTTATTGAAAATAATCGTTCCTTTTTTTTTAAATGACTAAGGTGTTAGAGTTACTGTTTTCAGCATTAACAGTAGTAACTCGGTACCAATGATTCGAAATTTTCTTGTGCCTGAAATGGAAGAGCAAGGACTAGAGGACATGTGGTTTCAGCAAGATGGGGCCACATCACACACAGCTCGTTCAAAAATTCAATTATTGAATGACGTTTTTCCACGAAGACTAATTTCGCGAGGTGGCGATTTAGCATGGCCAGCCAGATCTCCGAATTTAACAGCAGCAGACTTTTTCTTATAGGGTTATTTGAAATCAAAAGTTTATGTGAATAAGCCCCAAACGATTCAATAGAGATAGAGGCCACCCACCCACCCTACATTTACATTTTAATTTCAATCACTGATCGGCGTTTAATTTACAGAAAAATCTAAAACGAAATGTTAGTGTAAGTAAAAAATCTTCAACAGCCTTTTGCCGTAAAAACATGTGTTCAATTGTGATTCCAACTGTATAGGTTATGCGGATGGGTGGTCTCAACCCACCGCATTTGTACTTTAAGCACTGTCACTGTTTTTATTCTTAGAAACGACAGCAGGGTTTGTGTTAATGTTGTTTAGAAATTAAACAGCAGTGTCATGGCTTAAATTCAAATGTTTATGTAGGGTGGGTGGGTGGCCACTATCCTACCCTCCATTCATTGCACCATAGACAAGGATTTAATAAAAAAATTAATTGATGTAAAGACGATAGTTTCGTAATCAATAAAGTTAGAATTTTCTTGTGATAAAATATTTATTCTATTGAATCGGCGCTTATGTTTCAATGATTGGAGGGTGGGTTAGAGGCCACCCACCCACCCTACATATATATTTGTACTTTAATCACTGCCACTGTTTTAGTTCTTAGAAACGACAGCAGTGTTTGCGTTAATGTTGTTTAGAAATTAAACAGTACTTTTGTGGCTTAAATTCAAATGTTTATGTAGGGTGGGTGGGTGGCCACTATCCTATCCTCCATTCATTACATCATAGTCAAGGATTTAATAAAAATTTAATTGAAATCAAAACAATAGTTATGTATTGAATAAAGTTAATAAAGTCTTATGCTTAAATATTTATTCTATTAAATCGGCGCTTATGTTTAAATTATTGGAGGGTGGGTTAGAGTAACAAATAACAAATAATTAAAAAAATTAACCAAATGACCAGTATAGCAATTATCAATAAATTTTATATACTTTTAACGGCGATAAAAACTTATAAATTTTTGACAGTTGACAGTTGATAAATGTTAGATAAAAGTCGATAAATGACAGATGATAGAGACATTTTTAATGACATATCATAGGTGACAAGTGACAGACGACGAATACCAAACGAAGGATAACAGATAGATGGTAGTTAATAGAGGTAAATCAACATATGATGGATAACAGATGTCAAATGTCAGATAAAAGGTGATAGATAACAAATGGCAGGTAGTTGATACTTGTAAATGCTAGAAGAAAAATGATACATTACAGATCATTCAAAAAAAATGATGGCAGACGACAGATGCTAGCAATCAGATGACAGATAGGAGGAAGGTGAAAGTGTCAAATAACAGGATATAGACTGCTGTCTATTATATTAGATGACATGTGGCAGAAGTTGGATGGTAGATTATAGATGTCATATGACAAATGATAGGTACAAATAATAACACATAACAGATGAGAGATAGTAATTGGTAGATGAAGACGACAGATTACAGACAAACAGTTAAAATTTATTCAAAATATTTTTGTTTACAGATTACAGGTATCAGATGGCAGGCAGCAAATAACAAAGGATAGACAGCAGCCAAATGACAGTTGATAGAAGTAAAACGATAAACAATTAATACCAGGTGCCAAATATTAGACAAGAGGTGATAGATGGCAGAGACAAATTATAGATTCTTATATGGTATTTAGGTACTCTGTCTTTCTTTCTCAAAAAGAGGAGAATACATTAAATCGGTCTGGTCATTAAGGATAGAACAACCCGAATTAATTTTGGCCATATGAATTTCATGTGCAACCCACCAACTACAATAATATCAACATGAATGGCCATAGGACAATCTTGAGCAATCCTAGATAAGCTAAAATTATGTGGGATAAACTTAAATGATTATGAATGAACGTCTAATAGTCTTAGATAAACTTGAATGACACCTTCAAGGAATGATTTTCAATCCATTTTGGAAGGCCTCGAATTGTAATAAGTGATAAAACTTTTATGATCAAAAATATTAAAAGACAATTTCATTACAGCAGTATTATTAAATAATTATGAATTAAGTTAAAAACCTAAAATTACCATTTTTAACGTCCTTGGATAGGTTTAAATAGTGTTGTGACCTTGAAGGTATCGAATGATCTGGAATAATTTTAAGTTATCGCTGAATCACCTGAACGTTCCTGAAACGACTAAATGATCGTTAAGTGAACTTACATTATTTTAAATGAGAGTTGAATTACTGACCTATCGTTTCCAAACAATAGTTGAATGATGGCTAAATTTACTTGAATAATTGTTGCACAATCTTAGATAACTTTGAATGACAAATAATAATAATAATCTTGATTCATTTTTTAATGTAATTCTCTAAGTATCAGTAAATAAATATGAAAAACTCAAATATGATTGACTACTCACAATAATTATTCGATCATCTTTCATTAATCATTGTTTCTGTGTCAACAACAGTTACAGATCATTTGCAACCTATTTTTGTATCTCCTCTGGTTCATGTTGAGGATGGAGACATCATTAGGGTGACATGTATTTTCTAAACGTTGCACTGATTTCGCTAATTGAGTAGAAAAACCACCGACAGTTAGGGAACTATGAACAACAAAAATTAGGAATATATGCAGTCTGCTGACGAGACATGAATAAGTCAAAACCGAACAGTAATTTTTGTTGATGGGGAAACAATAATTTAGTGTTTGCCATTTTTATTGTTAATCGCCTCTATTGACACTTTCTTAATTGTCAGTGGTTTGTCAACCCAAACAGGAAATCAGTGCAACGTTTTGACAATGGTAAATACCTTGGATGACTGTTGTTTTATTTGTTGAGTTACGTGAAAAGATTAATTAATATATAAATAAGTTTGAAATGTAACTTGTATTATCCTTGGATGAGTTCAAACAGCCTTAAATAGAATTAGATAATCTTCAAAGACCATCATAATAACTTGATTGTTGGTTTGATTGCCTTAAAAGACCTTGAATTAAATGATCTTCAATGATCATTCTTCAAAAATCTTTGAATGTTATAAAATAACATCAATTAATTTATAAAAGCTATAAACGCTGGATAGCTTTAAATGTCATTAAATGAGTATTGGACGACCCCAAATAATAATTTTATAATCTTAAATGATAAAATAATTCCAGCAGTATCAACCATAAATGAACGTTGTGTGTCCTTGAAGAATCACCTTGAATGTTCGTGGATTCGATGTAATTTAAGAGCGTATGTCCATCATTCGGGATGACTAAACAGTCATATGCACATAAACTTCAACCAGTTTTACTTCTGTTGTTTTCAAACAATGGCGGCAATATTAATGATGGTGTTACTGATTTTTAAAAGTAGTATTGTGGTTTAAGAATACGTATATATGTAGAGTGTGTGGGTGGCCACTATCCCACTCTCCAACCATTAAAACATTAAAGTAAATGTTCATAGGATAACCCTGAATGATTTTAAATAATCATTAGATGATCTTTGATAAATGTTTTAAAAATAATTGAATGGCGTGGTTTAGAGACTGGATGCAGAAGAATGAGAGATTGAGTTTGATGCGGCAGAGAGTAAAATTGTATGAAAGAGCCGGAATGTCAGTATGGTATGTAGAGGCAAAGCTATGGCCGGGCCATAAGCTGGATAACGAAGTAGCGGTGAAGTTAAGGTCAGAGGAACTACAAATATGACAAAATAAAATCTTAAACCGTCGACTCTGCCCAACTTATAAAGAATTACAAGTATTCAAAACAAAATCACGCTCCTTTGGCAGACTAAATGGAGAGGATGTAAAGATCCAGTGCATCGACATTAAATTGTGTAAATTCTCAAAATCCAAGTGTTTTATTTATCACCTATATAATGGAATTTCACCAAGTAAAAGCTTTATCAATCCAATATTTAATCCAAAGTACAATATATTAAGTGTTTTATAAACTGACCTAGAAGTAATTTAAGAGCATTTAAGATCATCTTATAAAAATACAAGACCAGATTGTCTCATAAGGTCCCTTAAACTCATTATCATTTAAAATAAATCGATGACAACGTACGATCCTTCAAGGTCATTTTAAGGTAATTCAAGATTATTTAAAGTTACTTTAAACGGTCATTCAAGTTAAGCTAAGATAAATCAAGAATTTTTTCAGCTAGTATAATAGAGCCAAAGAGTGTTTAAGGTAATCAGATCATTTGAGATCATCAAATAGACTTATAAGTTTCCTTAAAATGATCAATTATTATTCAAAGCCACTCAATGTCAACCGTTTATTCTTCAAGGTCACTTAAAGGTCATCCAAGTTTATTCAAGGTTACTTCATTTGAGATTATTCAAGGCTATTTAAGAAAATCCAACAATAATTCAAAATTATTAAAGGTCAAAAGATGCTTTTTCAAAGTCATTCAACGATAATTCAAGAGTATTTAAGCTCAAGCAAAACTATTCTAGATCATCTTAATAGTTTTTTAAATTCCCTCATGGGTCTTCCAACTATCATTCAAAGTTTATGGGGGGCATAAGTCAATCCTTTCATTTAAGATTATTTTAAGTGGCCACGAGAATGGCCCTCAATATCATTTAATATCATACTTATATTATACTTATCTCGTTCAAGGGTATCCAATAGTAATTTTAAGATATTTAAGGTCATTCAGTGTTCATTCAAGATCATTTAACCGTCTTGTGGGAAATTTTAAGACATCATCTAACATTCAAAGAATCTCGATCGATCATCTGATGTTGGTTCAAGGTCGTTCAACGAACATTAATGGGTATTTAATATCATCTAATTACCATTTTTGGCCGCCCAAAGTCTTGCAATATTCCCTATACTTATTGAGCTATCATTAAATTCCATTCAAGGCCATCCGATGATCCTGGAAGATCATTTAACGTTCATTAGAGATTATTTAAAGTTATACTTGGGCATGCATGTTGATCCTAGGTAAAACATCGATCACTCATGGTCATACCATGATCATTCAATATTATATTATGATCATTCAAGTGTTTATGAGATCATTAACTGATCCTTTACAGTCAATCAAGGCAATACGATGATCGTGGAAGATCATCATTAAAGGTTTTCAAGGTTTAGATGTGTAAATTGTAAGGTTGTAGCAAATATAATAGCCGCTTAAGATAATTTAAAGTAATCCTTGTAAGGATATTTAAGGTAATCAGATCATTTATGATTATCAAAGAAACTTGCAAGGTTTCCTAAAGTGATGAAACATTAAAAGTCACTCGATATTAACCATTTATCCTTCAAGGTCACTTAATGATCATCGAATTTTATTGAAGGTTATTTTATTCTAGATCAATCAAGGATATTTAAGGACATCCGACTGTCATTAAAATTTATTTAAGGCCAAATATTATTTTTCATTATCTAACGATCATTCAAGCGTATTTAAGGTTATTCAAAATTAATCAAAATCATCTTAACGGCTTTATAAGCTCCCTCAAGGTCACTCAACTATCGTTAAAAATTTATTTCAAACTATTTCAAGTTGTCCCCAAGAGTGGCCGTTATATGTCACTCAATATAATTTAAGATATACTTATCATAAAATCATCTCGTTCAAGGTTATCCAATGGTAATTTAAATATTTTATTATATTAAGGTCATCAAGTGATCATTCAAGGTGGTTTGTGTGTCTTGTAAGATACCTTAAATGCATCTAACATTCAATGCCTATTGATCGATGATCTAATGTTTTTTCAAGGTCGTTCAACGAACATTTAAGGGTATTGAATGTCATCCAATTATCATTCAATGTCACTCAAGATCATCTAACGATTCTGATGATCATTCAACGGTCCTAAAAGATTATTTAAGGTCATTCTAGGGCATTTAAGTTGCTCCTAGCTAAAACAGTTGTCACTCATAGTCATACTATTATCATTCAAGGTTAACTTACGATCATTGAAGAATATTTTAGGTCATTTAATGATCCTTTAAAGTTAATCAAGATGATCCTATGATTCTGGAAGATCATCCAACAGTCATTCACGGTTTTTTAAGGTTTAGGCGTATAATTCAGCAATTTTTCATGTCCGCTTAGGATTATTTGAGGTCATCTAATGATCATGAAAGAATATTTAAAGTTATCAGAAGGTTCCCTAATATGTCAATTATTCAAAGCCACTCGATGTCTGAGGGTCTTTCAAGGTCATTTAATGGTCATTTACGATTATTCCATGATGATCCATTTTTAGTAATTGAAATAAATTAGCTACAGTTGACTTATAGTCCTTAAAACAATATTGCTGATAAAAAAAATCATTGTTTTGACATCCACGAGAGTTGACAAGTCGCTAATTCATTAAGAAGTTTGTGAATGATGGATTGAATGAAATGAAAGTCTATGCGCTAGAAGGGAGAGATTGGTGAAGAAAGTATGGGAGAGGTATTCATAGGATAACCCTGAATGATTTTAAATAATCATTAGATGATCTTTGATAAATGTTTTACTGGTTGGAGGGTGGGATAGAGGCCACCCACCCACCCTACATATACAGGGTGTTTCATTAAGGGTGGCCACCGGCCTTATCTCGGAAACCGTATATCCTAGAATTTGGGAGAAAAAATTCTTATCACATAATCGGCCAAAAGAAAATGCTTAAAAACATTTTTAAATGCGTAGCTTTCCGCTAGGTGGCGCATTTTATCATTTACATAATTAATTTGCGTTTTTTACAAATTATTACCGCATTAAGGCTATTGAAAATTATCAAAATTGGAAACTACTGTACTTGGTTTACAATTTTTGCTTAAGTCATTTTTTTCTATCACCTACAGTTAAGTGGTGGGGGAAGTATACTTTTGTTTACAGAAAATGGTCTGTAACTTTCGTATACCTTAACCGATTTTCACAAGCTTAGGCTCAATGGAAAGAGCATTAGAAATTAATTACAAAAATAAATAACATTAACACATTTAATCTATGCGCTGGAAACTAGAGGGCGTTGTGTAACACTTAACCCTATTTATGTATTTTTCTCAGAAATATCAAACGGAATGATATAACTCGAAGCAGCTTACAAAAAAGAAAATGAAATTACATATTGTTTCGTCAAAACCGCAAACTGATATCTCTTGTCATTCCAAAGATATTTAGATTTTTAAAATTTTCGTTGTTGTTTTTCGTTGTTTTCGAACAGAAATTTACAAAACGCTGAAATTTCTAAAAGCACCCATTATCTAGTTATTTTAGAAACTCAAAATGTTTCCCCTTATTTGCTGTACCTACACAAATTCAGTCCTTCTAGAGTGAAATTTTATCCCAGATTCCTTAAAATTTATTCAATGGTTTTATATGGATAAGCTGTAACATTACGAGTATGTCAAACTATTTTCCTGGACGATGTTGTAAAAGTAATCAAGTCACCTTTGGAAATCACATTTCTGTTTTGTGATTGTTTATTTATAATTTGCTGTCAAAGTTAATTTGAACGTTTGAAAAATCACTTTATTATAATGCTTTATTTTTCAAATGAAGAAGCATATGATATGCTAGCAGTGTATTTTGAAAGTCTACAAAATGCAGTCATTGCTGAAAGAGAATATGGGTTACGATTTCCTGAAAGACGGCGTCATTCAAGAAAAGTTTTTAAAAGACTGGCAGAACGATTACGAAAAACTGGCAATGTTCAACCTGTTTCGGTAAGAAGACAAAATGAAGAAAATGTTATTAACGTCTTGGCATACGTTAACGCTGAACCACGTGCAAGTATTAGGGAAATTGCAAGAGATCTAGAATTAAATTATTCTTTGGTGAATAGAATACTAAAAGAACATAATATGCATCCTTACCATGTTGTTTTACATCAAGAGTTAAAAGACATAGATCTTGATCGACGACTAGATTATTGCAACTGGTTAAAAGGAATGTTAAATGATAATCAACAATTTCTATCTGCAATATTATGGACGGATGAGGCTACATTTTTAAGCTCTGGTAAAATTAACTTGCACAACAGTCACTACTGGTCAGAAACAAATCTACACTGGCAGAGGGAAGTCAATTACCAAAATCGCTGGAGCATAAATGTGTGGTGTGGTATTTTAAATAGGAAGATAATAGGACCTTTTTTCTTTGAAGAAAAATTAAAGGGCCAAAGGTACTTAGATTTTTTAACTAACGATTTGCCCATCCTCCTAAAAGACGTTCCAATTCGTAACAGATTAGACATGTGGTATCAACAAGATGGTTGCTCAGCACATTTTGCCGCAGGTGTCCGAAATTATTTAGATATTGTATTTTCAAATAAATGGATTGGAAGGGGAAGTATTTTTCCATGGCCAGCAAGGTCACCAGATCTTACGGTTTTAGATTTCTTTTTATGGGGTAGAATTAAAGATTTGGTTATTAAAACACGTCCAACTACACGTGAGGATATGAAAGAAAGGATTCGGCAAGCAGTAAGAGGTATTTCTGGTGCTAAAGTTGAGGCCAGTGTCAATTCCACTACAGAAAGACTGAATTTGTGCATAGCAAATGATGGGAAACATTTTGAGTACCTAAAATAATTAAGTAATAGGTGCAGTTATCAATTTTAGTTTTTTGTATTTTTTTTTCATTAATTATGTTAATAAATATTGTGCCATTCGATTGTTTTCACTTACAACTTACAGGGCGAACCAACACTTCGAAAACAACGAAAAACAACAACGAAAATTTAAAAAATCTAAATATCTTTGGAATGACAAGAGATATCAGTTTGCGGTTTTGACGAAACAATATGTAATTTCATTTTCTTTTTTGTAAGCTGCTTCGAGTTATATCATTCCATTTGATATTTCTGAGAAAAATACATAAATAGGGTTAAGTGTTACATAACGCCCTCTAGTTGCCAGCGCATAGATTAAATGTGTTAATGTTATTTATTTTTGTAATCAACTTCTAATACTCTTTCCATTGGGCCTAAGCTTGTGAAAATCGGTTAAGGTATACGAAAGTTACAGACCATTTTCTGTAAACAAAAGTATACTTCCCCCACCACTTAACTGTAGGTGATAGAAAAAAATGACTTAAGCAAAAATTGTAAACCAAGTACAGTAGTTTCTAATTTTGATAATTTTCAATAGCCTTAATGCGGTAATATTTTGTAAAAAAACGCAAATTAATTATGCAAATGATAAAATGCGCCACCTAGCGGAAAGCTACGCATTTAAAAATATTTTAACGCATCTTCTTTTGGCCGATTATGTCATTAGAATTTTTTCCCCAAATTCTAGGATATACGGTTTCCGAGATAAGGCCAGTGGCCACCCTTAATGAATCACCCTGTACACATAAACTTCAACCAGTTTTACTTCTGTTGTTTTCAAACAATCGCGGCAATATTAATGATGGTGTTATAGATTTTTTAAAGTTGTATTGTGGTTTAAGAATAGAAATATATGCAGGGTGGGTGGGTGGCCACTATCACACCATCCAACCATTAAAACATTTACATGAATGTCCATAGGATCTCCCTGAATGATTTTAAATAATCATTGTATGACCTTAGATTAATGTTTTACTGGTTTGAGGGTGAGTTAGAGGCCACCCACCCACCCTACATATACACATAATCTTCAACCAGTTTTACTTCTTTTGTTTTTAAGCAACGTTGGCAATATTAGTGATGGGTGTTATTGATTTTAAAAAGTAGTGTTGTAGCTTAAAAATAAATGTGTATATGTAGCTGGTGGGTGGCCATAATCTATATAAATAATGTCATCTCAGTAAGAAGGAAAAAGAAGAAGTCCCACATTTGTTTCTACACATCCACTTTACGGCACAAATGTTAGTGACTGTGTTTTGTGAATTTTCATAGTGTTTTGGATTATGAATAAATGCATATGTAGGGTGGGTGGGTGGCCACTATCCCACCCTCCAACCATTAAAACAATCATACAGATTAAACAGAATAAAATTTGATATAAACGAAATCAACTCAATAAACAAAATGAATATAAAATTAATTATTTATCTGATTTATCTCCTGCTTGTGTTTTACTGATTGGAGGGTGGGTTACAGGCCACCTATTCAGCGTAAGATTTGATATTTTAGTTCAAAATTATTAGCACAACAACTTTACGTTTAATAGGTGATTTGATACTTTTTGTCTAAAACAATACAATAATTTTAATAATAGGTTGTTGAAAAAATTCACTTGGTTTGTTGAATTTTTTCAACAACCTATTATTATTAACATAATGTTTCACCAAGTGAAAAATGAGAATCAAATACAAGATACAATAATTTTCCTTACTTACATAGAAAGTAAAAATTATTTGCAAAATCCCTATTTATCTATCTATTCTTCAAACGGTTTACGTATAAATTTAATTAATAAAAAAATCGTTATTGTCAGGTAAAATCTGGAACGACATTGTTACGGCCTTCAATTGTTTTTTTTTTAATTTTCGGCGGAGGTGTCGTAACGCGGCGGACGTTTGTAACGTAACCAGTTCTCGGCCGCCGCCCCCACGACGAATGTCTGTCCGTGAAACCGTCAGCTTCCTGCAGACAATTCTACAAACCCCGCCTGCCTAATACGGAAACGGCCGCCATTTACGGCGCGGACCGCGATTTTCCACTCATTCAGATCGAGGAGGGCGCGTGGGCCGCACGCGAAACAGTCGAAAAATTTGTATTTCTGATTTGAATAATTCAACACATTTCAACATATCAATGAATAAAACCGTAAATAATCAACTCAACATTATGAGGAAATAGTGAGAAGTTTGGCAGTGGAAAAAAAAACACAAAGAAAAAAGTGCCAAACTGGTGTTTTGCATATAAACTCTACACGCACAATCTAAGAAAATACTTGTCACTTCTTAGATTGTGTAGAGTTTATAGATATTTTATTGATTTAGAAGAAATTTTTGCTGAATAAATTCATTCATATCAAGTTGATAAATAAAATTTACATCAATACTGTATAGTATTGATGTAAATTTTGCAATTGGATGAGTGAACTCTACCATTCGCTTAAGGGATAGAATTAATAAAGATTTAAAGTAAAAAGCTCATTGACACACATAAATAAACAAACAACACGGCGGAAGGACCACGTGGTCGGTAGCCAATTACTACTACAACTTGGAAAATGTCTAAAATTGAGATGCTTCAGTTATTGATTAGATCAAATTCAGTAGAAAAACCTCGACAAAAAAAATTGAAAAACCTTGACAATCAAAATGTTGTAGATTTTTTTGTGTTAACACGTTGTTTCTGCCCATATTATATAAATTCATTAACCACTTCTCCAACTTTCTCCTTCTTCCCGTTGATTGAAATATTAAATATTTCAATCAACATTCTTTCTTTAAACAAATGACGATGGTGACATCTGTAAATAAAAAGAAGCATTTTTTTTACCACAAACTAACTTAACATTATAAGTGTTTCAATTGAAGTTTTATCTTACGCAGTAACGGTCGTAACCATCATCATACAGTAATTTTAATGTAAACTAACCTTAATATATAAAATATTCCTCCATTTATCTGTAGGTAATTATGAACAATTAATGTATTTTTGTTTTTCATTAAATTTAAATCTTTTAAATTATTTTGTGAATGCATAAATGAACTAGCTTTTCTTTAAGTGGGTAATAGATGGCGCTGCGTTTTGACAGCATACGTAAAATTTTCCCTAGTGCAATTTCGTGCTTAATTTACTTCAAGGCGGCGTTGTACAATTAGCAAAAAAATTTTACCGAACAATAATTACCACGCAATCACCACATACAAACCAAAATATCGCCACTCTAATCATCATCATCATCAGCATCCTTAAATCGTCCTTCGATCGTTTAATTCCTTAGTAAGTAGCGCCTCCTCCCCTCACACAATATGCAACTCTGTGCGCACCGTCGTTAATTCCCGTACTCCTTCACCAGGTCGAGGGATTTCCGTCGCCACCATCCCGGAGGCACCTGAAACACAACGCAACGATCGTATTAGTAGGTGAGTGCGAAAAAAATCGATAAAACGCCACGAACTGGAGCGATTCACTCGAAGAGGTTATACTTTTTTGTGACGAAATTACAGTGTGGAAACGGTCCGAAAATTCGCCGCTTGGAGGCGGTGCAGTCGCGCCGCCGTACCGCATTTTTTGGCAGATAATGCTAAATCAGTTGTTGTCTAGTTGTGTGAAAATCAGCGAAAAACCGACGCCGACAAGTTACCCAACGATGTAAACAAGCCGGCCCTGATGTTAAGCGTTAAGGTGAGTACACCCTATCTTTCACCCCTTTGCAGTAACGTTCGCGGGATCATCAGGTTGAATTTCATGGGCATACCCTGTATGTAGAGTGGGAATTGGCGTTATTATTTTTTTTGGTGTCTTGCGTTCACGACCACATAAAAGAGGGATTGTATAAATGAAATGTTGCTTACCTTATGCTAAAGTAGTTGGTGTTTACACTACTGTACTAAACACAAATATGATAATAAGTGTGGTTACACTACTATACTAAACACTTGTTTGTAAAGGTATTCATTTGTTTTTACAAGGCTTATAGGATGTTACTAAGAAAAAAATTAAGGGTGTAGTTTTGTTTTAAATTACTGTAATACATTTATTGGTTATGTTATTAAACAAAACAGATTATTCAGGGTAGACATTAAATTAATCAGTTTTAAACCATAAATTACTGATTTAGAACTGTATTTAAGGGAAACTACAAACTTTTTACTCCTCCATCACTTGTTGAAACATAATTTAACTATATGTTAAAATTTACAATCACTTCTAAAGGTAAAACTGAATAATTCTAATTGCTACCTTATCGATGTATTAAAATTGTGATTTTATAATCGATAGGTTAAATTCTTTTTGGGAAAGTATGAAAACATGCTTTATCTCAAATTAACCAATTGGATTATAACATTATAAGTTGAATATCCGTTTCTTCACTGTAACTATCACTATCTGACTTATAATATTAAGTCTCTTTACATAACTGTATTATAACAGTCAAGAAAGCTGTGATTGTTTGCGAATGATTTTAATACAACATTATACGGCTAATATACACCTTTTATCTATAAGTAATGTTGATTGATGAGTTACGTGGAGATATAAATATTAAATGAAATAACTTGTAATAACTTTCTCCAACAGTTTATTTTTATTACACTAAGTGTATATTTCGATTACAATGTAAACATTATCAATAGTTGTACAAGAATTATCTGTGAGCTTTAAAAATAGTAGCGTAAACTACCTATAACCTCAGAAACTTTTCATAATGATGGTTGCGACCGTTACTATGTGGTAATTCATAATGAACAATGAATAAAACGCTTACTATGTTTTTAACCACTATAATTTATTATAATATATAAATATATTACAATTTGTACGAACTTGATAATGACCGTCAAAAGTTGAAACTTAAGTCGTACAAATTGTAATATATTTATATATTATAATAAATTATAGTGGTTAAAAACATAGTAAGCGTTTTATTCATTGTTCAGAAACTTTTGTATTCGGAGACCCCTGGCTCCAAACTTTCCAGCCTTAGGTCCATATTGTTTACTCTAGTAACTTCCAAGGGCTAAAATTGTTTTAATTTTTCTGCCATTATCAATAATTTCTAGACTATTCACCCAGTACGCGCTCTAAGTGAACATACGCTTAGAGCTATTCTCTGTCGCAGTCTGTAGTTTAGAGATCCCTATATTAGACAATTCAAAATTACAATAGTGACTTATAATTTAATTGAAACTAATAGTCCAATTATACAGGGTGACTGACGAAAAATCTTTGGTGCTGTATCTCGTTTATTTTTGATCCGATTTGAATAAATAAAACATCAAATTAAATGATTTTTAAAAGACTTTAATATGAACTGTACTGATATTTTTTCTTGCATCCAGTTTTTGACAAAAGACGATCAACTTTTTTTTTCAAATTGCACTGTATATATATTTTGTACTGATCCGCAGGGAGATTTTTTTCTGAATCTAAATTTGTAAACGATTTTATCCATTCATCAAACCAGAGTCGAGAAGTTGAGGATTAAAAAAAAAATTAAAAATCAAATACCCATAGTAAACAATATACAGAGCCTATTCCAAATGTCAAAAGTGACAGTGTCAGTCATTGGTACGCGACTAGCCCATCCGATCTAAAATATTCAAGTGCCCCTTGTATTGTTAGCGGTTGTGGTTGTGTTAAATAATAATCGCCCATAATAAAATAAAACTGTCACCACGACTGGTATGGCACGCGCTGTACCCTTCGGACTACCTGATGCCGGTCAGTCCCTTTTACTAGGAATGGATGGAATGTAAATCAGTAATTTCGTTTAGAAAATAAGAATATAATTTAATAAATTAAATATAAAATTTATATCGTAACAAAATTATAATAAAATATTACAAACATTCACTATTTATTTCATAAAAAAATGTTTCCAAAAAATATATAAATGAATTAATAGATAACCAAGTCGAAATTTTGAAAATTAAAATTAATGAGGAATGCAGTAGATTGAAAAACATGCAACTTTCTAATTTGAGTTTATTTATTGATATTCATTTTGATTTTTACAAAATCATGTTTGAATTTAATTAAAAAAATTTGTCTACATTATTTTCATTTATTATGAAACACATTGCATATGTATGTACAGGGTTAAATAGTACATACGAAATAAAAAGAATACATAATACAAAATCTGTTAATATACACATACAAATTTGTGTAGTCTTGAGAAATTACTAAATAACATACATAAAAAACTAATTGTTGCTCCACAAAATTCTCGCATTTACTGGCCAATATAATAACATAATCATTATTTCATTATCACTGGCAACTTCTGTAATTTGATCCGCGATTTTATCCGCGAAATGTACTAAATGAGGAAATTCCATAATTTTGCCGTATTGGCCTCATGTAGTGGATTACTTGTCGGTAGGTTACGCCTAATGTAATTTCACTGTTTGAGTGATAATTGATAATATATTCTGGTTTATCCGTAAGAATAAAGCAGGCACGCAAAGGTTAGGTAACGCCTAGTTTAGGTAAATAATCTGAAAAATTCCGTAATTTAATTACTCGATGCAAAAGTACACATTTTTCGCTTGCGGTCCTTTACTACCTGCTCCGCCGCACGGCGAGGGGAGGCCATAAATCACGATTTCTATTCAGTAGAACTCTGAAAAGATTTCCTAATTTATCATAGTAAACACACCGCAAACTGCATCTGTTTTTATTACCGCCTGGAGGCATTCTTAGAGGTAATGTCCTGGTCCGATTGGTACAATACTGCAATGTTTTTTAATAATTTCATAATAAAAATGTTGCAAGATTTCAAAAACTGAAAAACGATTTCTGTAGAAGCACAAAATTCTAGTACAGTGTTTGAAATATTGCAACATTTTAATTATGAAATAATTAAAAATCGTTGCAGTATTGTATCAATGGCTGTCACTGTCACTTTTGACATTTAAAATAGGGTCTGTATATTGTTTACAATGGATACTTGACTTTTTATTTATTTTTTTAATCCTCAATTTCTCGACTTAAGTTTGATGTATGGATAAATTTGTCTACAATTTTATATTCAGAAAAGAAATCTCCTTGCGAATCAATAAAAATATATATACAGTGCAATTTAAAAAAAAAAATGTTGATCGTATTTTGTCAAAAACTGGGTGCGAGAAAAAATAACAGTTCAGATCCTATTAAAGTCTTTTAAAAATGGTTTAATTTGATGTTTTATTTATTAAAATCGGATAAAAAATAAGTGAGATACAGCACCAAAGGTTTTTCGTCAGTCACCCTGTATAAGTGAAGTAGTCAAACATAGTTGTCGAGTTTAATACACATAAATACATAAAACGACAGATTAGTGATGCTACTAATATTTAATAACGATTCTTCTTTATTTGCCACATTTTTTATTTCATTGAAATATTTCTGTTACAGATCATTTTTTATTGGCGGATCAGAATTGTGTTCTTTTTTACCCATCTTTTTTTTTAATATCATGAATACAAAAATCAAAATACATTCCTCGTCATGTTGTGTTTGATGAAGGACAATTAGAAAAATATAAACTTCATCACTTATATGCATAGATGATAGCAGTGGTCAATAAAGATTTCTTCATTATTTAAATAAAGTAAAACTCACTTTGTTAATATCACACTATTTATTTAAAAAGTGACTCGAGTTTCGATCAACAGCTGATCATTTTTAAACTTAAAGTTTGAATGTGTGATATTAACAAAGTGAGTTTTACTTTATTTAAATATTCAAGATGTATCACGAAGTGAACGCCTCAACCATTAATCGATTTCTTCATTGTTTTTCTTATATACGAAGTATATATAGGGGAAGTATTGTTTCCTTCATTTTTTTTTACCTTCTCATATATTATTTACACATATCACTTTACAACGTAGTTAATTGTATCCCTGTTGGGGATTATACGTATAAATTCGGATACGAAGCTTGTGCTTTAATTAACTATTGATTTTTACACAGTTATCAAGTTTAATATACGGGACATGAATATAATTGCACTGTTTATATACACTTGAAAACATCGAGGTAAGGAATACAACTACGTTTAATTTTTGATAGGTGACATAACCTATATTATTAAATTTTAAAGAAATAGAGGCTTTCATTTCACTAGCTGAGATGTTAATACATATGTAGGATTGGTCCGCGGCATCTAACCCATCACCTTGGATATAATTAAGTATTGAATGGTGGGTTACAGGTCACCCGCACAACCCACATATACATATACCTAAGTGTTAACGGTGGTGGCTTCTACTTCGCTATACATTATTCTTTACAAATAAAAAACTTTTTAAGTTTGTTAAAATTGTCGGAATTATAGTCAATTAATAAAGTCAGTGTTATACAAACAAAGTTAAAAAGTTTTTTATTTGAGATATATACCTAACCTAAAATTCTACTTTAAAATGTATTAACATTGATTTATAACATTGAAAAACAATCAACTCTTGTAGCTTAAATGCAAATACATATGTAGGGTGGGTGGGTGGCCTCTAACCCACCATCCAATCAGTAAAACCGGCACAAGGGTTTTAATGAAAAAATGCTTGTTTAAAAATATTGAATTTCATTTGTTATTTTATTATTTTCGTGTTAAAGACATCTCAATTGAAAATTGGCGTTTGTGTTGTAGTAAATGGTGGGTGGGATAGTGGCCACCCACCCACCCTACATATACAAACAATTTCACATCGAAACACTGTTTCGTGATATTTTAACAACACGATACAAACACCGTTGCCGTATTTAGAACATTAAAGGAATAACAATGAGAAAATTATTAATATTTATAATTGGTGGGTGGGTGCCTTCTAATCTAAAGAATATACTCTACGATTTAATTTAATTGAGTTCAATTTTTACTTATGCATCAATGCTTATTTAATGTAAATTCATTGTTTATATGATTATTTTTAAGTATGATAATTATTTATAATAAACAATTTGCTGAATGTATTAGAAACCACCCACATAACCTATAAAACAAATTTAGTTAACTTAGAATTTTACTTTTGAATTATTTTTTATCCTTAACGTTTTTAATTTATAACCTTAAAAAACAATCAACTGTTGTAGCTTAAGTGCAAATACATATGTAGGGTGGGTGGGTGGCCTCTAACCACCCTTCAATCAGTAAAACCGTCACAAGGGTTTTACTGAAAAATGCTTGTTTTAAAATATTGAATTTCATTTGTTATTTTAATATTATCGTGTTAAAGATTTCTCAATTGAAAATTGGCGTTTATGGTGTAGTAAATGGAGGGTGGGATAGTGGCCACCCACCCACCCTACATATACAAACAATTTAACATCGAAACACTGTTTCCCGATATTTTAACAACACACAATACAGTGTTGTCGTATTTAAAAAATTAAAAGGAGTGACAGTGAAAGAATTATAGATATTTATACTTGGTGGGTGGGTACTTTTTAATCCAACCTCTAATCTGCAAAACATAACCCAAAATTTTACTTAATTAAATGAAATATTTGTTTATTTATTGTACATTTTCGTTTATTTTTAAAGATTATAATTGTTTATAAGAAAAAATTTGCCGGGTGGTTTAGAAACCATCCACATAATCTACATAAATAAATTTACTTAACCTAGAATTTTGTTTTTGAATTATTTAACATCCTTACTGTTTTATTGGTTTGTAACATTGAAAAACAATCAACTGTTGTTTGTAGCTTAAGTGTCATTACATATGTAGGGTGGGTGGGTGGCCTCGATCCCACCTTCCAATCAGTAAAACTGGCACAAGGGTTTTAATGAAAAAATGCTTGTTTAAAAATATTGAATTTCATTTGTTATTTTATTATTTTCGTGTTAAAGACATCTCAATTGAAAATTGGCGTTTATGGTGTAGTAAATGGAGGGTGGGATAGTGGCCACCCACCCACCCTACATATACAAACAATTTAACATCGAAACACTGTTTCCAAATATTTTAACAACACGATACAAACACTGTTGCCGTATTTAGAAACTTGAAGGAATAACAATGAGAAAATTATTAATATTTATAATTGTGGGTGGGTGCCTTCTAAAGAATATACCCTACAATTTTATTTAATTGAATTCAATATTTACTCATGCATCAATGCTTATTTAATGTAAATTCATTGTTTATATGAATATTTTTGAAGATGATAATTATTTATAATAAACAATTTGTTGAGTGGATTTGAAACTATAAACATAACCTATATAAACAAATTTACTTAACCTAGAATTTTATTTTTGAATTATTTATTAACCTTAAGATTTTATTGATTTATAACTTTAAAAAACAATCAACTGTTGTAGCTTAAGTGTCAATACATATGTAGGGTGGGTGGGTGGCCTCTATCCCACCCTCCAATCAGTAAAACCGGCACAAGGGTTTTAATGAAAAAATGCTTGTTTAAAAATATTGAATTTCATTTGTTATTTTATTATTTTCGTGTTAAAGACATCTGAATTGAAAATTGGCGTTTATGGTGTAGTAAATGGAGGGTGGGATAGTGGCCACAAATATACAAACAATTTCACATCGAAACACTGTTTTGTGATATTTTAACAACACGATACAAACACCGTTGTCGAATTTAGAAACTTAAAGGAATAACAATGAGAAAATTAATAATATTTATAATTGGTGGGTGGGTGTCTTCTAATCTAAAGAATATACCCTACAATTTTATTTAATTAAATTAAATATTTACTCATGCATCAATGCTTATTTGATGTAAATTCTCGTTTATATGATTATTTTTGAATATGATAATTATTTGTAATAAACAATTTGTTGAGTAGATTTGAAACTATCAACATAACCTATATAAACAAATCTACTTAACTAAGAATTTTATTTTTGAATTATTTATTATCCCTCGTTTATATGATTATTTTTGAAGATGATAGTTATTTATAATAAACAATTTGCCGAGTGGTTTAGAAACCATCAACATAACCTACATAAATAAATTTACTTAACCTAGAATTTTGTTTTTGAATTATTTAACATCCTTACTGTTTTATTGCTTTGTAACATTGAAAAACAATCAACTGTTGTAGCTTAAGTTCCAATACACATGTAGGGTGGGTGGGTGGCCTCTAACCCACCCTCCAATCAGTAAAACCGTCACAAGGGTTTTACTGAAAAAATGCTTGTTTAAAAATATTTGAATTTCATTCATTATTTTAATATTTTCGTGTTAAAAATATCTCAATTGAAAATTGGCGTTTATGCTGTAGTAAATGGAGGGTGGGATAGTGGCCACCCACCCACCCTACATATACAAACAATTTCACATCGAAACACTGTTTCCCGACATTTTAACAACATACAATGCAAACAGTGTTGCCATATTTAAAAACTTAAAAGGAATGACGTTGAAAGAATTATATATATTTATACTTGGTGGGTGGGTACTTTTTAATCCAACCTCTAATCTATAAAACATAATCTAAACAAATCTACTTAACCTAGAATGTTATTTTTGAATTATTTATTATCCTTAAGATTTTATTGATTTATAACATTGAAAAACAATCAACTGTTGTAGCTTAAGTGTCAATACATACGTACTTAACCTAGAACGTTAGGCTTGAATTATTTAACATCCTTACTTTTTTATTAGTTTGTAACATTGAAAAACAATCAATTGTTGTAGCTTAAGTGCAAATACATATGTAGGGTGGGTGGGTGGCCTCTAACCACCCTCCAATCAGTAAAACCGGCACAAGGGTTTCAATGAAAAAATGCTTTTTTAAAAATATTGAATCTCATTCATTATTTTAAATTTTTCGTGATAAAGACATCTCAATTGAAAATTGTTATCTATGGTGTTGTGAATGGAGGGTGGGATAGTGGCCACCCACCCACCCTACATATAAAAACAATTTAACATCGAAACACTGTTTCCAAATATTCTAACAACACACAATACAAACACTGTATTGTTGTATTTAAAAACTTAAGGAAATGTCAGTGAGAAAATCAAAAATGTTTATGCTTGTTGGTGGGTGCTTTCTAATCAATCTTCTAATCTACAGACGATATGCTAGTTATAGCATCAAT
The DNA here is from genome assembly GCA_963969525.1 of Ontholestes murinus. NCBI lineage: Eukaryota > Metazoa > Arthropoda > Insecta > Coleoptera > Staphylinidae > Ontholestes > Ontholestes murinus. The sequence goes on along the minus strand of OZ018388.1, from coordinate 3,359,118 downwards.
GTAGGCTTATTCTTAAAGATAATAATTGTTTATAATAAACAATTTGCTGTTGTTTTTTATGATAGAAATTTATGTATTTGTTAAACCTTGTAACCATAGTAACAGCTATAAGTTACTTGATTGATTATCCTTATTTCAATTGTTTAGATGTCTGAAGAAGAAAAGATGGTGCAGGATAAACCGATGGAGGTGGACGATTCAAATCCCACGGAGGAGGAGGAGAGTAAAGAAATTGCAGAGAAGGAAAGTACGGAAACTGAGGCGGTCGCGGAAGAATTACCGACAGTTATCGACAAAAGATGTCGACTGTTCGAAGACGTGGACGACGAAGAGGAAGGAGAAGCAGCGGTGATGGACCTGGACGAAATTTTCAAATGCGGAGACACCATCGAAATTGAAACCGTCGTGGAGGAGGAGGAGACCAAAAGTGACAAAAACGAATTAGAAATAGGCGAAGAGAGTGAAACCACCATAGTTGAGGAAGTCAGTAAGGAAAGTGAGAAGGACGAGGTTGAAGATGCCGAGAGCGAAAAGGTTGCGGCGATCGAGGAAGAGGAGGAAGCTGTGGAGGAGAGCTGCGAGGCTGTTATCGATGACGACCAATCGAGTTCCAAGTGCAGCAGGGAGTTGAAGGCTCTGCTGGAACTGTCCAAGGAGGCGAAGCTGGAGACGAACATCGCCCACAAGAGGAAGAGCGTCGATCCTAAGAAGCTGTTCAATAAGAACAACCTGCTCGAGGATTCTGGCGACGAACAGGTCGCCACCGAGAGGCCCAGCAGTCGTCTCAGTCTGATTGGAAAGAGAAAAAGCGTAACGCCCAAAGCGGCCGCAAATCCCAAGAAGCCTAGACATGAGGTTGAATTGGATTTGGAATTAATTAAGGTAATAATAATAATAAATAATAGATTGAAGAAGAAAAATATAGTTTAAAAATTGATTAAATAGTAAATAAATATTAGTAATAATTTATTATTAGTACCAAAAAACCAATATGATTTCAAGGAATACATTTCATATTATAAACAAACAAATGAATTAGCAGTTAAACTTTGCATTGAGTGCTGCATGTTGTTTTTATATCAACGACGGCGTTATATTTAGAATAGCATGGTTGAGAATATTTAAAAAAAAATGTTTTACTAATTTTCATATAATTAATTTAATAATACTATTTTTAGGAAGGTAAAGATGCGTTTTGTTGGAGATGCCACAAGAACGTGATAATGTCCCAGCAAAGCTCCATCGGTGGCATATACTGTGATACCTGCCCGAGGTCGTACCATTTGAAATGCGTCAAACAGGCGGGCAATCCACCTTGGCAGTGCCCCGAATGCATTAAAGTCTTGACTGCGGAAAATATCAAAACAAGGTATAAATGGGAAGAGTGACATGAATGAATGTTGTTTGTATTATCAAATACTAAATAAGATAAAAAGTAACCACACAACTCATAAACTCGTATGATTAATAGTAAGAATTGACTGTTCATTAAACAACTAACTTTTTCACTTGACGATTCAATTAGAATAACATCGGTTTAAATTGTGAAGTGATTCTAATTTTTAATTTCTTATGATTATTTTATTTTAGGTCACCTTCTTTAAAATCAATGGATCTGAACCACCTGTGCAGTTTGCTGAAGTTTGCCCTGAACAGGATGATACAAGTTGTAGGTGTAAGTTTAAGTAAAATCTCTTATAAAACATAATAGTTGGTTAATATAATAATAATAATCTTTATTTAGCAATATTGCTATCTAATAAACTCTTATGTTTTATTTTATTTTTAAATGTTTAATGTTGGTAGTAATATAATTAGTATTAATTAAATATATAGAGTGGACCATTTTTACACCCCGTAAACGAAAAGGAGTTCCCCGACTATAAAAAGTACATCATACACCCGATGGACCTGACGATGATCCAGAATAACATAGAGAACAACGTGTACGGAAGCACGAACGCGTTCGAGGCGGACACGAAGTGGATTCTGCACAACAGCATCATTTACAATTCGTGTAAGTATTCACCTTACCGATGAAGTTTCGTATAAGTGATTTGACACATTTCCATGAAGTTAATTCCAATCCAGATCAATCGAAACTGACGTCGACGGCGAAGTACATCGAGAAGATCTGCAAGCAGGAGATGATCGAGATAGAAAACTGCTCGAATTGTTACCTGAACGCCAACACCAAGGAGCATTGGTTCGTAGAAGTGTGTCCTAAACCGCACCTACTAATCTGGGCTAAATTAAAAGGTAGATAATATAATGCTTCAATAATTAATTGATTGATTATAAGACCGTTACTACGTGGTAATTTTTTGTAGGATTTCCCTACTGGCCAGCTAAAACCATGTCCATTAATAGATTTGGAATGGTCGATGTACGATTTTTCGGTGCTCACGATCGTGCCTGGGTATCCCACAAAGACTGCTATTTGTACTCGCAGAAGAATCCAAACATGCATCAGATGAAGAAGTATAACATCAATGAATGTATTCAAGTGAGATTTAATTTATATTTCATGAGTAATTAATGAATAATTATAACTATAACTTGTTTGTGATTGTTTAATAACTAAGATTTATACAATCAAAGTAAAATCTGTGTTTAACACAATTAAATTTTTTTCAGGAAGTAGAAGTCTACATAGAGAACCTGAGGAAAAAGTTTGGAATCTTCAGGTATGCTCCGTTTAAAGAGCCGTTCGATCCCGAAGTGGACCACTTACCGATGTTTCTGCCGAAGTACGTGTCGCCCCACAACAAGAAGCTAGTTAAAAGGATACGATCCGAGAGCAAGTCGTCGATTTCAAGTGTCAGGTCCCATTCGTCTCTGGCCAAGGACCTATCGAAGGAGATGGAGTCGGATGAGGAAAATAACAGGATGGACGACCTCACTCAGGAAAACCCTTCAACAGAACAAGAAGGGGAGACAAAACCTGAAAACGACGAGAGTAAGTATGATACGCATATTTTAATCATATATAATATGCAATCAAATGAAATTGATATAAAAAAAAAAATAATATTTCAGTATGTAATTTGATCTTTAGCTTTCTATCAAATCTACACGAAAGTTTACATAACATCTTTATTGATAAAAGTGAACTACATTTAAATAAACATTTTTCTTTTTCTGTTCAACAGCTATGGAATCACATTAAAAGTATCTAAATGTAGATTTCAGTACCATTTTGCTGGTGATTTATAAAATCATCTATAAAGTGTATGATATAAACAACATTTATTTGTGAAAACATTGAATTATTGTATCCCTGTCAACAATGCTCCTTAGTGGTTATCTTGCTTTAAAGAAATACTAGTGTTTAATCCAATTAAAGTGTTTTTTTTCTTCTTCCGTTACAGAACCTGATCTTGAGGAAAAAAATTACGATTTAAAAATGCCTGAGCTCACCGAGGAAGAAAAACCAGTGAAGAAGCAGGACGTCAGAATCACCGACAAGCTCTTGCACAAACTAGAAAAGACAGAGGAGGAGACACGGGTGGAGAAAAAGGAGGAAGCGGTTAACACTCACAAGCCGGATTACGAGGAGAACGATCTACTTGAAGTCCTGTACTCTGAAGAAATAGACGGCCCGAAATCGGACTCGGCGAAGAAGAACAATAATAAAGCGAGGGTCAACGGCGTTACCAAGGAGAACGCCTTGATAACCGGCATCAAGGATAACATCAACAAAGCCCTGGCCATTTCCAAGAACATCCAACAAAACATGAGCACTACGGAAAATACGAAAAAGTCCGCAGCAGTTGAGGAGAAGAAAGGTAATGAATTAAAAATGTACGGTTCTAAACAAACGGCAAAATCGGGACAGGAAAAAGTCGCCAATTCCGATATATCAAAAGACGCTGTGGCCAGAGGTTTCGCTAAAATCAAATCCATGAATGAAATAAACAAGGCGATCAATGTTATAAGACCAGATTTGCTGTTGAAGAGCAAAAAGGTCGCCGCGGAAAAGAAGAAAGTCATTACGGCGCGGAGGAATACCAATAAAAGCGAGAAATCCGAGGACGACCTTGAAATAATGGACTGGTACGTGGACGACCCTTCCAAAACTAATGGCGAGGCGTCTAAAAAGAGGAAGCAAACTTTCCAATCGAACGATGGTACCGCAAAGAAACAGGTTCAGGACGAGGTGATCATCATCAAGTGCGAATCCAGTGGCGAGGGGGATGTCTCCAAAAAGGCTTCAGGAATAATAAAACGTGTGAAAACCGATGAGACGCCAACTGAGAATTTGGAAAAGAGAAGCGAACTGTTTCAAGCTCTGAATATATCGGAGAAAGGGTTAGAGCCGGAGAAACCGAAAGTGAATGAAATCCGGACGCGTTCCAAGACGGAGGAAAAGTTCTCCAATGCGGGGCTCAACATCAAGCAGAGGGCTAGAAAATCGTTTCCCAACACGAAAAGTCCCATCGTTTATAAGGGCAAGAAGGAGCTGCCAGTACCTCCGTTGATAAGCACGAGCAGGGTTTTAAAGCAGATCACGTCGCCCCCCGGTTTAGTTAGCAATTCACCTATTGTGGTTTCTTCTGGAACAACACCGACCACGCAGAGTTTGGTGCTGGTGCCGACTCCGTTACTATTTCAAGGCGCCCAAATTGGTGGTGCGAATTCCGGTCAAATATTAGCCATGGTTGCGTCTGGAAACACTCCATATACGTTTGTGTCTCAAGGTTCGACGTTCATCAATGGAAATATTAACCTTGCGCTAGGGAAAGATAAAATCCAAAACAATTCATTACCATTGGCTATTGATGGTAAAGAATCGGGTGTAGCAATTCTAAGCAGGGATAATACATTGGAGAATGTAAACTCGAATAATGCTGAAAATGTTGATAAGGTCCCATTCGTTGAAGTGAGTGAATTACATGAAACTGGTGTAGTTAATAAGAGCACAGGTATGGAGAAGGTTTCACTGAGTATTGATAATCCACCATTGCTCAAGGGTAAACTGGTTGATAGGCAACAGTTTAATTCGAGTGTTAGTGAGCCGTTGAACCCGACTGAATTCAATATTTTGAATGGTATTGTTAAAGATTCTGTTCCTAAGACTTTCTCGGAAATTTTAAGCCGCCCCCCGCCTACGCTTAAGCCGCGTCCGCCCGGACCTCTAAGTACACAGTTTGATACTGGTGTTCCCAGTTCGGCCGGACCGTGGACCGCACGGATAAACTCGATTTCACACAGGGTAAGTAATTTCATGGTTTACTTCGCGAATGACCTTGGTTGTCGAAGCGCCCTATAAAATCAAACATCATCATCATCATATTATCAAGTAAGCCTAATTGTCAAATGTCAATAATAAGCGATTTGTTTCAGTTAAGTGATTACCTGCGTGGAATGCTGATTGAGACACTGAACGATGTCAGTAGTACCACGGAAAACCCTGAAGCTCTCATCACCACCCTCCAATTGGAAATAGAATCCCTAAAATCTAAGCATGCTGAGGAGATTCTTGAAATTAAGAAGAACGTCAATTCCCTTCTGCAGGATATACAAAAGAGTATCGTCGAGGAAAAGGAGAGACTTATCGTTGAAACGCGGTCTTCGTGTGAAGCTGATACTATTCGAAGGGTTGAAGAGGCTAAATCTAAACAATGGTAAATACATCTATATCATTGGGATATAATTAATGGCACATAAAAACACGGTGGAAAGACCATGTGGTCAAAAGCCAATTTTAGCCATTTCTACTATTATACATGCAGTCGAATATATAGATAATATCTATCTATATATTCTACTTGTCATTATTTTCGAACTTTTTTAACAGGTGTGCAAACTGTATGAAGGAAGCCCAATTCTACTGTTGCTGGAATACCAGCTATTGTGACTACCCCTGTCAGACGAAACACTGGCCCAAGCACATGTCGAAGTGCACTCAGAATTCCCAGACGCAAAGCAGCCCACAAATGGGTATAATGAAAGGAAGCCAACAAATTGTTCTTAGACCTGTCATACCACCAAAAGGTTTCACTGCAGGAGTAAGTCTTTAAAACAGTAACAATAAAACTGGATTATTAAAAAAATGCTTATTTCATTGTAGAAACCGTTATTGGGGAAACCGGCTAAGATAATCATGAGCAAAACTCCTTCATCTGTGCCTATGAACATCGTCCGGGTATGGTATTAAATTCTATTGCTAAATATAACTTGCGTATGTTGAAATATGTGATGATAATCAATTGAAAATTATTATAAATAGTAAAATAATTGTTTTCTTTACAAAAAAACAGAATATTGATTATACTGAAAATTTTTCAATTCAGTGTAAATATTGATTACCCGTAATAACAGTCGCAACCATTCGATTGTTTTTATTAATTATTGAGTGTTGTTCCACCACTAATTCTGCAAATAGATTAGTAAAAAAGTTATCGAATTTTTAACTTTTTGATGTATACTATTTCCATTATAAAAATGTATCACGAAGTGATTATGACAATTACTTATTTACTATTTTATTCTTTTAGACCTCATCAGCGTCCGGTATAGCCTTGGTTGAATCAAGATCGGGCAACTACGAAGTGATAACCAACGGCCAAATTGTCGACGGAAGTAAAATTATAACTACACCGATTAAAGGCATCCGGAAGGTGCCAGCGTCCACAACCGCAGCATCCACCAGTAGCAGTTCCGTCACCCAGACGACGTCGAAAACCGTAATTTTACAATCGACAAAATCCCCAGTGATGTCACCATCCGCAACAAAATCCTCGGAGAAACAATCCTCCACTGACGATCCGTTGGCGATCTGAAGTGCACATTATTTCTATTTTTAACCTGTTGTACATAAAGAGACGTTTTTTTTTTGTATAGGACCTACAAAGTGATATAATTTTTCTGATGTTACAGATGTTTTAGTTAGGATGTAAATAACTAACTTTAGGCTCTACTTCATTTATAAGCTATAGTTTTGTATTGTAAAAAAAAAAATTGGTACACTGATGGCAGTGTACGTGTTTAATGTTTTATTTTTTTTATATATGGAACGTATAAAATATTTTAAACAGGAGATGCGTTAATTTTTTTTTTGTTGAATCGTGTATTGGAATTTTTTTATTAAAAGAAAATGCAGATTCTTATACGTGTATGTTTTAATTATCCCATTATATTAACAATAATGCTTTAAAATTTCTACAAATACGTAATGGACATATTATTATAATAATTCGCAAGGTTATCGAGTTTTAACTTCACGATGGTACATTAATTTTCGAAGAGATAAATATAACACAATTATATAAGTGCTGAACCTAAGAGAGGATGGAAAGAATATATATTTATAAAAATAATCCATAATTATGAAGAGAATTTAATTGAAAAGTTTAAAATATCAGTTTACGTTTCCGTTTTAAAATTTAGTTGATTGCACTTGCCTTTAGTCGCGTTTGACATAACACAATTTTTTTAAATTTAATTTCATTGCATGTATTGCATTAATACAATATTAAAATGTAATGAAATTGTTCAAATGCAGTTACAAAGTTCGTAGTGTGGTGAACAGAAAATATTGGAAAAATATTTTGCTTCGAAAATTTAGTTGTTTGTTTCCGTCTTTTAAAATTAATTAAAATCGAATATTGCAATTGATATTTTACAAGATATAATAAATTAAATCTTAAATAATTTGTGTTACAAACATAATGTAATATAAAATAAATATAAACGTACAGAAAAATTGGGAAATCATTTTGTTCCAAAATTTAGTTGTGTGTGTTTGGCTTTCATTACGACTTTTCAAAAAAATAAATTAGATTTAAAAAAAAATTGTTCTGCGTTAGTAAAATATTTAAATATAAGATAATTTTTAAAATATAAAAACTAAACAGTGAGTGATGACGATAAAGCAATTTTAAGACATTTTGCTTAAAACATTTAGTTGTGTGTGTTTGTCTTTTATTACGGTTGACATTTCAAAAATTTAAAAATATCTATTTTGATAATAAAAAAATACAAATACACTTCCTAAATCTACAACAATTGTAAGTTTACAAAAAATGGTCGTATTTTTAAATTATTAGTAAATTTTCTACATCGATCTAAAAGACTTTAATACATTTTAATATTAAATGTTTTGAGTTTAATTTAATTTAAATAAAACATTTTCTTTGTTATTAGTGCGATATTAACAAAGAAAATGTTTTATTTAAATATTCAAGATTTATCATGAAATGAACCTTTTAATTGTTTAAATAAATGAAGTAAATAATCGATTGAATTTGGGATAACTTGAAATTTCATGTTAGTTTTTTATTATAATCGATAATTTAAAAAATAATCATTTTAAATGATATACATTAATGAAATTTAAAAAAATGTAAAAATTTATTATGCTACAATTGGCACCACTGTAATTATCAGTCCATGTCCGTATGTTATTCAAACGTCACATTTAGGTTAGGACATTCAAAGTTTAGGTAAATAGAGTCGCTGAAAAGGTGACGCGATGTGGAACTAGCGCACACGGTCCGCAGTCCGCGCGTGGCGTCGGTCGGTGCGAGGTTGATAACACGGTGCGATGTCGGCGCTCAACTGGACGGAAGCGGACGTCGGACAGTGGCTGGAGAGGGAGGGCTTCGACGAGAACGTGGTGGACAAACTGTGCCGGATACACCGCGTCAACGGGAAATGCCTGCTGGCCCTCAACGACCACGACTTTCAGCTGGAGCCCCTCAAAGACTTGTACCTGCGGGACAGGAAATGCCTGTACATATCAGTGAAAACGCTGCAACGGGAGAACCACAGCGTGCTCCTCGAGCTGGGCCTCCTAGAAATCCCCACCGTCTACAATCACTCCCTGAAGCAGGAGAGCGAGTACTGCGAATCGGAGAGGATATCACCGCCAGCCTCGGAGGACGGGAGAGTGCAGAGGTTGCCCCCCGACATATGGAAAGCCTTCCTGAGTTTCCTCTACGTCGTGTTCGTCACGTGGATCACCGCCTTCGTCATGGTGATAGTGCACGACAGGGTGCCCGACATGAAAAAGTACCCCCCATTACCGGACATTTTCTTAGATAATGTGCCCCACATACCGTGGGCTTTTGATATGTGTGAAGTTACCGGGACATTCCTCTTCACTATTTGGCTTTTTGTTCTTCTGTTCCATAAACATAGGTAAGAATATTTTTATTTTTATATTTATAGCTACTTTTAACCATTAATATTAATTGTGTTTAAAAAAATCTATTTGTCTATTAATTGGGTTGTTTGAATTTCACTTACTCAAACAACCCAATTAGTAGATAAATTGATTTTTGTTAATATGAGTAAAACACAGTTTGACACTTTTTTCACTTATTTTATTAAATGCGGTGTAATTTTGTGCCAAATTGTCTTTTACTCCTATTTGTCTATTTTTAATACGTTAAGAAATAATTAAGCAATAATAATTTCAAACGATTGTGTAATATTTAATGTAGAAACTAATGAGATTTATTGCACTTTAACGATAAGTCATTAAGTAAATATTTCCTATTAGCACCAGGTAGCAATTCCCATTACTAACCATTGATTATGTATCAGTGCAATTTATGTGTAAATGTAATGTGAAAGTGAGTAGGTTGAACGCGTTCGTTTTATTTAAATGGTGAAAGTTAAATGTTTCTTTTTGTTGAAGTCGATTTGTTTATTTATAAAACCCTTTGTTTTTTCTTTGCTACCTGAATATAAATAGAAGTTGGCAGCCGTAACAAAGAGATGTATACGAGCGTGTATTTGTTGCAAGATAACACGATTTGCATCAGGATTTAAATCCACAAGGCAAGGTGCAATTATGATGAATCATAAAAGTTTGTATTGTGATTAATTGGGTTATTTTTAAAGCAATACAATAAAACACCTTTGCACTTTGATCAATTTTCATCACATGTTCGGTTTATTTATTTCTTATAAGGGTTGATTAATTGTAGGTTATGTAATTGTTTGTTTACTCCAAGGTTGTTAGTAGGTATAGGTCGGACCAGTTTAGTATATGCTTCTTGAGGTCGGAGGAAGTGTTTATTTTTAATTCGATTTTATGGGATGTGTGTAAGTACTGGTGAAGTTGAGGTTGATTATAATAAGAAATGCAAATGAAATTTGTGTATGTTTTTTTTATGTAGTGAATACACTGTGATTTTTTTCACCTTGGAAAATAATCGAAAAATCTTTTGTTTCTAAAAAGTTTTTAGTATGATGTTTGTGTGTGTTATTAAGCTTGTTGCCCCTGTTTGTGCCAATAATTTAATCTCAACGGTGAAAGGTACTGTTAATACTACTTAATCAATTTTTAACTAATTTAGAGAAAAGATTTATTACTTTCAAAACTTTGTTGTTGCAATCGGTTATCATATGAAATATAACTTGAATCTGTATACACGAGTTGCAACAATGTGAACGTTGCTTAGATCTGTTTCTTGAAATATAAAGGAAGAAAATCTTCTTAGGGTAAAATTTGTTGTAAAATTTATCTATCTATCGATTGCATTAATTTTTGATCTAAAATACAAATCAAATCCACATTTTGTTTTTTGCATTGAGGACGCTGTGAGGAGTATTGTTCTATTTTTTACTTTCCCTATATATTCTATATATAGTTTTTTTGATTGAGAATATCTGTGAGCACTGATGGCCACATCGCCATGTTTTTTATATTCCTTTACATTTTATAGCTTTTAATTAAAACCCTCGCTTATGATTTACTGTTTGGAGGTGTGTAGTGTGGGTGGGTGGCCTCTAACCCACCCATCCTACATATATATAACTTTAATTGCTAATCGTTGATGATTTTGCTGCTAAAACCAATCAAACCCTTTATGTAATAATAAATAAAACAAAATCAAAATTTAAGTTTAAATATAAATGACTTTCTAATCTTATCTAATTTAGATTTAAAGTCTGCCCACCCATCATGCATAAAATTATTGTTAATTTCCTCACTCAAAAATTTTTCTTTTGAATTTCTTTTTTATTCAAAAAGTTTTGTAATTAATTTTATTGCAAACCGCGAGGCAATCAGTAATTGAAATTTATATGTATATGTAGGGTGGGTGGGTGGCCTTTATCCCACCCTCCAATCAGTAAAACATCATCAAAAATCATTTGAAAAATTTGTATGATTAAATCTCTAAAAGTTGCAATTATTTTGTGTTTATTTATGTTTTACAACTATTAATTAAAACCCTCACTTATGTTTTACTGATTGCAGGGTGGGATAGAGGCCACCCACCTACCCTACATATACATGATAACTTTAATTGCTAATTGTTGATGATTTTGCTGCTAAAAACAATCAAACCCTTTGTGTAATAAGAAACAAATCAAAATTTAAGTTTAGGTATAAATGACTTACTTTAATTTAATTTAGATTTAAATTCCTCACTCAAAAATTTTACCTTTTGAATTTCTTTTTTATTCAAAAAGTTTTCTAATTAATTTTTTTGGCAAAAGAATTTTTAACATCCGAACATGCGTTCATGAGTTATCATGAAAAATATAAAAAACAAGTGAATTAAGGATTTTTGTTTTTAGTCTCATCGTACTCTATAGTCTTGGTAATTTTCTGGCGACAGAATTTTTAAAATTCGAACGTGCGTTCATGAATAATCATCAAAAATATAAAAAATAATTGAATAACGAATTTTTGTTTTTAGTCACATCGTACTCTATTAAGTGTAGGGAATTTTTTGGCGAAAGAATTTTTAAAATCCGAACATGCGTTCATGAGATCATCAAAAATATAAAAAACAATTGAATAACAATTTTTGTTTTTAGTCTCAGCGTACTCTATTGAGTGTTGGGAATTTTTTGGCGAAAGAAATTTTAAAATCCGAACACGCGTTCACGAGTTATCATCAAAAATATAAAAAAACAAATGAATTACGTATTTTTGTTTTTGGTCACATTGTACTCTATTGAGTGTTGGGATTTTTTTGGCGAAAAAATTTTTAAAATACGAACATGCGTTCATGAGTTATCAAAAATATAAAAAACAATTGAATAACGAATTTTTTGTTTTAGTCTCATCGTACTCTATTGAGTGTTGGGAATTATTTGGCGAAAGAATTTTTAAAATCCGAATATGCGTTCATGAGTTATCATCAAAAATATAAAAAACAATTGAATAACGAATTTTTGTTTTTAGTCGCATCGTACTCTATTGAGTGTTGGGAATTTGTTGGCGAACTAATTTTTAAAATTCTAACATGCGTTCATGAGTTATCATGAAAAATATAAAAAAAACAATTGAATAACGAATTTTTTGTTTTATAAAAAAATTTAAAACAATGAATAACGAATTTTTGTTTTTAGTCTCATAGTACTCTATTGAGCGTTGGGAATTTTTTGGCGAAAAAAATTTTAAAATCCGAATATGCGTTCATGAGTTATCATCAAAAATTATAAAAAACAATTGAGTAATGAATTTTTGTTTTTAGTCGCATCGTACTCTATTGAGTGTTGGGAAAAAAAATTGAATAACAAATTTTTTGTTTTATAAAAAATTTAACAAAAATGAATTACGAATTTTTGTTTTTAGTCTCATAGTGCTCTATTGAGTGTTGGGAATTTATTGGCGAAAGAATTTTTAAAATCCGAATATGCGTTCATGAGTTATCATGATAAATATAGAAAACAATTGTATAACGAATTTTTGTTTTTTGTCACATCCTACTCTATTGAGTGTTGGAAATTGTTTGGCGAAAGAATTTTTAAAATCCGAACATGCGTTCACGAGTTATCATCGAAAATATAAAAAACAATTGAATAATGAATTTTTTGTTTTGGTCTCAGCGTACTCTATTGATTGTTGGGAATTTTTTGGCGAAAGAAATTTTAAAATCTGAATATGCGTTCATGAGTTATAATGAAATAAAAAAACAATTGAATAACGAATTTTTGTTTTTAGTCTCAGCGTACTCTATTGAGTGTTGGGAATTAATTAGCGAAAGAATTTTTAAAATCCGAATTTGCGTTCATGAGTTATCATCAAAAATATGAAAAACAATTGAATAACGAATTTTTGTTTTTAGTCACATCGTACTCTATTGTGTGTTGGGAATTTTTTGGCGAAAGATTTTTTAAAATCCGAACATGCGTTCATGAGTTATCATCAAAAATATTAAAAAAAACAATTGAATAACGAAATTTTTGTTTTATAAAAAATTTAAAAAAAAAATGAATTACGAATTTTTGTTTTTAGTCTCATCGTACTCTATTGAGCTTTGGGAATTTGTGGGCGAAAGATCCTTAAAAATCCGAACATGCGTTCATGAGTTATCATTAAAAATATAAAAAACAATTAAATAACGAATTTTTGTTTTTAGTCTCATCGTACTCTATTGAGTGTTGGGAATATATTGGCGAAAGAATTTTTAAAATCCGAACATGCGTTCATGAGTTATCATCAAAAATATAAAAAACAATTGAGTAACGAATTTTTGTTTTTAGTCACATCGTACTCTGTTGAGTGTTGGGAATTTATTGGCGAAAGAATTTTTAAAATCCGAATTTGTGTTCATGAGTTATTGTGAAAAATATAAGAAACAATTGAATAACGAATTTTTGTTTTTTGTCACATCCTACTCTATTGAGTGTTGGAAATTGTTTGGCGAAAGAATTTTTAAAATCCGAACATGCGTTCATGAGTTATCATCAAAAATATAAAAAACAATTGAGTAACAAATTTTTGTTTTTAGTCTCATCGAACTCTATTGAGTGTTGGGAATTATTTGGCGAAAGAATTTTTAAAATCCGAATATGCGTTCATGAGTTATCATTAAAAATATAAAAAACAATTTAATAACGAATTTTTGTTTTTAGTCTCATCGTACTCTATTGAGTCTTAGGAATTTTGAGGCGTAAGAATTTTTAAAATCCGAACATGCGTTCATGAGTTATCTTGATAAATATAGAAAACAATTGTATAACGAATTTTTGTTTTTGGTCACATCGTACTCTATTGAGTGTTGGAAATTGTTTGGCGAAAGAATTTTTAAAATCCGAACATGCGTTCACGAGTTATCATCGAAAATATAAAAAACAATTGAATAATGAATTTTTTGTTTTGGTCTCAGCGTACTCTATTGATTGTTGGGAATTTTTTGGCGAAAGAAATTTTAAAATCTGAATATGCGTTCATGAGTTATAATGAAATAAAAAAACAATTGAATAACGAATTTTTGTTTTTAGTCTCAGCGTACTCTATTGAGTGTTGGGAATTAATTAGCGAAAGAATTTTTAAAATCCGAATTTGCGTTCATGAGTTATCATCAAAAATATGAAAAACAATTGAATAACGAATTTTTGTTTTTAGTCACATCGTACTCTATTGTGTGTTGGGAATTTTTTGGCGAAAGATTTTTTAAAATCCGAACATGCGTTCATGAGTTATCATCAAAAATATTAAAAAAAACAATTGAATAACGAAATTTTTGTTTTATAAAAAATTAAAAAAAAAAATGAATTACGAATTTTTGTTTTTAGTCTCATCGTACTCTATTGAGCGTTGGGAATTTGTGGGCGAAAGATCCTTAAAAATCCGAACATGCGTTCATGAGTTATCATTAAAAATATAAAAAACAATTAAATAACGAATTTTTGTTTTTAGTCTCATCGTACTCTATTGAGTGTTGGGAATATATTGGCGAAAGAATTTTTAAAATCCGAACATGCGTTCATGAGTTATCATCAAAAATATAAAAAACAATTGAGTAACGAATTTTTGTTTTTAGTCTCAGCGTACTCTATTGAGTGTTGGGAATTAATTAGCGAAAGAAATTTTAAAATCTGAATATGCGTTCATGAGTTATAATGAAATAAAAAAAACAATTGAATAACGAATTTTTGTTTTTAGTCTCATCGTACTCTATTGAGTCTTAGGAATTTTGAGGCGTAAGAATTTTAAAAATCCGAACATGCGTTCATGAGTTATCTTGATAAATATAGAAAACAATTGTATAACGAATTTTTGTTTTTGGTCACATCGTACTCTATTGAGTGTTGGAAATTGTTTGGCGAAAGAATTTTTAAAATCCGAACATGCGTTCACGAGTTATCATCGAAAATATAGAAAACAATTGAATAACGAATTTTTTGTTTTGGTCTCAGCGTACTCTATTGATTGTTGGGAATTTTTTGGCGAAAGAAATTTTAAAATCTGAATATGCGTTCATGAGTTATAATGAAATAAAAAAAAACAATTGAATAACGAATTTTTGTTTTTAGTCTCATCGTACTCTATTGAGTGTTGGGAATTAATTAGCGAAAGAATTTTTAAAATCCGAATTTGCGTTCATGAGTTATCATCAAAAATATAAAAAAACAATTGAGTAACGAATTTTTGTTTTTAGTCACATCGTACTCTATTGAGTGTTGGGAATTTATTGGCGAAAGAATTTTTAAAATCCGAATATGCGTTCATGAGTTTTTATGATAAATATAGAAAACAATTGTATAACGAATTTTTGTTTTTTGTCACATCCTACTCTAATGAGTGTTGGAAATTGTTTGGCGAAAGAATTTTTAATATCCGAACATGCGTTCATGAGTGATCATCAAAAATATAAAAAACAATTGAGTAACAAATTTTTGTTTTTAGTCTCATCGTACTCTATTGAGTGTTGGGAATTATTTGGAGTAAGAATTTTTAAAATCCGAACGTGTGTTCAAAAATATAAAAAATAATCGAATAACGAATTTTTGTTTTTAGTCTCATCGTACTCTATTGAGTCTTGGGAGTTTGTGGGCGAAAGATCCTTAAAAATCCGAACATGCGTTCATGAGTTATCATCAAAAATATAAAAAACAATTAAATAACGAATTTTTGTTTTTAGTCACATCCTACTCTATTGAGTGTTGGAAATTGTTTGGCGAAAGAATTTTTAAAATCCGAACATGCGTTCATGAATTATCATCAAAAATATAAAAACAATTGAGTAACAAATTTTTGTTTTTAGTCTCATCGAACTCTATTGAGTGTTGGGAATTATTTGGCGAAAGAATTTTTAAAATCCGAACATGCGTTCATGAGTTATCATCAAAAATATAAAAAACAATTGAGTAACGAATTTTTGTTTTTAGTCACATCGTACTCTATTGAGTGTTGGGAATTTATTGGCGGAAGAATTTTTAAAATCCGAATATGCGTTCATGAGTTATCATGATAAATATAGAAAACAATTGTATAACGATTTTTTGTTTTTTGTCACATCCTACTCTATTGAGTGTTGGAAATTGTTTGGCGAAAGAATTTTTAAAATCCGAATATGCGTTCATGAGTTATCATCAAAAATTATAAAAAACAATTGAGTAATGAATTTTTGTTTTTAGTTGCATCGTACTCTATTGAGTGTTGGGAATTTGTTGGCGAAAGAATTTTTAAAATCCGAACATGCGTTCATGAGTTATCATCAAAAATATAAAAAAAACAATTGAATAACGAATTTTTTGTTTTATAAAAAATTAAAAAAAAAATTAATTACGAATTTTTGTTTTTAGTCTCATCGTACTCTATTGAGTGTTGGGAATTTGTTGGCGAAAGAAGTTTTAAATCACGAGTTATCAAAAATATAAAAAACAATTGAATAAGGAATTTCTCCGAACCGCGAGACTATCAGTAATTGAAATTTATATGTATATGTAGGGTGGGTGGGTGGCCTCTATCCCACCTTCCAATCAGTAAAACATCATCAAAAATCATTTGAAAATTTTGTATGAGTAAATCTTTAAAAATTGCAATTATTTTGTGTTTATTTTTATTTTACAACTTTTAAATAAAACTCTCGCTTATGTTTTACTGATTTGATGGTGGGATAGAGGCCACCCACCCACCCTACATATACATGATAACTTTTAACACTAATCGTTGATAATTTTGATAGTAAAACAATAAAATCTTGTTTGTAATAAAAAATAAACATAAACCAAATTTAAGTTTAGATATAAATGATCTTCTATAGGTAATCTTATCTGATTTAGATTTAAAGTCTGCCCACCCATCATGCATCAAATTTTTATTAATTTCCTCACTCAAAAATTGAAATTGATTGGTATGGACTTTTGAATTTCTTTTTTATTCAAAAAGTTTTGTAATTAATTTTATTGCAAACCGTGAGACGATCAGTAATTGAAATTTATATGCATATGTAGGGTGGGTGGGTGGCCTCTATCCCACCCTACAATCAGTAAAACATCGTCAAAAATCATTTGAAAAAATTGTTTGTATAAATCTCTTGCAGTTATTTTGTGTATATTTATATTTTAAACCTAATCACCCAGTATTGACATTGACTGTTTAAATACGCCATTGATTTTATTCACAACACGCGTATTAGACAAATAATCGTGCACACTAATTACGCAATATCGTTTTTAATCGCTTAAACCTATTGCGTTCTGACGACCAGATTAGATAAGATTCAAATCATCATTAATTATTCGTAATATTACGTTTAAAAAAAAGATTAGCTTAAACTGAATTAACTCATTAATCCACTAATCCAGTAATGAGTTTGGTTGGGTGTGACACACTTCGCGGCGTAACTGTACACCTTTTTTTTTCGGATCTAATTCATGACCTGGATAATTTAAATAATAATAATAATAAAAACGAATTGAGTGTCTTTACCTCTGCGCGCACCATTGGAGATGGCATGGACACAAGTCGTGTTATTATTAGAACGTTTAAATTGTTAGTTTCAGTTACAACTGTAAATTTTTTTTTTAGTCGCATATTTACAGTAAAATTGCGCGTGTTTTAGTTTTTTGTAATCAATTATACTTGAAGGAAATAATCTAAAATGTTATTATGTAATTGGTCGTGTGGGTGAAGTATTAACTTGATAAGGATTCCTTGCACTTGAGCTAAATCTAATTAAAACGCGCGCGAGTTTCCACACCTTTGTGATTAAATAGGATGGTTTCTAATGTTGTAGAAAATAATTTGTTAGCTAAATTAATAATGTTTATACAGGGTGACTGACGAAAAACCTTTGGTGCTGTATCTCGCTTATTTTTGATCCGATTTGAATAAATAAAACATCAAATTAAATGATTTTTAAAAGACTTTAATATGAACTGTACTAATATTTTTTCTTGCATCCAGTTTTTGACAAAAGACGATCAACTTTTTTTTCAAATTGCACTGTATATATATTTTGTACTGATCCGCAAGGAGATTTTTTCTGAATCTAAATTTGTAAACGATTTTATCCATTCATCAAACCAAAGTCGAGAAATTGAGGATTAAAAAAAAAATCAAATACCCATAGTAAACAATATGCAGAGCCTATTCCAAATGTCAAAAGTGACAGTGTCAGTCATTGGTACAATACTGCAATGATTTTTAATAATTTCATAATAAAAATGTTGCAAGATTTCAAAAACTGAAAAACGATTTCTGTAGAAGCACAAAATTCTAGTACAGTGTTTGAAATATTGCAACATTTTAATTATGAAATAATTAAAAATCGTTGCAGTATTCTATCAATGGCTGTCACTGTCACTTTTGACATTTAAAATAGGGTGTGTATATTGTTTACAATGGATACTTGACTTTTTATTTATTTTTTGAATCCTCAATTTCTCGACTTAAGTTTGATGTATGGATAAATTTGTCCACAATTTTATATTCAGAAAAAAAATCTCCTTGCGAATCAATAAAAATATATATACAGTGCAATTTAAAAAAAAAATGTTGATCGTATTTTGTCAAAAATTGGGTGCGAGAAAAATTAACAGTTCAGATCCTATTAAAGTCTTTTAAAAATAGTTTAATTTGATGTTTTATTTATTAAAATCGGATAAAAAATAAGCGAGATACAGCAAAAAAGGTTTTTCGTCAGTCACCCTGTATATCGTCTAGTTGTAGATTATTTTACATCATTGAAATTGATTGCTCTGGCCTGTGGGAAAAAATCCTCAATTGATAATCATTAAAAATTCAAAACATCATATTTTAATCTGTGTTTATTTAAATATTATATTTTGCGCACAATGTAATTTCCACGCTGATATCAACGTCCATTGTTACGTTAATACGGATAGCCTCGAAAGAGATAAGGCACAAATAAGTCGTCCAACACACACTTCCCCCATATTATCAGTGTTTCAATAAGTGGCTTTTGTTGTACTATCAGATCGTTCAATTGAGGCTGAACCGTTGCCGAAATTATCGTCGCACGCTTTTGAACTTGAAGTATTAATATTCATACGCCTCCAGACGAAATAAACTAAACAATACGATAATATATTTCTATGCGTTTCACTTTCTTTACATTTCCAACTTTAAAAACTGTAATATATTGAATAATTCATTGTCAGCTCTAACAAATGTACGTAATTGTTATTATTTATAGCCTGTAAATGAATTATTAATATTCCTTTGTTTGTGTTTATTTATTATTTACAAATGTGGCAGAAAATTAAATGTTAATTCACCTTAACGAATAGCCATTTCGTTTATTTAAAAACATAGATGGATAGCTTGTTTCAAAATAACAAAAAATATTCCATGACGAGTTACACGAGATCATAATTGAGTATTTAATGTTCGACTGTAAATCCACAGAACATCAAACAAATATTAATTCAATTATGTTCTCATATAAATTGTGATGAAGCATTTTGTAATATACGAAAATAATTAACTATCCAAGAGTTAATTGTAATATTTCTGTAACATACACATATTTATCACAGAATAAGTGAAACGTAAACACTTGTATGATATATTTCCATCCAGATTTTCAATCAATAATTAATTTGATTGCAATTGAATTATACATTGACATTGCAAGTTAAGTTTAGAGTATGCATTCGATTGAAATTAACCCTTTGCAGTGGATTTACAAGTAATATCTTAAATGTCATAATATTTGTGACAACGGATTGAAGAGGGTTAAATTCAAATCGATTGAAAGGTGATTCCAGGAAGTGCGATGTAGATCAGGAAAAGCCTTTTCGATGATATTGCCAATCGTCCATTGGGGAAGCTCGATTGCGCATAACACAAAATGCAAATATTGAAATATAGATATCTTTCAATACGATTGCCACAGTGCAAAAGGTAGTTGCAATTAACCTCAAAATTACTTTGACATTTATCATTCTGTAAGCACACACGTGTTTTAAATAATAACTCACTTGTATACGAAGATAAATTTTTCTTTTCAATTAACATGTATGATTAACACTAGTGTGTATACTTAACCCTCAATAATATATATAATCGTATACTCTTCTACCCGTTAAGAGTGTAGGGTTATTCTTCCCTCTATTTCTCTTCTTCCAACTTTTTCTATCCGTCTCTATTCTTCCGGCTTCTATCCCTGTTGTATTTTTGTAATTGTAGGTGTAATCTGGGATGGCCCCAGGTAGGTTACGTAAATGGAAAATACTATGTACTGGTTTTAAACACTCTTTATTCTCGTAACAATATGCGTACTAACACGTGGTTGCAAGCGTAATGGTTGCCCGTATCCATGCTTCCCCCTACATTAATGTAACGTAAGTAGCATACCATAACAATCCAATAATGAATAAATTGTGTAATCATGTTTAAATAATTCAATATTAAATTTTATACGTTTCTCTAACTTAATTGTACGTTACGAACAAACAAGTTTGCTTGTGTTTTAATATTTTTATATATTAAATGTTACGTAGTGAAGGTCACCACCATCCTATTTATTAAACATAACATCGTTGCTTAATTTTATAATCAGCTAAAATTCGATCCAGCACACACACAAACAAATGGCAATCGTTGTTTATGTTATGTTGTGCGGATGCATTGGGTAATGATTGCACGAGCGCCAACTCTATCAAGGAGTGATATATTTAAACATTTGGTGATTGGAAAAATGTTGTTTGTCATGGGAATAATAAAACGGAACAGAACATGCAGTTTGTTCTGTATGTAATTCAATGGTTTTAATATAATTCAGTTGTTAGTATTATTAATTTAAAATGTGAAATCATAAATTATGAGAAATTTCTGTCAAAATCAACATCTCTTGAAGAATATAGGAATCGATTGCACTATTTTATTATGTGATATTTATTTATTTATCTAATGTGAATATAACTGAATGAAAAGAATAAAAATTACTTTTACTTAGTTAATATCACAATGTGATATTAACTAAGTAAAAGTAATTTTTATTCTTTTCATTTAATTAAAATGTATCATGAAGTAAGTGCCTACAACCTCAATCGGTTGAATATAACTGTTTCGAGAGTTACAAATAATTCTACAGGTACATGTACAATCAATAAATCAAATATTCTTTATTTCAAGGTGTCATAAAACATTACAGTACACTTTCGACTTCACATGGAAAGGCTCAAGTGATCTTCCACTCTCGCCCGATGCTGTTTTCATGACTCTGCTGCCAGTAGAGGTCACTTTCGTGGTCTTTCAACAGTTTATTTTAGTTTTAGTCTAGTTGTTCTAATAATAATTTTATTTATTTTTTTCAACCTGAAATTTCCTCTTTAAAAATGACTTTTTCCTCAAATTATAATTTATGATACATCACTGAAATTGTTTGCAGTAGTTAGTCCTCAGCTGTTTTTTTTTTAAATAAAATTCCATGTCTTTTGTTTTAATTTTTGTAATCATTATTATTATTAAAACAATTTACGTTGTTTTTAACAGTTTTTCGTGAATTTTAATTTTCAATTTTCAGCTGTCATTGCAACAGATTTTCGATTGTTTTTTGGGGAAATTTTTATATGTTTATATTTCTAAATCATTTTATTTTTTGAATTGTTTTTTTTTTTTCTTCGAGAACTTTATATTTGTTTCTTTAATCATTTGTTTTTCTCTGAGAAAATTATTAAATCATAATAAAAAAACAATTTACGTTTGTTTTTTTTTGTAAGATTTCAACAGTTTTTCGTAAATTTTAATTTGAAATTTTTCACCTATCATTTCAACAGACTTTCTATTGTTTTTTTTTTTTTTTTGATGAATTTTCATGTGTTTATTATTCTAAATCATTTTATTTTTTTGAATTGTTGTTTTTTTCGAGAATTTTGTATTTGTTTCTTTAATAATTTGTTTTTCTCCGAGAAAATGATTAAATCCTAATTAAAAAAATTATTTACGTTGTGTTTTTTTGTAAGATTTTAACAGTTTTTCGTGAATTTTAGTTTCCAATTTTTCAGTTGTCATTATAACAGATTTTCTATTGTTTTTTTGGGGAGAATTTTTATGTGTTTATCTTTCTAAATCATTTTATTTTGAATTGTTTTTGTTTCTATCGAGAATTTTGTATTTGTTTCTTTAATAATTTGTTTTTCTCTGAAAAAATTATTAAATCGTAATAAAAAAAAAACAATTTACGTTGTGTTTTTTGTAAGATTTTAATAGTTTTTGAATTTTAATTTTCAATTTTTCAGCTGTCATTTTAACAGATTTTCTATTGTTTTTTCTTTGGGGGAATTTTTATGTGTGTTTCTAAATAATTTTATTTAAAATTTTTTTTTTTTCGAGAATTTTGTATTTGTTTCTTTAATCATTTGTTTTTCTCTGAGAAAATTATTAAGTCATAATTAAAAAAGCAATACATGTTTTTTTTCGATTATTTTGTATTTGTTTCTTTCATTTTTTTTTTCTTCTAGAAATGTTCTTTTTGAAAATAAATTTTCTATGCCTTTACGTAAACTTTAAAATGCTTCAATTGTTTAGAGAAATTTTAATACTTTCAGTTTAGTAAAATTCCATCTGTTTCTTTGTTTTTACAAAAATTTGAATGAATTTGAAACGATTTTTAATTGTATAATTCTATTTTCTTCTTGTCCAATGTCAATTTATTTTTGTGTAAAATTTCAACTGTTTAAATCAAGTTTTAATTTAAAAATGTATTTTTAATTGCTTTGAATTTTCAAATATTCTTTTCTTTGGGAATTCTTATCTATTTTTTCTTCTTCTAAAGCATTTATATATACAATAATCTTTATTTGGACAATACAAAATACATAATAACAATAAATATGAACACAATACAAATAGTTGGTGTTAGTCCGTCTAGGCTATAGACCTGAGGTCTTTCAGCCCTAAAGCATTTATTTTCCTTAAAAAAATTAAAAATTCTTAAACCAACAAATTATATTCATACGGTTTTCCCCAAAAAATTTAAAATAAATTGTCATTTTTTGCACTTGTTAGTTATCTTTTTATGTAAAATTTCAAATGTATTTTTACTTTTCAGTTTTCAGATTTTCAATTGTTGTCCGTTTTTGGATTTTTTATCTGGCTTTTTTCTAAATCATTTTATAAACGCTTACGGGTTTCCCGGAAAATTTAAGATAATTCAACTCTTTTAATAAATTTCAATATTTCAATTTCTTACTTGCTTACAGTTTCATTCATTTATGCAGTATTTTGTGTAAACTATTTTAAGTATTTTTAGTTTTTACATATTTTCAATTGTTTTTTTTTTTAAATCATTTGTTGTTTAAGAAATGTTTCAGTGTTCTTTTACAAACAAAAATATAATTTTTGGAAAAGATTTTTCTTTCTATCTGTTTTGTTTTTAAGTAAATTTGAGTGTTTATTTTTCTGATTATATATTTTGAATTCTTATTTTTCTTAACGAATGCCAATTGTTTTTTATTGTAAAATTTTAACTGTTTTAATGGTCTTTTAAAATGTATCTCTGCTGTTTCTTGTTTTTTTTTTTTCGGGGGTGAGGGAGTGAGATTAATTTGTTTCGCTTTTTTTCAATTTCAATTGTATGTCTAAAATTTCAACTGTTTTATTTTAATTTTTTAATGTATTTTTAATTTTAAGCAGTTTTTTTAATATCTGTTTTCATTTTTCAGTTTCAATTGTTTTTTGTTTCTTAATAATTGCCAATTGTTTTATTTTGCTGTAATAGAACTTGTATTTATGTATGTATTTTAAGTTTTTTATTTTCAGCTGTTATTTTTAACAAATTTTCAATTGTTTGGGGTATTTTTATTGTGTTTCTTTGTTTATATTCCATTTGAATTATTTTATATTAATCTAATTTTAAAATATATATTTTAGTTATCAGTTGCTTTTTTTTCTTCTTCAAATTTTCAATATATTTTTAGTTTTCAATTTTCACAGATCTTTAATTGTTTTTTTTACTAGAATGTTGTATCTCTTTTTTTTCTTTGAGAAACGTTTCTTTTGCAAAAAAATAACTAAATGTTTCAACTGTTTTGTTGATTTTATTTTGGTAAAATTTCATCTTTATTTTGTTTTGAATAAATTTTGACCTTTTTTAATGATTTTTAATTACTTTTTTCCCCTTGTTATTATTTTTCTTCTTAACGAATGTCAATTATTTTTTGTTAAAATGTATTTTTAGTTTTCAACTGTTTCTTGTTTTTTTTTAGGGAGGAGGGGTTAATTTGTTTCGCTTTTTTTTCAATTTCAATTGTTTTGAATGTGTAAGATTTCAACTGCTCTAATTGAATTTTTTAACTTTAAGCTGTTTTTTAATAGTTTTATATCTGTTTTTTTTTTAATTTCAATTGTTTTTTTGTGTAATATTTCAACTGTTTTAATCGAATTTTAAAATGAAATTTTCGTTTTCAGATTTCAATTGTTTTCAACAAATTTTTAATTTTGTTTTTTTAATTTTTTATCTTTTTTTTTCTAAATCATTTTTTCCCTTAAGAAATTTTCATTAAAAATAAATAAATACAATAATAAATTCTTATCGTTTTCCCGCAAAATTTAAAATTATTCAACTGTTTTAATACATTTTAATTGTTTATTTCCTATATTTTCATTTTTTCTGCAATTGTCAGTTGTTGTTTTTTTCTGTAAACTATTTTAAGCAAATTTTAAATGTATTTTAACTAACACATATTTTCAACAGTTTTTATTTTGAGAATTTGTACTGTTTTTTTTTTTACATTAGAAATTTTCATTTTTTAAAATTAAATTTTATGTTTTTCCGCAATAATTCCATTTCAAAAACATTTATTTTTTATGTAGTTTCATTTATTTTGTTTTTATTTTTTGCATTTTTCACCTGAATTTTAAATAGAAATGAAACACACTAATAACTTTGAATTTTAAATGTATTTTTAGTTTTCAGTTTTCACAGATTTTCAATTGTTTTTTGTTTAAGACTTTGTATCTATCCTTTTCAATCATTTGTTCTTCTTTAAGAAATGTTTCACTTTTTTTTGCAAAAAATATATTTGTAAATGATTTTCTTGTTTTTTTTTTACTCAAACTTTATAATTTTTTGAACTGGTCCAATAAAATACAATTCTTTTATTTTGGTAAATTTCCATTTGTTTTGTTTTTAAGAAAATTTGAATAAGTTTGTTTTTGGGAATATTTAATTCTTTTTTTCCTTAATATTTTTTCTTCTTGGCGAGTGTCAATTGTTTTTTTGAGTGTGTATAAAATTTCAACTGTTTTAATCGAATTATAAAATGATTTTTTTGATTTAGGATGTTTTTAACAGTTTTTTTTATCTGTTTTTTCGGTTTTGCTTTTTTTTCAATTTAAATTGTTTTGCAAGTGTAAGATTTCAACTGTTTTATATATACAAACATCTTTTTTGCAGACAATTTTGCACATTAAATAAGGCAACATTATAAGGGAGCAATTGAAAAAGAAGAAAATTTCTGCTGAACGGTTTTAATTGAATTGTTTAGTGGATTTTTAGTTTTAAGCTGTTTCTCAATAGTTTTTTGATCTGTTTTTTTTTCAATTTCAATTGCTTTTTTGTGTAATGTTTTAATCGAAGTTTAGTTTCCAGCCGTTTTTTGTTGCATTATCCTAGCGTACTCTTGACCTGCCTTAATAAATTTTACATTGCCCTAACGTACTCTTGACCTATCACAATCTTAATAGGTTTGAGGTAGGTCAGGGTCAAACTTGAACGAGAATCGCCTAGATTACGCTAGGTCGTTGCACTTTCTTCGAGGTCGGTCAGGAGCGCGCTAGGGCAATGTATTGTTCTTTGAGGTAGGTCAAGAGTACGCTGGGAAAATATAAAAATGTTTGCTTAAAACTATTTAAATTATACACATAAAAAACAATTGGTATTTGTTAAGAAAACACAAAATAAAAACTGAATTGAAAAATTCACTATGTTTTAACCAAAATAATTTATTAAATTTATTATTTGTGGTTAAAACATAGGGAATTTTTCAATTTTATGTAAGTGTGGATTACCACGTAGTAACGGTCGCAACCATTCCTTTTAAAAAATTAAAATTTCAACATTTCAACAAAAAATAGATGATATTTTACAAAGAATAATGAAAAAACGTTGGAATCCATGAAAATAAAACTTCTTACGGAATATTTCTTAATAATAGAGAAAAAAAAACACAACTAAAAAAACACCTGAAAATTAAAAATGCATTTTAAAATTCGATTCAAGCAGTTGAAATTTTGCACAAAAACATTGAAAATCATTTCTAAAAGAAGAACAAATGATTTAGGGAAAAAAAGGATTAAAACAATTCATTAAAATTAAAGCAGTTAATATTTTACACAATAAAACAATTGACATTGTCAATAAAAAAAAAAATGAGCGAAACAATTGAAAATCGTTTCTAGAAGAACAAATTATGTAATAAAAAAAAATAAAAAACTTACAGAAAACAATTAAAAATCTATAAAAATCGGTTTAAATCTAAATAACCTTTAAAAAAAAATATTCAAACAATTGAAAGTTTATAGAAAAACAATTGACATCGTTTAAAACAATAATAATAATTGGAAAAAAGATGGAATTTTACAAAAATAAAAAGTAATTGAAATTTGCCAAACCAGTTTTTTTCCCTGTTTATTTTTTTCAATTCCAAGTGTATGTATAAAAATTCAAATGTTTAAATTAAATTTTTAATCGTTTTAAGCTGTTCTTTTAAATAGATTTTTACTTTTTCTTTAATTACAATTGCTTTTTTTGTGTAAAATTTCAACTATTTTAAAATGAATTTCTAGTTTTCAGTTTTTCTAACACATTTTGAATTGTTTTTATTTTTTAATTTCACATCTGATTTTTTTATTCATTTTTTGTTTCCTTAAGAAAATTTCATTAAAAACGAAAATAAATTCATACGCGAGAAGTTTAGAATGATTCAACTGTTTTAATGCATTTCAGTTTTTCAATTTGTGCCTCTTTTTTTCTATATATTAGAAATTAAATTTCTATGTTTTTCGTAAATTTTTTAAATGTACTTCAATTTTTAAACATTTGTTTTTGCTATATTTTCATTTATTTTGTTTTCTTTTTGCATTTGTCGCCGGAATTTTATATGTATTTTTTAGTTTTCAGTTTTCACAGATTTTCAGTTGTTATTTTTTTATTTAGTTTTTTTTCATCATTTGTTCTTTTTTAAGAAATGTTTCACAGCAAACAAAATATTTTTTTGTATATAATTTCCTATTGTTTTTACGTCAACTTTTTAAAAATGTTTCAACTGTTTTAGCAAAATTCAATTCTTTTATTTATTCTTTTATTTTGTTATTAAGTAAATTTGAATAAGTTTCTTAATAATTATTTTTCTTTATTATTTATTTTTTTTTTTACTTGGCGAATGTCAATTGTTTTTTATATAAAATTTCACCTGTTTTAATCGAATTTCAAAGTGTGTTTTTTCATTTGTTTGTTTGTTTGCTGTTAATTAATTAAGTAAATTTGAAGTTTCTTAATAATTTTTAATTATTTTTCTTTAATGTTTTTTTTTTTTACTTGACGAATGTCAATTGTTTTTCATGTACAATTTTTTCAACTGTTTTAATCTGAAAGTATATTTTCAGTTATCAGGTGTTTCTTTAACAGATTTTCAATTGTTTTAAAAAAAAATTATTTGTGTAATTTTTTCTGATGATTAGTTTTACTTAAAAAATTTCCATTTCTTTTAAGAAATAAATAGATTTGTATGGTTTTCCCACAATATTCGAAATGGTTCAAATGTTTTTACACATTACAGTTTTTATTATCTAAATTTTAGTGTTTGATTTTTTTTTTCAATTTAAATTGCTTTTTTTGTTTACAATTTCAACTGTTTTAAACGAATTTTTAATTATTGTTCCTTGATATTTTTTTTACATGACGAAGTCAATTGTTTTCATGTAAAATTTCTTCACCTGTTTGAATTGAATTTCAAAATGTATTTTCAGTTATCAGGTGTTTCTTTAACAGATTTTCAAGTGTTTTGTTTTTGGAATTTTAATTTGTATATTTATTCCATGATTTTGTTATTTTTTCAAAAATAGATTCTTATGGGTTTCCCAAAATATTCGAAATGGTTTTCACACATTTTCTATTATCTAGTTTTTAGTTTGTGTTTCTTTTTTTCTCAATTTCAATTGTTTTTTGTTTACAATTTCAAAAATTTTAATTGAACTAAAAAAACAAATTGTTTTCAGTTTTCAGCTGTTTTCGAAAGATTGTTTCAGTTGGATGTATTTGTGTATCCAAATGTTATTTTTTAATTACCTAGTTTTTAATTTTAAACAGTATTGTAATCAGATTTTCATTTGTTTTTATTTTATGGGTGGGGGTAAAGATTTTTTTGTTTCAATTTCAATTCAATTTTTTGTTTTTGTTTACAAACTGTCTAAGTTTTTAATTTTCAGCTGTTTTTAACAGATTTTCAATTGTTTTTTTTTTTTGGGTGGGATGTAGTATATTTATCTATTTTTTCATTCCAAATCATTTGTTTTCGCTAAGAAATTTTCATTAAAAAAATATTCCTACTGTTTTTACGCAATATTTAAAATGATTCAACTGTTTCAATTCTATTATTTTTCAATTCGTATCTAATTTTTTTTAATTTTAATTTTTCCTAGCGAACATCAATTGTTTTTAAAATGTGTTTTTATTTTTTAGCTGTATTTTAACAGATTTCAGATTTTTTAGGGAATATTTCATCTGTTTTTTCTCTCTAAATCATTAAATCACTTGTTTTTCTTTGAGAAATTTTTCATTGCTCTCAAATAAGATTTCATTTTTTCAGTTTCAGTTTTTATGCAGTGTATAATTTTTTTTTCGTAAAATATTTCAGATTACTTTTGGTTTTCTTAAAATTTCTCTTATTTATTTTCTAAACGTATTTCATTTGTTTATTATTGTGTTTGTGTAAAACACTAACTGTTAAAAATTAAAAAAAAACAATTTTATATTTTCCCAGCGTACTCTTGACCTACCTCAAAGAACAATGCATTGCCCTAGGGAGTTCAATGACCTAGTCTAATACACGCCACCACGCTGAAGTTTAACCTTGACCTACCTCAAACGCATTAAGATTGTGGTAGGTCAAGAGTACGCTAGGACAATACAGAATTTATTAAGGTAGGTCAAGAGTACGCTAGGTCTATACGTTGATTATTAAAATATTACCCTTACGTGTTTTAATTATAATATATGAGGTAGGTCAAGAGTACGCTAGATCTATCTAGTAGATTATTAAAACAAGTCGGATTAATGCAGTGTACCTTGAGGTAGGTTAAGAGTACGTTAGGGTAGGTCAAGAGAACGCTATAGATGGAATAAATGAATGAATAATGAACTTAAAAAAACAATACAATAATACAAATTTACTTTACAGATTCATCTTGTTGAGAAGATTCTTTGCGCTGTCCGGAACGGTGTTTCTGTTGAGGTGTGTGACGATGTTGATCACGTCGCTTAGTGTACCTGGGGCTCATCTGCAGTGCGAGCCGCGGAAGTACACGGTGCACGGCACCAAGTTCGAAAATCTGCAGTTCAAAATGTCGCAGGCCTACTTTATTTGGAAGGGCGCCGGGATGTCGATACAGGGGGTGAGGACGTGCGGTGACTACATGTTTAGTGGACACACGGTCGCACTGACGATGCTCAATTTCTTCATCACTGAATGTAAGTCATTTCCTTTTTGATTTAATTTCCCATCGTGTAGGTGTTTCTGAAAGTATATAATAACCGCTATATGCTTTTAACATCTTTATTTAATCGCTTTCTATATTACATTAATAATAATATTGTAAATTAATTTAGATACGCCAAGACACCTGTACTTCCTGCACACGCTCACGTGGATAATGAACATGTTCGGGATCTTCTTCATCCTGGCGGCCCACGAGCACTACTCGATCGACGTCTTCGTCGCCTTCTACATAACGAGTCGTCTGTTCCTCTACTATCACACCCTGTCGAACAATCAGGCGCTTATGCAGCGGGACTCGACGCGAACGCGCATCTGGTTCCCGCTGTTCTCCTACTTCGAGTCGACGGTGGACGGCATCGTGCCCAACGAGTTCGACACGCCTGCGGAAATCGTGCAAAACCTCTGGACGTTCGCGCAGAAAAAAGCGAACCCGCTGAGGTACTACCGCATGGTGATGAGCCGGTTACACAGTACGACCAACGAGACGACGACGGCGGTGAGCACCACGACGGCGGAGCCGAAAAAGAATAAATAACGGTACGCCAACCTAGGGCTCTATTAAAAAAATAAAATGTAAATCCAAAACAAAGCCATGTACAGACACACAAAACATTCTGCCAAAGCATTAGGGTTTTTTCTAAGTGATTAAATATATATAATAATATAAAATAGGAGTATAAGACATTTCAATTCCATATTTATAAAATTTATATATCGTCACAGAGACGGTTTCGTTATTTATTGTAGTTTTTGTTTCCTTTTCGTGCCCTAGGGGTGATCTTATAAGAAAGTTGATCTTATGACTAAGTACCAAATATTTACATGACTGTTTTTGATATTAAGGAAGTATTCTTTTTTTTTTTTAAAGTGGAATCGGATTCGCACAGGCAGCTTCCAAATTTTGCCCGTTTCTGATTTGACTCTAGCAATAATTTATCGAAAATTATTCTTCCTCCTCCTCCTCCTCCATGCGAAAACCACTCCTGCGGGGACCAGTGACTAACCATTTCAAACACATACAAATAACTACTCATCAAGTTGTGTTATAGATTCGGGTTAGTGTTAACATCACTTTTGAGCGCAGAATAAATTTGGTATTAAATTTTTAATAACTTAGTAATGCATAAACATGACAATAAAAAAAATCATTACATTATTTCTCACAAATATTCATAACATTAATAAATTGGTAAATATTGTGAGGTTATGTTGTAGTATTTACCGAAATGATCGAAGGAATACAATTGTGATAAAAACATCTGAAACTGTATAAATAAATTAAAATACGTCTTATCTTTCCTTTCTTGAAATTGCATGCATATTTTAATCGTTGTAATGCGAAAGTACAAGAAAATCATTTAATGATTGGGGATAATACAATTGAGTACAAAGAATGGGGTCGGGGTTTAACCACTTCCAGCATACGCCCGAGATTTTTGGGGCACGTGACATAATGTTTATAAATAATTGTGTAGGAAGGGGTTAATAAAAAAATTCAATTCGTGCTTTAAAAGAAAAGAAATTAGTATATTTTCAAATTTATAATATAATTTCTTAAACGGGAGTGCAGGAATGTAAATAAAATTGTTCGTTAAAGTACAAAGAATGGGTTCGGGTTTTAATAAAGCATTAATTCCTAATTCAAATTGTTAAAAAATACTCTCACCATTTTATCCAATCTCTCTTTAAATATTAATTACGATTTTTTGATTTATAAATTGTAAAACAAGTAAAACCATGTGATTTTAATTGTTAAATTACATTATCTATAACTTTGTTAGGATGTGAAAATAATCATCGTACTTTCACACAAAATAAAACACTTACTATGTTATATCCGAATTGGTTCAGGTAAAACCCCCTTCACTGAGATAGCAATCCGAAACACGGTTGAGCATATACCAAGCATTGTCTTGAAATATAAACTTGTCTGTCATTGCAATACGGTCCATGTTTGTAATTCTGTGTGAAAGTATGGATTACCACATAGTAACAGTCACTGATGATAATCATCATA
Organism: Ontholestes murinus; assembly: GCA_963969525.1. Classification (NCBI taxonomy): domain Eukaryota; kingdom Metazoa; phylum Arthropoda; class Insecta; order Coleoptera; family Staphylinidae; genus Ontholestes; species Ontholestes murinus. The sequence goes on along the minus strand of OZ018388.1, from coordinate 3,327,212 downwards.
TTCACTCTTCTTCATTTGTTTTACACTAAACGTACATTTCATTGATAATTAATACACTAAACGTACACTTCAGATATGACTATTATTAATTAATATTTTGTATCCGAACTGTACTTGTATGAAAATAATTGAATATATCGTGTCTTTCATATGAATACATTTGGAATGGTTAATCACGAACCAGGAGGTATCCCCCTTGACCCCCCCCTGTACTCCATTTTTTTGGGTGTTGTTAATTTTGCGCTTGTTATTCGTATTTAAGAAGTGTGATAACGGTTGGAGTGTTTATTATTCACGTTCGAAACGTGAGTTTTATATTTTGTATTATTAATTTAAATATACAATGATATATATATATTTATAAAAGGAAAGAAACCAAAAAAAAAAATTGTACCGTTCCTTTCTATTTATTGAATTAAAGTATTTTTACATTCAGAAATATTTTTGTTGACTAAAATACATATTTTATAATAAACGTGTTCGTTTTTTTATTTAAACAAAAGTCCTTCGAAGCCAGAAAAAATTTGCATTCAGAAGTATTTCGGTTGACTCATCAACTATATTAATGTTTGAGTTTTATTTGAAAGATATTTACTTACAACCCTGTATATTTTAAAAGCTAAATGTTCATTTCAAACACGATGTTGGCTATTGACAATAAACGCATCGTGTTCGAAATGTAAATTTAGCTTTTAAAATATGTAAATACAGTGAATAAAGGGATATCTATCTTATATCATATTTACATTGTTTTTTTTTTAATCAATATTTATTTTTATTAAAAAAAAAAATATTATTACTTTCTATATATTCTATGAAGATTTTTTTCAGACTAAAATAAATAAAATTAAAAATCCTATCCCTCTATTTATTACATTTAAAGTATCTTTACATTCAGAAACATTTTCACCTTCTTAAAATAAACACTATAATAAATATATTTTTATTTCGTTAAAAAAGAAAAAAGAAAGAAATGCAGGTCATTCGAATATTATCACTGTGTATGGAATAGGCTGGCCACCCGGGAGCAGCAGATCATCCAGAAATGCACGGAAACAGAATTCACGTAGTCGTTTGGGAATGAAATCAAACCGCCGAACGGGTATAGGTCGTACTTGAGGTCCAGAATGAACACGGGCACCTTGCGAAAGAACAAGCTGAGGAAGAGCATCAGCACGCACGTGAGTATCCGTAATCCGTAGTCGAACGCGATGCCGTACACGAATTTCCCTGAGTTACGCTCCGTGCTGGTCTCTGTAAGTTCTTGCTCGATTGCGTTGATCTTTCGCTGGAGCTTCGAGTACTGGACGAAGTCCTTGACGTTGCTCAAGCTCGACTGTTCCGATTTGAGTTGGGTGCGTTTACTCAGCAGCTCCCTTTCGCGCTGTGTTATCCGGTTGAGACATCGCAGTATCTGAAAAGTTGGTTTGTTTATTGCACTTCAGGTGGAATGTATGCTTACTAATTTTGAGACGTATGATGTGTGGGGGCTGAGGAAGCCGACGAATGTGGTGACTATTAGTAATAACATCGTGTCTTTTTAATTTATTCTAAGGTTAATCATTATTCAGGAACATGACGAATTTATAGGTTATGTTATGATTGGACCTCAGTGTTGCCAATAGAGGGTAATGAAATAAATAAATTAAAAAAAATTTAAATCTGGTTTTTAATTAAATTTATTTATTCATAACGAGATAATATTATTATAAATATTAATTATCATATGTTATGGTTTTATACTATTCGTACTTTAATTTATAAGTATATAATATATAAAATTAAAATAAAAAAAGGAAGCCTTGATTATTAAAAAAAAAAGTTGAAACAATGTTTTGTAATATTGTTGACAGTTTCATTAATTAATCGTTAATATCATTAAAAAAATTAAATTAATGTGTTAATTATGTTAAGTATGCCGCATACTGCAATTAATGAGGTAAGTGTAGTAAATATTGCGAGCGGCCGCATTTAATTACGTTTTTTGTATAATGTCTTAGTTAAGAAAAAATTTACCTCTCTTACCTTTGTTATTATTCTACCTATTACTTTCTGAAGTAAATATAAGCATCAAAAACCCTATAGTTTTTGTTATAGTAAGATTTTTATCGAAATTAAATTTTAAAAAAATAATTCTTTTAAATATAATTTTCCGAAAACCCTTATTTACTTGAACCACCTACAATAAGCTCGAAACACCACCTGATGCTTTTAACGATCGTTAAATGACCTTAAGTGATAGGTGGTATCGGATGTTCTTTAATAATCTCGAGTGATCATTAGTTGTCATTCAATATCTTGACACCAAATGACCTTGAATAATCTGAATGATCTTGTGTTCGTTTTATGATCTGAACAACTTTGAATGCCCGTTTTGTGGCCTTGAATGATTGTTGATAGCTCTTAAACACTGTATGGCCTTAAGTTATAGTTAGATGATATCGAGTGATATTCAGATATCTCAAGTGGTCGTTGGATAACCTAAAATAGCTTTGAATGACCTTTTGAAGACCTAAATTATCCCTAATTGTACTTAAAGGAACTTTTATGACCTTTAATAGCCATAATTGACCATTAGAAGACATTGAATTCCATCGAATTATCTTGAGTAATCTTTGGGTGCCCTTGAATGATCGTTATTTGATATCAAAGAGCCTTCAATGATCTTAACGATTGTTTAATCACCCTAAGAAACTAAATGACTGTTTGATGCTTTTTAGTTATCATTTATTAGCTTCAAGCGAACGTTAGATAACATCGTATGACCTTCAAAGATCTTGAGTGATCGTTGGATGACCTTAAATAACTTTGAATGACCTTTTAATCCTTAATTTATCCCTAATTGCATTTAAAGGAACGTTGTATGACCTTTGATTGTAATTGCTGATACTTCGGTGTTTGATTACCGATAATACTCAGCGGCGGAATGTTCTTCAAAGATCGCGACCGTTAAATGACCTTAAATACATTTGTATGACCGTTTGATGCCCTTGAATGATCCTTGATCGATCTTAAAAAGACCTTGCGTGGCCTTGAGTAATGGTTAGATGACATCCAATAACATTCAGAGATCTTGAGTGATCGATGGATGACTTTAAATAGATTCGATTGACTTTTAACGATTGTTGGTTGCCATTGGATAACCTTGAATGACATTCAATTCCCTTAAATAATCTGTTGTGATTGTTAGATGACCTTAAATAATTTTAAATGACCTTTTGCCCTTAAATTATAACTAATTGTACTTAGAGAACGTTATATGATAAATTAACCATTAGATCATTGATTAATCCTGAGTGATCGCTTGATACCCTTGGATTATTATTTATTGCCTTCGATCATTCGTTACATAACACTGAATGTCCTTCAAGATCTCGGGTGATTGATGGCTGACATTAAATAACTTTGAATGATAATTTGATACCTTTGATACATTGGATGGCCTTGAGTAGTGGTGAGATAATATGGAATGATCTTTAGAAATCTTAAGTGAGCGTTGGATAACCTTAAATAGTTTTGAATGGCTTTTTCAAGTCCTTAAATTATAAATTATATTATTAACCAGTAGATGACATTGAAATCCCCAGAATAATCTTGAGTAATCGTTGGATGACCTTGAGTAATTGTTAGTTAACTTCAATTGAAAGGAGACTCAATATTTCATATAATAACACCAATTGGCTTTCAATCATCTAAGTAATTGTTTGATTACCTTAAGTAATGGAATTAATGCTTAATGACCTTGAATTACCATCCTTTATTACCTTCAAACGAACGTTAGGCATCATCAAAATATCTTAAGTGATCGTTGCATGACCTTAAACAATTTTGAATTGCCGTTCAATGTCCTTGAAGGATCGTTGATTGTCCACAAACGACCATTGGATAACCTTAAATGACCTGTCAATGACGTTTAATTCCTTTGAATAATCTTAATTAAGCAATGTGTGACATTGAGTCATCATTAGTTGATATCAAAGGAACTTGAATGATCTTAAATTATCGTTTGATTTAAATAACTAAATGACGATATTTGATGCCCTTGAATGATCATTGATTATCTCTAAACCAGCGATATATGACCTTAAATAATCGTTAGATAACATCGAATGACTTTCAAAGATCTTATGTGATCGTTGGATGATCCTCAATATCATTGAATGGCTCTTTGATGTATTGAAATTTAAATGACCATTAGATGACCTTGTAGAATCTTGCGCGATCGTTAGTTGACATCAATGGTTTAAAAAGTTCATTTAATGACCTTAAATAAATGACCTTTTGATGTCCTTGGATGAGCATAGCATGCCTATATATTATCGTTTGATGTCCTTGGACGATTGTTGGTTGCTCTTAAACATAAATGACCATTAGATAACATTGAATTCTGACCATCAGTGATTTTTAATGATACATTTAAATAACTTTGTATGACCTATTGAAGCCCTTAACTTATCTATAATTGTACTTAAATGAACGTTGCGCTACCTCAAATTGCCATAATTTAATTTCAGTGATTGTTGGATGACCTTGGGAGATTTGACATCAAAGGGCTTTTAAGAACTTAAATGATTATTTGATGACCTAACTAAATGACCGTTTTATGACCTTGGATTAACACTTATTACCTTCAAACGAGAGTTAGACATCGAATATTCTCTAAAGATCTAGAGTGATCATAAGATTACATTTAAGTAACTAAATAACTATTTGATTCTCTTGAATCATCATTGAATTATCTTTAAACGAGGCATAGATGACCTTGAATGATTGTTAGATAACATCAAATATCTTGTATGATCGTTGGATGATCTTAAATGCCTTTGTATAGCTCAATAAATGTTGTTGATCATTGTATGTCCTTGAGTGATCGTTAGTTGAGATCAAATCGCCTTAAATGATTTTAAAAGTTCATTTAATGACCTTTTGATGTCCTTGAATGATCATAGTGCCTTTATATAACCGTTTGATGACTTTGACCGATTGTTGGTTGCTCTTAAACAGCCATTGGATGTACATAAATGACCATTAGATGACATTGAATTCCGTTGAATAATCTTGGGTTTAATGACCTTTAGAGATCTTGAGTATTCGTTGGATGACCTTAAATAGCTTTGAATGACCTCCCTTAAATAATCCCTTTTTTCACTGATGACCTTGTATAGCCGTAATTGATCATTATATAACATTGAATTCCTTCGAATAATCTTCAGAGTTCGTTGGATGACCTTAAGTAATCGTTAATTGACCTAGAAAGATTTTGAATGATATTAAATGATTGTTTGATGACCTTACCTGATGATCGTTGGACGACCTTGAGTGAACGTTGGTTGGTATCAAAGAGCTTTGAATGATCTTAAATGATGGTTCGATGATCTTAAGTAACTAAATGACTGTTTGGTGTTATTGAAATATCATATATTACGTTCAAACGAGCGTTTGATAACATCGACTGGTCTCCAAAGATCCTGACTGATCGTTGTATAACTTTAAGTATCTTCGAACAACCGTTTGATGTCCTTGAACGATTGCTGGTTCCCCGTAAACCGCGACTGGATAACCCTAAATGACCATTAGATGATATTTAATTATTTAATTCCCTTGAGACATTGTTATTTGACATGAAAGAGCTTTGAATGAATACAACGATTATTTGATGACCTTAAGTAACTAAATGTCCGTTTTATGACCTTTAGTAACTAAATGACCGTTTGATAACCTTAAGTAACTAAATGACCACTTGATGACCTTGAATTATCATTTATTACCTTCAAACGAGTATTAGATTACATTGAATACCATTAAATAATCTTGATTGATCGTTGTACGACATTGAGTCATCGTCAGTTGGTATCAAAGGACCTTACATGATCTTAATTTATAGTGTGATGACTTTAATTCAAACGTGCGTTATTTAAAATCGAATGACCTTCAAAGATTGTGATTGCAGAATGACCTTAAATAACTTTGAATGAGTCTTTAAATTCTCCCTAATGTGTGATGACTTTAAGTAACTAAATGTAAAAAGGGGGTACCCGTTAATAATAATAAACTAAACTAAATGATTATTTAGTGCCCTTGAATTATCATTGATTATCTATAACCAAGCGATGAATGACCTTGAATAATTGTTATCGGATGACCTTCAAATATCTTGTGTGATCGTTGGATGATCTTAAATAAGTTTGAATAACTCTTTGATGTCTTTAAATGATTGTTCATCCTTGAGAAATCATTAGTTAACAATAAAGGGTCTTGAAAGATTTTAGATATGACCTTGAGTAAATAAATGATCGTTTGATGCTCTTGTATGATTATAGAATGCCTTTATATATCCATTTGATGACGTTGAATGATCCTTATTGACATAGAATAACCTTGTATACTCTTTATTGGATGATATTAAATAATCTTGAATGAACACTTAATGCCCTAGCGTACGTTTTCTTGAAGGGTAATCAATGACCTCTAATAATCTTAAGTAAGTGGTCATAATGAAATTATCTTAAATAATATTCGAATGACCTTTAGAGATATTAAGTAATCATCGGATGACCTTAATTGACTTTGAATGACTGATGTGATTAAATGGTCATTGATTACTCTTATACGCCCGTTAGATGGCTTGAATGATCTTGAGCGATATTTAGACGTCCTTGAGTAATCATTACCTGACATCTAAGGATCTTGAATGATTTTACATATTTTTTTAATGACCTTGGGTAAAAAATGATCCTTTGATGCCCTTGAATGATCATGTATTGCTTTTATATAACCGTTTCATGATATTGAATGATCGTTATTGACATCGATTGACCTTGAGTGATCATTGGATGGACTTAAATAATCTTAAATGAGCACTCAGCCCTTACGTAAGAGTAATGGCCTTGCGTGATTTTAAGTGATCATAATAAAACTATCTTAAATAATTTCTTTGAATGATTGATGCTATTAAATGATCGTTGAATACACTTATACGTCCTCTAGATGACTTTGAATTCTAGTTCAATGACATGGAATGCCCTTCAATGATCTTGCGCTAACGTAAATGATCGCTGATTACAATTAAACGGCCATTAGATGGTTTGAATGATCTTGAGCGATCTTTGATGAAAGACCTTGAGTGATGGTTAGTTAACATCAAAGGACCTTGAATGATTTTAAATGTTCATTTGATGACCTTAGCTAATTAAATGATCGCTTGATGCCCTTGAATGATCATGTATTTTTTTATATAACCATGTGATGACATTGAATGATTATTATTGACAACGAATGACCTTGACTAATCATTGGATGGACTTAAATAATCTGAAATGAACACTTAGAGCCCTTACGTAAGGGTGATTAATAGCCTTGAATGATTTTAAGTGATCAAAATAAAATTACCTTAAATAATTTCGAATGACCTTCAAAAAGATCTTATTACCTTAAATAACTTTGAATGACTGTTTGATATCCTTGAATGGACTTAAACTTCTGCTAGATATCCTTGAATAATCTTGTGCGATCGTGAGATGTCTTTGACTAATCGTTAGTTGACATCAAAGGGCCTTGAATGTTTTTAAATCTGTTTGATGACTTTGAATGGTAGTGAATAGTGAATGATCGTTATTGACATCGAATGACCTGGAGTAATCATTGGATGACCTTTGGTGCTGTATCTCGCTTAATTTTGATCCGATTTGAATAAATAAAACATCAAATTAAATGATTTTTAAAAGACTTTAATATGAACTGTACTGATATTTTTTCTTGCATCCAGTTTTTGACAAAAGACGATCAACTTTATTTTTTCAAATTGCACTGTATATATATTTTGTACTGATCCGCAAGGAGATTTTTTTCTGAATCTAAATTTGTAAACGATTTTATCCATTCATCAAACCAAAGTCGAGAAATTGAGGATTAAAAAAAAATTAAAAATCAAATACCCATAGTAAACAATATAAAGAGCCTATTCCAAATGTCAAAAGTGACAGTGTCAGTCATTGGTACAATACTGCAATGATTTTTAATAATTTCATAATAAAAATGTTGCAAGATTTCAAAAACGGAAAAACGATTTCTGTAGAAGCACAAAATTCTAGTACAGTTTTTGAAATATTGCAACATTTTAATTATGAAATAATTAAAAATCGTCTCAGTATTGTATCAATGGCTGTCACTGTCACTTTTGACATTTAAAATAGGGTCTGTATATTGTTTACAATGGATACTTGACTTTTTATTTATTTTTTTAATCCTCAATTTCTCGACTTATGTTTGATGTATGGATAAATTTGTCTACAATTTTATATTCAGAAAAAAAATCTCCTTGCGAATCAATAAAAATATATATACAGTGCAATTTAAAAAAAAAAAATGTTGATCGTATTTTGTCAAAAACTGGGTGCGAGAAAAAATAACAGTTCAGATCCTATTAAAGTCTTTTAAAAATGGTTTAATTTGATGTTTTATTTATTAAAATCGGATAAAAAATAAGAGAGATACAGCACCAAAGGTTTTTCGTCAGTCACCCTGTATGACCTTTACCGACATTGAATGATCGTTATTGACATCAAATGCCCTTGAGGAATTATCGGATGACCTTAAATAAACTTGAATGAACACTTAATGCTCTTACGTTTAAGAAAAATTAATGACCTTGAATGATATTAAGTGATCATAATAAAGTTACCTTAAAGAATTTTGAATGACCGTTGGTCGCTATTAAATAATGGTTGATTGCCCTTAAACGACAGTCGGGTAACTTTTAGTGATCGGTAGATGGCACTGAATGCACTTTAATCTTTGGTGATAATCAGACAACCTCAATTAACTTTGGATGATTTTGAACGTTCGTTGCATTAACTTAAACTACCTTGAATTGTATTTGTGGACATTTGAATGAACGACCATATTTATTACTTTCCCTATATGAAATATAGGGGAAGTATTGTGATCGTGATTTTTTTTTGAAAAATTTTTTTTGCGGAAATATCCGTTTTGGGGTCCCCTGAACCCATTACACTAATTTCTGGAAAAATTTTTTTGTGTCTGTGTGTGTGTCTGTCTGTCTGTCTGTCTGTCGGTGGGCGCTGTATCTCAAAAACGAATAATCTGATTGAGATGAAACTTTAAACTTAAGGTTTTATCATTAAAAACTGGAACTGAAAACTTTTGGTAAACATTCATAGACCGGAAGTGGATGTTTACTCGAGACGTTTCTTTGTTTTTTGGTGATATTTTTCTAAATATGAAAAATTTTGAAAAACGGTTCAAACAAAAGTTGAAGAGAATAAAAAAGTGAACAAGTTTTATTTAAACATATTTTTCATAAAATTTTTAACTTTCGAGAAAAAAAATAAAAACTGAAAATTTAGAAATTTTTTGCCAATTGCTAATTAACTGTTGGAGTTACATAAAATTTATATGACAAATAATTGTAGAGAATTAAAAAATTAATAAATTATTAAGAATAGTCGTTTTGCGAAATCTCATAGTTTTCGAGAAAAATATAGGGAAAGTACTATGATGGCCACATCACCATTTTTTATCCTTAAATAACCATTATATGACCTTGAATAATTGTCGAATTATATTAAATGATCATGAATAATCATTGGATATCCTTAAATAAATATGAATTATAATTAAATGACTGAACTTAGATGGCTTAAAATAAAATAACTTTGATTGATGGTTGAATGAACTTAAATAATCTTAAATTGAATGAACGTTGAATGACTTTAAATTGGTTATTTTTATAGGTTGCTTTAATAAATAATATTATACTGTAGATTTTTTGTAATATTATTTCGACGACAATCAGCAATTCCATTAAAATATACAGCACCCTACGCGATTAATGATGAATAGCGTGCGCCCTTATTCCGTGTTTAGAAAAAAAATAACACTCGCTTAAAAATTGTACAACCAACCGTATGACTAATGCGACGTTATTTACAACATCGGAACAACAATGCCGCAATTAAAGAAATCATATTTGCGCGACGGCACCATAATTGCCCAGCATCCCACCGGGCCAGCCTTAAAACGTCGTTAATGGGCATCGTTAAATAATTTATGAACATCAGCAGCACCGCACATAACGTGTCTGCACAAATTGTTGTCATCGTCGAGTATCTAAGCAACAAAATGAACATCCCGTGGTATTAAACGGTGCATTCTAGCGGTATATCAATAGGGTTTGGCGCGTACTATTCAGTTTCGTGGACGCTCCCGTCGTTTAGTTGACCCGCGACGCCGACGCCGACGACACCATCCAGGGACGATTTTTGTTGACGGTGAAAAACTCTACACGCAGGTGAAAATTTTCTCTTCTTGATACTTTTCATTTGCACCCCTACATAGAGGCATTAGAGGCACGTGTAAAAATATTTCAAGCTTAATAATTATGCAATTAGATAGCTACTTATTATTATTATTAACTTAAAAACACAATTATTATTATAACGATTACAAATTGTTTCATTCACTAATTGTAATAAATAAAATTATAATAATTACCGTCGCCATCATCATCATCAACTATAATAAATAAGGAAATTATATCGGATTGAGGAAAGATTTCGTGAATATATGTAGTAAATTAAATTTCAAACCAGAGGAATTTACACAATTTTTAATGTTGAAATACTGTGACAATTGTTTCGCCACATTGTGGCTTCATCAGACAGATGATGAATTGTCGCAGTGTTTCGATTTTAAAAACTGTGTAAATTCTTAACCAGAGCGTTTCATTTACTACTTATATCAAAATGTTAGCCAATTTGGAGTTTGAAGTGTTAAAAATGCTACGTGAATAATTACCAGTAAAATTGTGGCATATTTTAGGTAAAATCTTTTATTTAGACCAGAATTTTTTAACCCACTGTAATATATTAGTATTTTATTTTGTAAGATTTGTAAATATTAGCAAATATAATTCAATACAGCAATTTTCCTCGCCTAAACGAAAGAAAAATTTGCGCTTTCTAATACGGGGTGTGATAATTTAAAATCAATATACACAGCAATTTAAAGCTACTTATGTAACTTTGGTGTTATTACAAAAAAATATTATTTCCCAAAACTACTTTTCCATAGTCGCAGAAACGATTTTAATCTTTGTGTCAAATTATATTAAATTATAATTAAATATTTTTCATGATTCTAAATGTTGTTTTATGTGATTTTTTTACATTTTTTTTTGTTTTTATATGAAGTGAATAGTTGCGACGGATACTTCGTGATAATCTTTCTCCTTACTTACTTACACTCAATTGAAAAATTCATTATAATATGTATTTTCAATTCAGTGCTTTTACGTTCAATAATCTTCGTCACCTATTTTTTTTTAGTGAATAGCGAATGGATAATTCAATACACAACAAGTTATTATGATTCATCAATTTAACAGGAAAATCCATATGTTTATACGCAGTTTCTATAAAGCGTATAATTAATACCGACATTCCCCATTTACGGGGAGCCATTCTTTTTAACTAATCAATTTGCGTAATTAGTAATTAAGGCGCGTGGTGACGTGGCTTACTTTAATTAAGCAATGCGTTCCACCTAATTTCATTAATGGGTCAACGAAATGTAGAATATATTAAATGCTTTTACATTGAAATACCTGAGAACAATTAATTTCATTAATTTAATCCGTTTAAACATTGTAAAACTATTTTTTATCCCTGTTTGCGACAATCCAAGAATGGAATCAATTCTTTAAGTAAATTATTTCAATTCTGATTAAATATATTTAAAAAAAAAACGCTTTAAAATTAGTTGTAAAGTAGGAAATACTTAAAGTTATTTCTGTTGATTTTCTTGTGAGTTACGTGAAGAGAATTTATAATGTCAATGTCGGTCTGAAGTTTATTAAACACATCCCGAAATCAAGGGAAAAATATGCATCTAAATGCTAAACCAAATAATATAATAATACTAATAATAATAACCAATGCTGAATCGTTTGGAACACCGGAGGAAAGTATGGGTTTGAATGGAAGAACATTTGATGCAAATGAATTCCGCCCTTCAGCACGCTGACAAAATTTGTATTTTCTTATATGTATGTATTTTTTTCTACCATTTTTTTGTTAATATTCTCTTATAAAGCATGTATGATAAAGACAAAAATAACATAACATAATATTCGTTAGATTTTACTTTTTACAGAATTCTATGAAAAAAGTATAAACTTATATTAATAGTTGAGTTCACTTAAAAAGAGTTGAAATTTTATCAAAAAATAATTCAGTCGAAATTTTCCTAAAAAAACTAAATTTGCTTTATAATAGTTAATAATTAAAATTAAAAACTTGCTAAAGAAGATAAAAACATAGATTATAATATTTTGCATGAAACCAGTTAAAAATTTGTTTCCAAAATAATATAAAACTTGGCTGGAAATTATACAAACAAGAATAATAAAAATCCATGTTTTTTGTTTTTATTCAAATTTGGTTAAAAACATTATAAAATTTTTTTTTCTAAAAATTGTTGGAATTTTAATAAAAAGGAAATTGATAATTAGAACTCCGAAATGAAGTTTAAAAAATATATTTTAGGCCGTCTTAATATTATCGTATGAAAAAAAATCTTTACAAATTATACCAAACAAACTTTTACTTTTCCAAGATGTTGTCGATTTTATGTAAAAAAAAATTATAAAAAGTTGAATCCGCGATTTATTCATTAAACCAAATCGAAACAAAACACATTTTAATTAAGTTTCCACAAAATATATAAAATCCAATAGTCCAACGCGGATCAAATGGAAAATTAGATTAAAAAACAATTAAAAAAATGCTTCAAAATTTTTGTTGTTAACAAAACAGTTGAAAATTATCGTAAGAAAGCAGTTCAAACATTTTTCATAAATATTTAAAATATTTCCTGCAAAGTAGTTAAAGTTCCAATTTTTGAAAATTTTCTTGAAAGTAGAAAATCAACATTTGTTTGTTTTACTTAAAAAACGTTTTTTAAATAAACAAAAATCACCAAAAAGAGTAAGAAAAAAAAAATATTCTTTTTAAAAACTTCTAACAAACTTTAATCAGTGTTTAATGTTTGAACAGTTGAAAGACTTAAAAAAAACGATTAAAGTTTAATGAAAGTTTAAGATGTACCAGATAGTAAACGCCTCCACAATTAAATATCGATTTTTTTATTATAAGTGGCAAGTTTTTTAATATAATTTTGTTGGAGCAATCAACACAGTTTTATAATTTTATTTAAAAAAGTTAAAATATGTTTAAAAATTAGTTGGAATGTAGGAAATAGTTATTAAATTTACTTGAAAATAATTGAAATCTCACCAAACAATAATTCAAATGTTTCTTAGTCAAAAATTTTCCAAAAAAACATTATTATTATGAAAAAATATTTTTTTTAGGAAAAACATATTCTAAATTTTAAATATTTTTTCTACCATATTTTCAGCGGATTTTTATTATTCATTTAAAACTGGTTTTTATAATAACATTATATATTTTAGTTACTAATATTCCAATTATTTTTAAGCAATTTTGTATACTGTTTTTATAATAAGCACAAATTTTATTTACCTTGTAAGTTTTAGGCTGTTTTTTTTTAGTCAAGTTTCAACTGTTTAAAACAAAATTTAAAAACTTTTTCACCTATTTATAGAGCAAATTTTTATACTTCATGGTTTTAAGAATTTTTAATTTTTGTATTACGTTTCCATACAGAAAAAGAAAATAAATCAATAAAAATAATTTTGGTTTTTTTACTTGAATTTGTTTTTACTGTTCACTTAAAAGAGTTGAAAACTTTCTAAAAAAACAGATTCAAATTTGTAAAAATAATAATTTTTATTGAATCTTTTGGAGAATTTTTTATAGTTTATTATTTATTAATTTAAATTGTCAATTATTACAGTTAAATTTAATTTCAACTGTTTTTTTTTAATTTTAAGTGTTTTTACATGTATGTTCAACTATTTTTTTATTAGGTAAAAATGTTATAAAAGTGCTTAAATCAGTCTTCATTTTTAAAAGAATTTTCTATTTTCTGTTTTTATAAAGACGAATTTAATTTTTTTAAAGCACATTGATAAAATTAATTATTTTATTTAAAGATTTCCACTGTTTATATTAAAAATATATATAAACTGTTCTTTTTTTCACTAAAATTGCAACCATTTTAAAAATTGATTATTAAAATGTTTCTTTTCTAAGAAATTTGCAACGGCTTTTTTAAAGCAAATATTCAACTCTTTTAAGCACATTTTCAAGGTTTGGACATTTTTTTACTAATTCATTATTGTTTAATCTATTTAATTATTATTTTTTTAAAATTCATTATTGTTTAATCTATTTATTTTAGAAAGTTTTCATTTTTTTCAATTAAAATTCTACTGTTTTTTTTTTAATTTTATGCAAGTTCAACGGTTCTTTATTAAATAAAAATTAAGTTTTAAAAGTTCTTAAATTGATAGTTTAATATTTTTTTAAGGTTTCTATTGTTTTCATAAAAGTGAATTGGTGAATTTGCCTAAAAATAGGCTAAAATTCTCTAAAAACTAGAAATTTGTTTTTGCCCTAGAAGTTATTTTATTTTTTATTACAGCAGTGTGTGTTTTGATCTATGGTTATGCCCAGGTATTTAACGGAAACTGAAGGAGGGATCATAGTTTGGGAAATAAAGACTTTATGGGGTGAATTATTGGTGCGATGATAAGAAATTAGGAGTTGTGATTTGTGGAGATTGATTTTAATTCGCCATTTTGCAAACCATCGTTGAAGGGAGTCAATAAGCTCTTGAAGGAATTGAAGGGCTTTTGGTAGTGTAGGAGCATGTGTGATCAAGGCCGTATCATCTGCAAATTGCAGGAGATTTTTAGATGGGTTAAAGTAGAAAGGATCGGGGTTGTAGACATCCACGCAAAAAATGTTATATAATAGAGGTGAGAGAGGAGAGCCTTGAGGGAGTCCTTGTTCGGGGGTAAAGGAAGAAGAAAATTAGTTGTGGATTTTGACTTTTAGGGATCTATATTCATTCAAATTTATTTGGAATTAAAAAAAAGTCTTATTTTTTCTACAAATTGTTGGAATTTTAATAAAAACGAAATTGATAATTGAAGTCTTAAAAGAAATAAAAAAAAAATCTTCTGGACCGTTTTAATATAATAAAAAATTTCCAAACGGACGAATTAACCCTTAATTTAAATTTAAATGTATTTATTCTAAATGTATTTTTGTTTGTTCAAATAAAGATGCTGTTCTCCCCTCTCAAAAATTTCTTTACAAAAAAAACACTTGAAAATTATACCATAAAACTTGTTGCCGATTTTTTTATAAAAAACATATATAAAAAAGTGATACCGTTAATAAATCATCAAATGGAAACAAAATAAATTAAAATTTTCTTCAAATAGTTGAAAACAATTAAGAAGTATTAATTTTTTAATACTTTTCGGTTTTAAGAACATTTTAATTATGATTCTACAAAAAATGAATCTAAAAATTAAACGTAGATCAAATAGAAAATTAGATTTTTATTAGCAATTAAAAAATAAAGATTAAAATTTGCTTCAAATTAAAAAAAAAAAAACAGTTGAACATTTTTGAAAGATTGCAGTTTATACATTTCCCCAAAATAGTTAAAGAAAATTCGTGGAAAGTAAATACAGATTTTTGCACTTTGAAATAATTTCATTAAAAAAGGAAAAATATGCTTCAAAATTAGTTGGAAACTCAAACTCTATTTCTTTTTTTGTCCAAGAACGTATTATGTTGCTGGGTGTATGACTCTGTTAAAAAACTTTTTAAGTAGGAAATAGTTATTAAATTTACCTTAAAATTTTATCAAAAAATAATTAAAATCTTTTTTTAAACGAGTCGAAAGCGTTCTAATAAAAATAATAGACTAAATTTGCTTGTATTGATTATGAAAACTTTATGATAACTAATTTTTTAAGTAAAAATCTGTTTGAAACTTTAAATATTTCTTTAACCGTATTTTCAACGTTTTTTTTTTATTATTCATAGAAGTGGTTTCATCAAAGATCAATTATTAATATTTTTCAATGTTTTTATAATAAAACTATATATAATTTTTTAAAAACTAATATTCTAGCTATTTAGAAGCAATTCTTAAGAAAGAAATTTCCAAGTGTTTTTAAAATCTTAAACTAAAAGTTTTTAAACAAAAAAAGTTTTTAACTGTTCTTAAAGCAAACCATATTTATGAAAGCTTTGATTTACTTTTTTTAATTAACAAATTTCTCAATTACTTTTAAAAAAGATTTTATTTATCTAACTGTTTTTTTAAATTTGTTTTATGTATATTTTTAACGTGTTTTTTATTACTATTTTATTATTATTACCGTTAACGTTATGAATTTTTTTTAACTGTTTTTATTAAATAAGTTTTAATTGATATTTCAACTGTTTGAAACAAACTTGAAATTGCTTTCAAATATTTTTTTTCCACTCTAAGTATATTTTATAGGTCTCAATTTATTTTTTGTTTAGCAAATTTCTAATTATTCTTTAAACAATGTTTAATCAATGTCAAGTGATTTAAGTACATACAATTTCAACTGCTTTTTAAACTCGAATATTTTCAGCGTTTTTTTACTACTACTAAACATCTTTATTCACAGAATGAAAATAAAATATAATACATGTAATGTATAAAATAAATTCTAACATAGTTGGTCTTCTGTTTCATGGCTATCGACCAGTGGTCTTTCAGCCAGTTCTCGTTCGTCAGTGAATGTCCTTGTCAGTCTTATGAATCAAGATGAAATGATGAAATGAATTGATAAATGGTAGTGCTGGGGTGTTTGGTTTTAGGAGGTATATTAGGATTTCGAGGAATACAGACATGATTTAGGACGTCACGAATGTGGGGATTAGTGGCAAATTTGGCTATGTTTTTTCGGATAGAAGTATGTTGGAGGGGTTGTAGAGGGGATTGTTAGGATGCCTAATTTTTGTTAATATTCTAAGGGCTGATCGTTCACCCATTTGGAGATTTTTTAAAATAGTGAGACGAGGATTAAGGAAAAGTATGGCTGCATAATCAAGTAAAGGCCGACAAATCATTTTGTGTATGCGTATGGCTGTTTTAATAGAAATGCCTCTATTATGATAAGAGTTCTGAAGTGTCGAGACCTATTCTTGATTTTCAGCTTAAGATTCATTGTGTGGGTCTTGAAAGTAAATTTGGGGTCTAGCAATATCCCTAGGTATTTACAATTTTGGGATGGAGATATTTGGGTGTTATTTAAAGATATAGAAAAGGGGGAGTTTGGAGCACGATGGAAAGGAATGAGCAGATGGGATTTATTAGAGTTTATTGAGATTCTCCATTTGGCGATATTGTGGGAGCGTGTGCAATGAATGCGGTGTCATCTGCAAAAAGTAGACAGTAGGCTGAAGGGTTTAGATATTGAGGGTTGGGACGTTTTTTTTTTATTAAGTTAGAAATTATTTAAAATTGCTCCAATAAAATCTAATGTTTTAATTTTAATTATTTTTGTAAGAAAAAATAATAATAAAATTCCAGCTGTTTTCAAGTACGTTTCAAATGTTTTATTTCATTTTTTAAATTGTTTTGATTAAAATTATAATTGTGTTTAAGTAAATTTTAAATGCTTTTTATTTTTTTATTTTAATTGTCTAATAAAATTCCAACTATTTTAAAGTGAAATTTTTGAAAGAATTTTTTGTGGATCACTTAAATAAATATTTTTTATATTTATTTACTGAAAACACGAATTTTATTAGCTGGGATATATTCTAAGAGATATATAAATATGGTTATATATACGAGGTATAGTAGGAAAGTAGTACCCGTTTGCACCGTGCGGAGCGCTGGCGAATAGAGTAGTCGCTGAATGTGTGCTAACATGTTAAGTTGTATTTTAGCTGTCTTTGTACAAAGTTACGTGTATCTGTTATTAACTGTGCTGTTTATGTGAGTGTTTTTAATGTTCAAGAAAATAAATAAAGCCGCCAGTTATGAAGTTACGGTTGTGATTAGATTTCCAAACGCAAGAAATGTGCGAAATTGACAATGAATGGCCGATTAAAAGATGTGTATGTAAAAGGTGTTATGGATGGTTCATCTGTTCGGTGCTGATATATAATTTCAACTTATGAAGAAGTCCATAATGACGGCTGTCAGTCATTACGGACGAACTTTCGACTATCCATCCTATATTCCAGTCTTAGCTCCTTCAGATCACCAACTTTTTACAAACCTTTTTGACAAAAAAGAAAAATTACGTAACTCATTACACTGTCAGCGAAGGAATATGAAGCTGGGATACAAAAACTCGTTACCCACTACGATGAATGCTTTAACTGGTGAGGTGACTACGTAAATAGTTTAAGGTATGTTCTTTACATATAAAACGTTAATATTTGTTAATATATACTAGATTTTTTTATATTTCCAAACGGGCACTACTTTCCGGATGGTCCTCGTATGTATTGTATGTAAATGAGAAGATAATTTTAACAAATTTAATTAATCCTAATTATATATTGCCCTAGAGTACTCTTGACCTACCTCAAATTTCTTCACATAGTCCTACCGTAACTCTATTAACCCTTTAACTACGCAGAAAAAGATAAAAAGTATTTTTTGTTTTATTTTGTTTCATCGTCTATTGACGACACCTGTAGTTAAAGGGGTTAAAAGACTGCATTAACTACTCAACTTTAAACAGAAGACAATGTATCCGTTTGGTTCTAGAGTGCTCTTGACCGATTTCAAATACCTCCACATTGCCCTAGCGTACCCCTGACCTACCTTAAAGAACAATGTATTAACTTCTCAACCTAAAACATTGTTCAAGCGTACTCTTGACCTACCCCAAAGAACAGAACAGTTCATTAACCTAACGTACCTGTGAACTGCCTTAAATACCATCATGTTTTTCAAGATTACCCTTGACCTACCTTAATAAATTATGCATTGTCCTAGCGTACTCCTGATCTATAATACCTAAAAACGATGCATTCACTTCTCAACCTAAAACACTTCTACATTTTTCCAGAGTACTCTTGACCTACCTCAATAAGTTATGCATTGTCCTACCGTACTCTTGGCCTACCCTAAAAAACACTTCATTAACCTAGCGTATCCCTGACCTACCTGAAATACCATATTTTTCAAGCGTACTCTTGACCTACCTTAATAAATTATGCATTGTACTAGCGTACTATTGAACTACTTCAAAAACAACCAGAAACACATCCACATTTGTAGCGTACTCTTGACCTACCTCAATAAGTTATGCATTGTCCTAGCGTACTCTTGACCTACCCTAAAAAAAACAGTTCATTAATCTAGGATACCTCTGACATACCTTAAATACCATCATGTTTTTCAAGCGTACTATTGACCTACCTTAATAAATTATGCATTTTCCTAGCCTACTTTTAACTCTTTTATTTGAAAAGCTAGAAGAAAAACAAACCAGTATAGTCGATTATAGATATCGGATGATGTTAACAATATAAAAAAAACTGATGAATTTTGAGACTTTCATTTGTTTTCTTTATAAAAAAAAATTGCTACTTTTATAATATAAGCATTAAAATAAATGAAATTTGCTTTAACGCATTACTGACCTACCTCAATAAATTTATTACAAATGTTTGGTTAGTGTATCGTAGATTAATAAAAATACGAGCACAGAGGTTATAAATAAATCATTAATTAGTTTAAACCTTCGAGTATGTTTTACTGATTGGAGGATGGGATAGAGGCCACCCACCCACCCTACATATACATAAAAACTTAAGCTACAAATTGGAAGTTAATTTCCAAGATCAAGAATAAAATACTGTTGTTTTTTTTAAGAAAATCATAAACATAATTTTGGTTTAAGTACATAAATATTTGACTCATCCACCATCCATATACATAAAAACTTTAGCAACAAATAGGGAGTTGTTTTCCAAGACCAAGAACAAAATGGTGTTTATTTTTTTAAACATAATTTTCGTTTAAGTACATAAATATTTGTAGGGCAGTTGTTCAAAATTATTTAAGCTTGTATGACGATCTTTCAAGACCATTCAATAAACATTCAAGGTCAGGCAAAGGTCATTCAAGGATATTCAAGGTCATTATAAAATTATAAAATTTCATCGACTAATAATGCACTGTTATTTAAGACAATCCAGCCGTTGTTCAAAATTGTTCAAGGTCATCTGGCGATCATTCAAGGTCATCCAATAAACATTTAAGGTCGCGCAAAGGTCATTCAATGATATTTCATGTTTCAAAGTTGTTCAAGTAGTTAAAGGTTATTCAAGACCATCCAGCAATTGTTCAAACGCAATCGAGGTCACATGGCCATAACTCAAGGTCACCCAATAAACATTAAAGGCCACGCAGGGTTCATTCGGGGATATTTGAGGTTATGATTATCAAATATAAGTTATTACTTAGCCTTTTTATTATAGTATTAGTTATTATTTTGTGCATTATGTAAAAAGTTGATTAAATATTATTATTATCATTGGTAAATAATTCATGGTTATTTAAAAATACCCAGCAATTGTTCAAGGTCATTAGGCAGTCATTCAAGATCATCAAGGATGTTTAAGGTTAAGTTATTTAAGACCATCCAGCAGTTATTTACGATCAGTTAAGGTCATCCAATAACTATTTAAGGTCAAGAAAAGGTCAAAAATCGCCGAGTATTTCGAGATTATTTAAGACCATCCAGCAGTTGTTAAAAATCATATAAGGCCATATAGCGATGATTAAAGGTCATCCAATAATCATTCAAGGTCATTTAATAATTTTTAAGGTAATTATGATTATTAAATTTCATCGATAAATAATTCACGGTTATTTTAGCCCATCCAGCAGTTGTTCAAGATCATTTTAGGCCATATAGCTATCTTTCAAGGTCATCAAATAACCATTCAAGGTCAAAGATAAAAGTCATTCAAGAATATTTATGATTTTAATGATAATTTTTAATTATTCAGCAGTTGTTCTATATAATTTAATGTCGTATGACAATAATTCAAGGTCATCCAATAACTATTTAAGGTCAGACAAAAGTTATTCGATTCATTTTTGATTGTATTGGCTGTTAATTGTTGAAAGTTTTTTTTTTAATTCACTGTTAGGTGTTGTAACTAAAACTACACCGTGAATAATCATTCGATTCTATTTAGGATTGTATGTTTGTTAAAAATCGTCCATTAAAACCATCCAGAAGTTCTTTCAAGGTCAAATGGCTATCATTCAAGACATTCAATTTCAGACAAAGGTCATATTTATGGTCATTATGATTATTAATATTTAAACAGTTGTTCAAACGCATTTAATAAAACAATCATTTGATGCAACGCATTACTGACTCATCTCAATGAATAATATTTTATATGCGCATATTTTAATGCAATAAATATTAAATGAATTATCTCTGGATCATATTGTCGCAAACATGCATTAATTGATAAATTAATTAAAAGAAGAAGACAAATTATCTCTATATACCGACCTTTCCCAATAATATAAGATATTTATGAATATTAAAAGTAATCAATTATTTTGTATGGTATAAAATTAATCATAAACTGATGTTATAAAACAATTAATTAATGTACTGAAACCCTTGAGTATGTTTTATTGATTGGAGCGTGGGATAGAGGCCACCCACCCACCCTACATATACAAAAAAACTTAAGCTACAAATAGGGAGTGGTTTTCCAAGACCAAGAACAAAATAGTGTTGAAGTTTTTAAGAAAATCACAAACACAATTTTGGTTTAAGTACGTAAATATATGTAGGGTGGGTGGGTGGCCTCTAACACACCCTCCAATCAGTAAAACACGCACGAGGGTTTGACTGAAATAATAATGATAATAATATAAAATTAACTGTTGAATTAACTTAATACATTAACATCAAACTAACGCTTATATAAACATTAAAGTAATTCTTAATCAATCATTTAGTACAGCGCATTACTGACCTATCTCAAAAAACATTTTTTTAATTCGCGTATCGTTTACAAATAAAAATACGAGCACTACTGACGTAATAAATAAATTATTCATTATTGCAAGCACAGGGGTTATAAATAAATTATTTGTTAGTTTAAACCTTCGTGTATGTTTTACTGATTGGAGGGTGGGATAGAGGCCACCCACCCACCCTACATATACATAAAAACTTAAGCTACAAATAGGGAGTTGTTTTCCAAAACCAAGAATAAAATAGTGTGGATTTTTTTAAGAAAATCATAAGCACAATTTTGGTTTAAGTATATAAATATATGTAGGGCGGGTGGGTGGCCTCTATCCCACCCTCCAATCAGTAAAACACGCGCGAGGGTTTGAATAAAAAGATGTGAAACGAATCGCTGTATTATCTTATTACATTAGCAATAAACTAACACTTAAAAAATGATTAAACGCATCGCATTACTGGCTTATCTCAATAAACAATATTTTAATTTCGCGTGATGTAATTAAATGAATTATCTTTATATTTTATTAACTAAATTTTGTACAATTTTTTTAATTTCGAATTGGCACACAAAATTGTATTTTTCTTTTTGTTTCCTTGGCGCTTCTAGATAACACCCCCATCCCCCATATTATCCAGGTGGACGAAACGATCCACGGATGTACGACAGTCCATACATCTACAGTAAGGATACAGGGTAGAGTGTGTATAATAAAATCGCAATTATTATGTAAATACAAAACAAAACAAAATGAGGTTTGAAAATAGAACTGCAAAAACTTTGTACAGAAAGCACGACACTGTATATTTGTATAATTCAATGATGTAGGTTTCGGATGCACAGAGTGTAAAATTAGCAGCACTGTTGAATGCAAATTAGGAGAGGGTGTGAAATTGATAATTACATACAGCGTACTAAATGAAGAGAATGGTTGCGACCGTTACTTAAATTGAAAAATTTAACACATAGTGAATTTTTCAATTTAAGATGGAATATTTATTCTTACACGCAACACTGAATTAATTTTTCAGCTTGTTGCAAGTAGGGGATTATCGCTATGCAACCGTTACATTTGTTTGTTTTCGGAACGACTAAATTAACGTTATGATGTATGATGTTTTTATACAGGTTAATAATCGTTTCGACACTGAAAAACCCTCGGGTCAAGAACCAATGAACCCTTGTACACGCACGCCATGAAATATGTACACAACAGGTTCCATTCAATCTGCTAATTGTCGTAATTTCCTTAACTAAGGAGGGCATTTTTATGGCACGTTTAGGGAGCGTTCCGCATTTAAATTATTCAAT
Source organism: Ontholestes murinus (assembly GCA_963969525.1). Taxonomy (NCBI): domain Eukaryota; kingdom Metazoa; phylum Arthropoda; class Insecta; order Coleoptera; family Staphylinidae; genus Ontholestes; species Ontholestes murinus. The sequence continues at coordinate 3,303,927 of OZ018388.1, read as the reverse complement.
TCCGCATTAATACCACTCGGCACGCAACGAGAACGTTTTAAAAAATAACAGGAAAAATGTGTGTTTACATAGAAAATAATAAAGACATCCTTTAAAGCAATAGAAACAATTGTATATAAAGGAAATATATATGGCTGAAGGACCACGTGGTCAATAATCAATTACTACCAGTATGATATGTTTATTATTAAAATGGAAGACGGCCTAAGAAACTTAGGAAAGATAGTCAGGGAAAAGTGAAGTAGATTTCGAAAGGATACGAAACAAAATCATTAATGTTTTGTATTTTAAAACTTTAACTTAATTAGCATTAAACATCATCTGCCTGATGAAGGCACTGTGTGACGAAACAATAGACACCTGTGAAAATTCTCAACGAAAATGTTGACAATTAATGTTTTGAACTGAAGCAATCATTTAGTACAACGCATTACTGACCTATCTCAATAAAAAAAAAATATTCGCGAATCGTTTACAAATAAAAAATAGAGCATTACCGATGTTATAAATAAATAATTCATTATTATAAACACAGGGGTTATAAAAAAATATAAATAAAACACTTTGTAACTTTAATTTAAAAAAAAAAAAAAATATTATTTAAAAAAAATCATCAGTTGAAAACTTCGAGTATGTTTTACTGATTGAAGGGTGGGATAGAGTTCGCCGCCCTTTCATATCCTCATTTGAGGGCAATCAATGTTTTTCTCTCTACGATAATTAAACTAGCTTCTGACACTTTTAATTAATACAGTTTTAGAATATGAACGCGCCTATTTATAACAGGAAACCCGTCAATAGCACCGAACGCAATAAATCATGCTGTGAAGCTTGGCACAAAAGACTCACACCCTTCCCCACCCCCCGGGGGCGTATTATTACGGGGCGGAATTGGAAATTTTCATTTGCCTCCTTTCAACTCGAACGTATACATATATATTCATGTAGATATCGGTATTTTAGGTGCACGAATTATTAATTAGGCCCGAAAAGCCGGGGACGTGAGAAACCGCCAGATGGGGACGCTTTGGTAAATAATTCTCCATGGAAACAAATGAAGGTGGTAACGGATTAATACAATTAAAAAAAAATAATTAAAATTCTGTTTTTATATTTAACGTCACACCAATTTATAAATTTATTTGTGGATTTCATAAATATAAATATAATTAAAGTACAAATATACAGGATGTTAATACTAAGTTGTTACACCCTAAAATGGAAATTAGAACTCGATAAAACAATTTGTCTTAGTTCCAATGAGTTATTGGAGTTCTTTTGTTTTTCTAAAAATCGCTATAACTTCTGGACTATTTAAAAAAACTAGAAAGTTTCAAAAGTAGCTTTCCGCTCTCTAAAACATTCGTATTTACAATTATGTTCTATTGTTTCAAATAACAAAATGGCGACTGATAAAAAATTTCAAAACAAAATATTTTCATAACCACTCCATCGATTAACCGAATAAAGACTTTTTGGATATATTGAAAAAAATGTTTAGGACAAATTTTATAGTAAAGAACGTAAAAATTTTATAAATGTTTTATTCATAATGATGGTTGCGACCGTTACTATGTGGTAATTCATAATGAACACTGAATAAAACACTTACTATGTTTTATTTAGTGTTCATAAATGTTTTAGTTTTAAAAATCGATGGGGTGGTAATCAAAATACTTCAAAATTTTTGATCGGTCGCCATTCTTATATTTGAAACAATAAAAAATAATTGTAAATACAAATATTTTAGAGAGCCGAAAGCTAGTTTTGAAACTTTTTGTTTTTTTTTTTAAAATAGTCCTTCAAATAAGAGAGTTATAGCGATTTTTAGAAAAACGAAAGAACTCCAATAACTCATTGGAACTAAGAAAAGTTGTTTGTTTTAACGAGTTCTAACGATTTAGTATTAACACCCTGTATATGCAGAGTAAGAGGGTGGTATTTACCCTTTATGTATTAAGCTTATTATTACTACCTCGTTATCCAATATTTATCTAAATAAATTTTCAAAAATATTAAATTTAATTCAGTAAAATTTTCCTACGAGTTTTGAAGATTGAAGGGTGGAATAATTGCCACCCCCGCCTAGAACATAACCTCTAATTCACTTAAGAAATGACGGTGTTTTTCTTTAAATTAATTTCAAAAACCGGTTTTTTGAAATAAAACTTTGAAACAATTTAAATTTAGTGTAAATTAAATATTGATGCAGTATTAATTTTTTTTTGTTTTTCGAGGATGGGTGTTGGGTTGTAGAATACCCACCAACCCCACATACATATTTATTTTACGCTAATACCCTTACTCTATAAACTTTCAATATTTTTCTTATATTTTTTGCGTTAATGTTCGAAAAAATTTGAAAGTGTTATTTGCTTTCTAATGCATTGTATTTGTAGGGTGGGTGGGTGTCCTCCAATCTAACCTCTAGTTCATTAAAAACAAGCCAGTGTTTTGTTAAAATAAGTTACAAAATTATCGATTTTTTTAAATAAATTTTTAGACAATTTTGAAACCATTTTAATTTAATTATTAGTAACCTATTTTTATATGTCCTAGAGGTTGTAGGGTGGGTTCTTTAATTGAAAAAAAAAATTAGTAAATACTCTCTGAACAAGTGTTAATAAAGGAGGTATTCAAATGTTTCAAAAAAGATTAAAAAATTAAACCACTGATTTGTGTTGTGTTTGCTGCAAAAATTAAATGATTTTTGTTTGTAAGAAAAGAGAAACATCAACACTTGTACAATTGAAGTTTTAAATGTATATGTAGGGTGGGTGGGTGGCCTCTATTCCACCCTCCAATCAGTAAAACATTCGCGAGGGTTTTTCGTTGAAATGTAAAATTTCAAGTAGATTAATATTAAATTCATGATGGTTGTGACCGTTACTAGGTGGTAATCCAAATTTAAACACATATTGAAACACTTACTATGTTTTTACCACAATTAATTTATTGTAATATGGTTTACATATATACAAAAATCACGACTTAAGTTTCGACCTATTACAGTCATTACAGTCACTTGATAATGACTGTAATAGGTCGAAACTTAAGTCGTGATTTTTGTATATATGTAAACCATATTACAATAAATTAATTGTGGTAAAAACATAGTAAGTGTTTCAATATGTGTTTAGATTAATATTTTAATATGTGGTTCTTACATCTGGTGTTTATATCGACCAGTTTGGATTTAGAATTCACTTAAAACATATTAATTCTTTAATTAATTTAACTTACAGCAAGTTTTCAGTTTGTAGAATTACAAGTTGTTTGACGATTTATGATTTTCCAGTTTTCTGTAATTTTCCAGCATTTATTCTTAAAATTTTCTGAAAGTTTCTTAAAAGATTTTGGAATTTGAAACATTTTTTGATAATATTTTAGCATTATTTCCTTTATCTTATCGAAATTTTCTAAATAAACTTTCCTCCTGATTTCTATATTTTTTTCTAGCAACTTTTCTAAATCTATCTCAGAGAGTTTTAAAATTTGGTCCATTTTTAACAATTTATTTTATTTTATCATTTTTTTAGAGTAACTTTTATTTGAATTATTGATAGTTTTTTTTTTAATCTCATCCAGATAAATTTTAGGATTTAAGATTTTCAAGCAATTCTTACAGATTTCTCTAAACGTTACAGTAATTTTTCTTAAGACTTTTTGGTACATTTTTTGACAATTTTTCACCATTTTATTTATTTTACAGCAACTTTCCTTTCAATTTTCAGAATTTTTATTTTCGAAATTAAGATTTTCTAGCAATTTTGCTAATTTTTTTAGGATTCATAGAATTTCCAAGCATTCTTAAAGAGTTCTAGAGCTTACCAGCAATTTCTTTTCCATGTTTTAAACATTTTTTACCATTTAATTGAAACGCTTAGAAATCTTTCTTCACTATTTTATTTGTAAGCAGATGTATATTTCGGACACAAAGTGACATTATCAATGATTACAAATAAAGTAGCGAAGAAAGGTTTCTATCAAGTTATTATCATATTCACGTAACACAATTAATCCTAAATTATTTTACCATTATTATCTTATCCAGTTTTTTTAAATTTTCGATACAACAATTTTCCATTTTCCAATGTTCAGTATGTTTTTCGAAATTTCCATAAGGATTAAGATTTTCATAACACTTTTTCCAGATTTTTATAATTTTCCAACAATTTTTTAAAGAACTTCCTTAATTTTTTTAAAGGGTTATTGATTTTATATATATTTTTCGATAATTTTTCCTTTATCTTATCGAAATTTTCTAAAAAAAATTTTTTCTAGATTTCTATAACTAACGGGTGTCCAACAATTATTGCAGTCCCGGGTGGCGTTGGAATCAAAAACGTAGGTCGATTCTTACATGTGCCAAATAAATGAACTGATATATGTCAGTTCATTTATTTGGCACATGTAAGAATCGACCTACGTTTTTGATTCCAACGCCACCCGGGACTGCAATAATTGTTGGACACCCGTTATGTATAGATTTAGAAAAAGGCAATTTCTCATCGAATATTCGCTTTTTAATATTATTGGTCTTTCCAAACAAGTTCAATTGTTTATTTTTTTTCAAAATTTTAAAGATTTATAGCAGCTTTTTCAGATTTCTTTAATTCTTCAGAAAATTTTTAAAAACGTTTATACAAATTTTCACCTTTTTTCCTTAATTTTATCGGAATTTTCTAAGATTTTCTCTCCCTGATATCTACATATTTTTGATTTTGTCTTATTGGATTTTTGCAGTACACGAAGTACATTTTTTTGAAAAGCAATTTTTCAAGATTTCTGTATTTTTTTAAAGTTTTGTACAATTATTGACACTTTTTACCATTTTTTATTTACAACTTTCATTCCAATTTTCTAGATTTTCTTTTGAAATTTCTCGTTCTAATTCTATGTTCAACTTGACACGTTTCTTTATTAAAAATTGATAAAAGGAAAAGTTTTATATTACATATACACGAATGTGTACGCTCTTGCATTCATAAGTTCCTAATATGACGCTCCTTACCCCTAGAAAAACCGTCATTTTTTAGATTAATTTTGAAATTCCTTTAAAATTCAGTAATTGTAATATTTCTCAAGGTTAATTCTTGAAGATAATCAAAGAGTGGAAAAAAATACTGTACAATTTTATAAAAAGATAATATTGCACTATCCTACCGACTGCGCCAATTATATGACTTAGGGATGTATCTTTTTGAAAACATTTATTTCCACATGGAACGTAGATGATTTTGTTTTAAACATTGTATATTATATACAACGTGTCCACGTAAGTATGCAACAAATGGGAAACTTTTTTATTATTAATTTCTCAGAAAATTTTACTCTTTATAAAAGTTGGTGCTTGATCCTAAACTTACATAAAAGACATAACAAATGACATTAAATGCTATATTAGAAAGATAATGAACCATTTTTATTTGCTTTTGCACTTTTAAGCGAATTTTATCAAGTATCCTTAGTTTTGACGTATCTGTTTAAATTATGTCAGAGCGATTAACTTTACAATACAGAGCAGAGTTGGTGCTAATAAAAATTTGTAGAGAAGCAGTTGAAATTTTTAACGGCAGGCACCCCGAAAAGAGAATCAGTTATTCAAAAGTGTCAAGAATTTTAAAGCAATTTACCATAAAAGGACCGGAAAATTTGAAATTCATTTTAAAAATAACGTACTAAACCAGTGAGAAATGTGGATAATTTGTTAGATATCTTGCAAAACCTCGTTGAAAATCCTGAAACAATAATAATAGAATTGCAAAGCATTTAAACCAAGATATGTATAAATTTTGCAAGAACATGATTACGACAATAATTCTATATTTTGCTTCATGGTACAAGGTGAAATAGAAATTAATAGAACATTTCCTAAGAAGATCCTGTTTACGGATGAAGCTACATTTACTGTAAACGGTGTAGTTATATCATAAAACTGTAGTTGGTGGTCAACAGAAAATCCAGCATTCGGAATTATCTGCAAAAATAAATATTCTCGAAAAATAAATGTTTGGTCTGGATTTTTGAACCGAAATATGATAGGGTCCTACATATTTCGGCATAATTAAAATTCAGAAAGATATTTAAATATGGAATTGGAAAATTAATTTTAAATGTTACCTTTGGCTCCAAGAAATTCTCTTTGGTTTATGTAGGATTAGGCACCTGCACAAAGTGCTCGTGTCGTAATTGAATACTTAAATTAACAATTTAATGAGAAATAGATTGGAAGACATTCAAAATTTCCATGGCCTGCTCGCTTACCTGATCTAAATCTACTTGATTACTTTTTATGGGGGTGGTTAAAAATCAGAGTTTATTCTGAGAGAAGAATAAATTTATGTGTTGAGAGGGAAGGGGATCATATCGAGTGATTGTTCTTAAAGGAATAATATCGTTAAGGTTGTTAATTTTGAAGAAATTACATTTTTTGTTGATTAAAACCGCATGTCATTTGTTTTGTCTTTTTTGTATGTTTAAGATGAAGAACCAACTTTTATAAAGAATAAAATTTTCTGAGAAATTAATAATAAAAAAGTTTTTTTTTGTATGTTTAAGATGAAGAACCAACTTTTATAAAGAATAAAATTTTCTGAGAAATTAATAATAAAAAAGTTTTCCATTTGTTGCATACTTACGTGGACACGTTGTATATGAAGGGTGGGTTTTTCGTTGAAATGTAAAATTTCAAGTAGATTAATATATTAATTTAGTTCTTACAAAGGTATCAATCAGTTTGATCGAAATTTTAAATTTCACCCAAAACATATGAGTTCTTTAATTGAATTATTTTACAACAATTTTTCCAGATTTCTGTAATTTTCCAGCATTTATTATTAAAACTTTCTAAAATGTTCATAGAAGATTTTTGAATTTGATACATTTTTTTGACAATATTTTACTATTACTTGCTTTATCTTATCGGAATTTTCTAAAAATGTTTCCTCTGGATTTTTACAATTTTTTTCCATCAACTCTTTCTTTAGATATCAAAACAACAAAATTTTTACAGTAACTTTTATTTCTTGGATCTTAAAGGCATTCACTTAGTGGTACATTTCGATATTAATAATAAATCAAACTTATTTTGATAATGATTACAATATAGTCGAAACTAGTCACTGCAAATAAAGTTTTTTATTCTAAATCACTTTTATTTCAATTATTAAATTATTGATTAATGGTTGAAGCGTTAAGTACGTGATACATCTTGGAAACTTAAACAAGAACGTTTACTTTGTTGATATTACACTTTAAATAATAAATAAATAAAGTGTGATATCAACAAAGAAAACGCTTTTTGTATAAATTTCAACTATTGATAGTTTGCAAAAAATTCTTATCAAGATAAATTTTAGGATTTATAATTTTCTAGCATTTTTACAGACTTCTGTAAACGTTACAGAATTTTTTTGACCTTCTAAAATTTTCTTTAAGGATTTTTGAATTTGGTACATTTTTTGATAATTTTTCACCATTTTATTAATTTAACAGCAAGTTTGTTTCCAATTTTCAGCATTTCTTTTGAAATTAAGATATTCTAGCAATTTAGTCAGATTTTTATAGATTTATAGAATTCACACGCATTTTTAAGAGGTTCTAGAATTTACCAGCAATTTCTTATCTTATCTTTTCCAGAATTTTATTTTGCTTACAATTTTCAGCATTTTTTTTTCGAAATTTCTTCAAGGTTTAAGATTTTCTAGCAATGTTTCCAGCTTTCTATAATTAACCAGCGATTTTTATAAGAACTTCCTGAATGTTTTTATTATTGAATTTGTGATTTTGGTCGACACTGTCTATAGTGAAACTCTATATAGTGCAATTTTTTCAAGCCCCAGAATATTTTAATGAAATTTCATGTAATAAGCTCTGCATATAGTGAATCTGTAAAATACGAACACTATATAATAAATTTTTTACCGAAATTTCATACAAATTTTTATGCATTTATTAAGATTTTTGCCACTAAATGCGAGAATTTTGTTGAGTAAAAATTATTTTTTAGAAGTAATAACTGATTATTGTTCCTAGTACATAATATGTATGTTATTTATCAATTGCTCAAGACTACACAAATTTAAAATGTGCATATGTATGAGTGTATTAACAGATTTTTGTATTATGTATTCTTTTTATTTCGAATGCACTATTTATCGCTGTACACACATATGCAATGTGTACATTATGTACATTATATACATGCTATGTATTTAAACTTTCAAATGTTTAATAAATAAAATCTTTTCTAATATGTAACTCTTTAATAAAATGTATGTTGTAGATTCACGAAATGTTTTCGTATTTTTAAATTTATTATGTAACTCTTTATATAGTGAAAAACTCTTTATAGTCGACTGTATTTTCAATAATTTTTCACCATGTTTTCGTTTATCTTATCGAAATTTTCAGATTCCTATTTTTCTTCGAATCTTGGAGATTTATAAAATGGTTTTCTTTTTTTAATATTAGTGTGTTCAAACAAATACATTTTTTCGGAACTTTAAAGATTCATAGCAATTTTTTTTAGATTTATTTAATTATTCAGCAATTTTTTAAAAACTTTTTGACAAATTTACACTTTTTTTCCTTTATTTTGTTGAATTTTCTAAAATGTTCTCCTGATTTCTACATTTTTTCTTGTTGATTTTGTCTTATTGGAGTTTTCTAGCAAATACTTTTTTTCGAGAATTTAAAAGCTTTTTAGCAATTTTTCAAGATTCCTGTAATTTTATAGAAATGTTCATAGAACTTCCAAATTTTTATTCAAAGAGTTCTTTTTAATTTTGTACAATTTTTGACACTTTTCACCATTTTTTCATTTATTTTACAACTTTCATTCCAATTTTGTATATTTTTTTTAATTTTTCATCCTAATTGCTATGATTTAAAATCTTCTATCAATTTTTAAAGATTTCCAAAAACTCTTCCATTATTTCAGGAATTAAAAATATTCAATTGCAAAACAAAAACAAAAAATGGTTTAAGTCTGTATTGATTGACTTTAAATCAAAAATTTAGTTTTGGAAAAAAAAATAGTTCGTTCTTATTTTACCTTCAATTTTATATCTAAATTTTAATAAGAACATGCTAAAATTATAAAAATTCAGAGAGTAGTACGTTTTGCATATTTTTAAAGAAAACCGACGCTTATGTTTTACAGACTGGAGGGTGGGATAGAGGCCACCCACCCACCCTACATATACATTTTAATTTTAATCACTCATCGGCGTTTAATTTACAGAAAAATCTAAAATGAAATGTTAGTGTAAGTAAAGAAAACATCAACAGTTGTTTGCCGTAAGAACATGAGTTCAATTGAAGTTTCGACTATGTAGGTAATGTGGGTGGGTGATCATTATCCCGCCCTCCAATCAGTAAAACATTCGCCAAGGTATAATTTAAAAAAATGTGACTCTTAATAGCAGTATGCTTTGTTTGTTTCTTTAAGAAAACAGAAGGGTATGTTTTATTGATTAGAGGGTGGAATAGTGGCCACCCACCCACCCTACATATATATTTTATTTTATTCACTAATAGGAGTTATGTTTACAGCAAAATCTAAAATTAAGCATTGCTGTAAGAAAAGAACATCAACACTAGTTTAATTGAAGTTTTACATGTATATGTAGGGTGGGTGGGTGGCCTCTATCCTACCCTCCAATCAGTAAAACATTCGCGAGGGTTTCGTTAAAAATGTTCAATCACAAAACAACAATAAATGTGGTTTAAATCTGTATTGATTGATTTTAACAGAAAAATTTAATTTTGTAAAAAATGAAATATAAATTTGGTCTATTATTATTGTAGCTGTAATTTTAATTCTAAATTGAATAAGAAAACTGAAGTAAATGATAAAATCATAAAAATTCAGAGAGTAGAATGTTTTGCATATTTTTTAATAAAACCGACGCTTATGTTTTACTGATTGGAGGGTGGGATAGAGGCCACCCACCCACCCTACATATATATTTCAATTCCAATCACTGATCGGCGCTATGTTTGCAGAAAAATCTAAAATGTAATATTAGTGTTAAGTAAAAAAAGAACATCAACAGTTTTTTGTAGTAAGAACATGTTTTGAATTGAGGTTTCGACAGTATAGGTCTAGTGAGTGGGTGGTCTTTATCCCACCCTCCAATCAGTAAAACATAAGCCAAGGTATAATTAAAACATTAACTCTTAAGAACAGTATGTTTGTATGTTTCTTTAAGAAAACAGAAGCGTATGTTTTATTGATTAGAGGGTGGAATAGTGACCACCCACCCACCCTACATATATATTTTATTTTAATCACTAATAGGAGTTATGTTTATAGCAAAATCTAAAATTAAGCATTGGTGTAAGAAAAGAACATCAACACTAGTTTCATTGAAGTTTTACATGTATATGTAGGGTGGGTGGGTGGCCTCTATCCTACCCTCCAATCAGTAAAACATTCGCGAGGGTTTCGTTAAAAATGTTCAATCACAAAACAAACAAAAATGTGGTTTGAATCTGTATTGATTGACTTTAATTAAAAAATTAGTCCGTTCTTATTTTAGCTTTAATTATAATCATAAATTTGAATAAGAAAACGGAAGAAAATGATAAAATCATAATAATTGAAAGAGCAGTATGTTTTGCATATTTTAAAAGATAAACGGCGCTTATATTTTACTGATTGGAGAGTGGGATAGAGGCCACCCACCCACCCACCCTACATATACATTTCAATTCAAATCACTGATCGGCGTTATATTGCAGAATAATCAAAAATTAAATGTTTGTGTAGGAAAAAAATAAGTTTAACAGATTTTTTACATTGTATTCAATTGAGGTTTCAACTGTGTAGGTAATGTGGGTGGGTGGGTGTTCTTTATTCCACCCTCCAATCAGTAAAACATTCGCCAAGGTATAATTTTAAAAAATGTGACTCTTAAGAGCAATATGCTTTGTATGTTTCGTTAAAAAGACAGAAGCGTATGTTTTACTGATTGGGGGGTAGAATAGAGGTCACCCACCCATCCTACATACAGGGTGAGTTTTTTTCGATGTTCTCTATGGGGATCTCGGAAACTATAAGAGATAGAGAAACGGTTAAATGAGGAAAGAAGTGTAGATTTACGAGACAAATGAAATTCCACTTTCAAAGTTTTCAAAAAAGTCAAGGGTAACTAGATATTTTGAAAAAAGTAAAAAGTGTCATTTTTTTCAAATCAATATATCTCGGTTATTATAACAGATAGAAAAAAACTGTAAAGGACAAAGTTTTAGATAATTTTATGTAGATTAATAAAAAATAATCAGAAAATTTTTATCGCCATTATTTTCCGAGATATGATGCAAACTTACATTTTTTAAATGGAAACCATAGTTGGCTATGGCCTCATTTAAAAGGTAACTTTTTTCTCTTTAATCCAATATGACATACGACATAGTTTTTTCTGAAAATAAGTGAATTATAGTAATTTTAAATTTTATTTTAAATAAAAAATGGGCAGCCATGAAAAAGGTGAAAGTAAAACAATTGCAGTTGTTTATAATAATAGCAATGTTGTAATTATTAGTTCTACAAAATTAAATAAAAATGAAAAACCAGCATAAGAATAATAATTTTGTAATTATCAAACGGTCTTCTGTATGTGGTATAAACCCATTTGTCAAGAGGATAATACGTTTCTTACAAAAATATTATGAACAGATTCACTAATTGTGGTATTTTTAATCGCCACAATGAACATAGATGAACTTAAGAGAATCCACGAGAAGTTTCACAGAGAAAACTACAAATTAAATTTGGGTTTAATCCATGGTGTGTTTGGATTAATAATTTTCGGTCCATATATTTTTGAAAGCTCACTAAGTGAAACTGTTTACTTTCATTTTCTTCAGAAAACATTTGAAGATACGCTCGATTGTTTAAATTTATCATTACAAGCAAGATTAAAATGGTTCAAATATGACGGTGCTCCACCTCATAACATGTTGGCTTTACAAATTATTTCAATGATGCTTTTCCTAACTCATAAGTGGGAAGAAATAAACCAATCTCAGGGCCACCTAGATCTCCCGATCTGCGCGTTTTAGAATTTTTTCTGTGGGGTTATGTAAAAAACAAAGTATATGAAAAATCATATCAATCTGTGGAGGATCATAAACTAGTTGTTATTGAAACATTTAATTCAATTTACATGAGAATAGTCAAAAAGCCATACATTCAATTTTAAAAAGATATAATTTATGTCATTAATAGTATTAATAGACTCTTTGACCATTTTTTTTTAAATTAAAATTTCTCTCCCAATGATATATTGATAATTACAGAATTACTTTATGCAGTTGTTTCATTTTTGTATATCTCCGTAAAACTAATAATTACAATATTGCTAATATTATAAATAACTGCAATTGTTTTACTTTCACCTTTTTCATGGCTACCCATTTTTTATTTATAATAAAATTTAAAATGACTATAACTCACTCATTTTTAGAAATAACTATGTCATATGCCATATTGGATTAAAGAGAAAAAAATTACCTTTTGAATGAGGTCACAGCCAACTAAGGTTTCCATTTAAAAAAATGTAAGTTTGCATCATATCTCAAAAAATAATGGCGATAAAAATTTTCTGATTATTTTTTATTAATGTGCATAAAATTATCTAAAACTTTTTCTTTTACAGTTTTTTTCTATCTGTTATAATATCCGAGATATATTGATTTGAAAAAATTGACACTTTTTACTTTTTTCAAAATATCTAGTTACCCTTGACTTTTTTGAAAACTTTGAAAGTGGAATTTTATTCGTCTCGTCAATCTACACTTCTTTCCCCATTTAACCGTTTCTCTATCTCTTATAGTTTCCGAGATCCCCATAGAGAACATCGAAAAAAACTCACCCTGTATACATTTTATATTAATTACTGACAGGCGTTATGTTTGCAGCAAAATCTAAAATGAAATATTGGTGTAAGAAAATAACATTAGCACTTGTTTAATTGAAGTTTTAAATGTATATGTAGGGTGGGTGGGTGGCCTCTATCCCACCCTCCAACCAGTAAAACATTCGCAGAGGTTTTGACGAAAATATTCAATCAAAAAACAAAGTAGAAAATAGTTTATTCATTGATTGTAACAAAATAATTTTAGTTTTACTTTAATTGAAAAGTGTGTATTTGTGTAGTTCATTAATTTTAGGTAATTTCTTAGGTACATGTAGAATCGCTGAATAACACGTAGCCTACATAAAATGTCTGATAATTGACACGCTTTGATGGATTAAAGCGCCGTTTGTTACATTAAAATTGTTTTGATGTAAAAATTTGATAGACTCCGTTTCACACGGCATGGCGCGTCGTCAATCGATAAAACAAATGAATAAAAAAATGAGATACACGTTTATTCGGACCTAATGTATAATTCAAATAAAAGTAGCGGATCGAATATTTAAAAATTAAAACCAAGCTGATATTTATAATAAATCACCACAATAATTACAACTAAATCTTTAATATTAATTGTAACAAACAAACAAAATTAAACATCATTTGTTTTGTATTGTTATTACTTTTTTAATTCTTGATCCGTGTTACATGTTTAATTGAATAATCATAACCAGTCTCTAGTAGTATATAAATGTTAATTATTATCTTTATTTTATTTATTATTTTTAATGGTTTCAATATTAATAAGCATATCATTTTCAAACAGTAAAGAAATTAACTATTTATTTGTTTACATTCCTAACTACAAAAGTAACCAATCAAACCTATCTAAAACTTTTTATTTGTGTATAAACACATTAAATATGATTATTTAATTACAGTCAATTGTAAAAGGTTGTAGCAGCGATGAAATATTATTCAATATTCTAAATAAATATGAATCAATTACGATTTCGATTTTATGAATAATAATTCGGATTGACGAATTACGTCGTGGCAGTAAACCATTGACCGTAATGGGGATGTTTAAATAATTCACGTCGTTCGATCGTGTGGTGTGGGAGTTCGTTCAACTTTATTGCCAAACATTATTTTATTTTTTCATAAAACGTTACTATGATGAAAGCCCGCATTTACGTGAATTTTTTTTCGTGTGAGAAATATTTACACCTGCGGGATCATTGATTTTGATGCAAATTCATCGTTCGTACATGTTTATTAATTATTATTGAGGTGATATCAATTGCCTAAAGCATTACACTAAAAGTCGTACTAATAGACAGAGAACAATTCTCGGATTCTAGAATCTTAGATTAATCGCTATTTATTATTTGTAGAATTAATCCGGAATTATACAAATACCGATCCGAGGATTAATCCTCAATGTCGGATTAATACCGCTGCAAATTTCTTTAATGATCCTAAATAGATTGAAACCGGTCCGTGACTATCGCAGATATTATCTAGACGATAAGCGCATCCGCAGAAACCACTGTTGTATATTACAATTAACCAATGCATGGATTTAGGCTAAGGTCGAACCAATTACCATTTTATTAGATTTGGATGACTCAACTCGTTATTTTTCAGAAATGTTCCGGCCGCAGAGCGCCATGACTAGGAAGGAGAACGAAATGGTCAACAAAAGTATACGCGAGCTGCAGGCGTCAGGTGAGTGAGTGAGTCAGTGTGAAACGGTGAGAGGCGAGAAAAGGAAGGTGATCGGTTTCGATTTTTCATACTATCTATGTAGAGAAATTAATTATAAATCGATCGTCCGCCTGGAATTAGTGCTAGTTCAAATATTTACAAGAAATTACAATCGTGTCCGAGATGGGCGACAGTGACGACGTGTCAGGTACGTTACACACATTTAACACGGTGTATTGAGGTCGTTACAAATGTAAATTTATTATAATCCTTAATTAAAACGATACAATAGCTCTAAATAACCATTTAGGAAATACTACTAAAAGGTAAAACCTAAACAAAAGACAGTAGGCAAAAAACAAAAGATAATAAAGATTACATTTTTCTTGAATAATTATCTCTTGGTGAAATATTATGAAATAATCTACAGTTATAGAAATTTTAATCTTTATAAAAGGTAAAGAATTGATTCAATCCAATCAATTCTTTATCTATTATAAAGTTTTCAATTTGTATAACTGTATATTTAAGAATTGGAACACTTATCTAACTTCGTAGTACAAAATGTTCCCCTTTTTAAAACATTTAATTCCAAGTATAATCAATTTTATATAAAGCAATACCTTTAAACTCATCGATCCTGATGAATAATTTCATTTCACTAGGTGCAAACGTCGACCCGATCGTTCGGCTCCGTCTGCTGTGCCTCTCGAGGGGCGCTTCGGGCATCCTAGGACTGGGCAGGATGTTCCGGATGCTCGACGACGACGGCAACAGGCAATTAAGCCTGGACGAATTCCTGAGAGGACTGCGGGAGGCCGGCATGGAAATCACCGACGACGAGGCCAAAGAACTTTTCCAAGAATTCGACACCGACGGCAGCGGCGGTATCAACATGGAGGAGTTTCTAGTCAAATTACGCGTAAGTAATTATAAGTCGAAAAAACTCATCCCTTGATCTAAAACATGTGAAAAACTTAAAAACACACTTTTTATTACACATTCCAAAAATCAGATTTTGGGCCCAAAATGTTTCATTCTTCGTTGGAAGATCTGATAAACTTTTGGAACAATTTTGTCCATCGGATTGTATATTGTGCTTTTCGAACAGTAGGCCACCCACCCACCCTACAAATACGTTTTAATTTCAATTGCTGGCCGACGTTATATTTGCAAAAAATCTAAAATCAAATGTTTGTGTAATCAACAGTTTTTGTCGCAAAAACATGTGTTCAGTAAAGGTTTTAACTGTATAGGTAATGTGGGTGGGTAGTCTTTATTCCACCCTCCAAACAGTAAACATATACTTAAACTTAAGGTAAAGACAGAGCTTTAAAACTCAGGAATTATATCAATCACCGCAGTAGTTTCCAAGAAATTCAAAATGTGATTGTGATGTACAGTTGTATATATAAGGTGGGTGGGTGATCCCTATCACACCCTCCAACCAGTAAAACCCATTTAAAAGTTTCAACTTTTTTTAACGTAAAGGTTTACGGTTTATCCGGAGTTTTAAATAATCCATAGTAAAATCCGTTTCCCTGTCTGCAACTGAGTTATGCTGATGAGATTTAAAATAGTTCGAAACCGGTCAGTGGCTGTCGTTGGCAGGCAACGATAGTCAATTGTTTTTATTTTTTCAAAACATTTTACATACATAAATTACGTTCTTTCAATATTTTAAACTAATTTTTTTTTAAATTTTAACTGCTTTACAAATTCTTACAAAACTCGAACTTTTAAAAAATCAATTGTTGTTTTTCTTTAAATTGTTTCCACTGTTTTTATTTTGTGTACTAAGGGCAAAAAAATTTAATTGTTCTTTATTTTTTCAAATTATCAGTTGTTTCGCTTTGCTTGCAAAATGTCAACTGTTTTTAAATTGCTATGATTGAAATAAGAATTTCAAAAAGTTCCAACTATCTTTCAATTGTTTTTTTTAATTTAATTATTTAAGTAAAATTTAAACTCGAAAGATAAGTTGCTGAAAATTTCTAGAAATCTGGAAGCAAAATTGCTGTAAAATCCTAGAATTTTTCTTCCAATTTAAACGATAAAATTCTGTAAAACTTTACAAATCTCAATATTTACTGAAAAATTCTAGAAATTTGAAAGAACATTTTACAAACTTTCTAACTTGCTTTCTTGCAATTTGAATGAAACAAATATCTTAAAAAAATTATACAAATCAAAGATATTTCACTGAAAAATTATAGAAATTTCAAAGGAAATTTTTGATTTACAAGAAGAAATACTGCGAAATTCTAAAAGTAATAAAGGATATAGAAACTAAAAGAGGAATTACTTAAAAATTCTTAAAAACTAGAGGAAAAAATTTAGAAGAGAACTTGCTGGATATTTCTAGAAATATTGAAATAAGATTACTGAAAATTCTATAATGTTGGAGATTTCTAAAATTCATAAAAAAAATCTAGTAACCTAGAATAATAATTAGTTAATATTTATAGAACCCTTGAACTTGAAATTTGGAAGTCAACATGTACGAGGGTGAATCAAATATAAACCAGAATTTAGTTTAAAAAAGTATATATGTTTCATTATAACAAAAACATTAATATGTTTTCTTTTAGCCCCAGAAGAAGTTTCAATATTTCCCAATGAATTTTCTCTAATTTTTCTCGGATCAAAGCTGTGTTGCCATGAAAAATCACACTTCTGTGGATAAGTTGTAATTGAAACCCGATAACTGTTTCTTACCACTATATTTTAAAAAAATACACAGTGACTATAGTTTCGACTATAAGCTAGTCATTATCAAACTAATCTAAAACTTGTAGTTTGATAATGATGAAATTTATTGGTAAAACAAAGTAATCGTGTTTCAATTACAACTCATTCAACATGTATCACCAAGTAAACGCCCCTACCATCAAATATTTTCTGTCGATAAGCCAGTTTGGCTTCATCGAGGAAATTGCAGTAATATTCAGCTTTGACTGTACGTCGCTCATGAAGGAATTCAAAAAGCAGTATGCCTTTCTATCTTAAAATATAGTTGCAAGAACTGTCGACGTGATTGATACATGTTTTCTACCATTGTGCGACCACTTAAATTTTTTTATGCCATTCGTAGATTTTTGAAAATTAAAAGCGTAATATCAACGAACTAGTCATTCGACGAAAAATTTCGGAAGGTTTAATCGATACTTGTTCTGCTACTCTCATGATGGAACCAAATTTTCAAATTGGGAGAAGTAAAAGCCTTGTTATGTTCTATTTCTTTATTTTCAGGTAACTGACCCGTGTTTCGGTCCGTAAGGATCATTAGGAAAGTTAAAAAAAAAGAAAAGTTAAAAAAACAACGAGGTGCGCTCAGAGGTACGGCAATAAGCATTAGTGAACCAAATCGGCGTCCTCCCCTACCCTTAACAATCACCTCCAACACATTCAGCGGTACCGCGCATAACACTTCACTTAGCGACCGATAAATAAAAAATTCTGGTTTATATTTGATCCACCCTCGTGGAAGTCTTAAAAAGAAAATACTGGAAAGTTTTAGAAATATGTAAAAAATGAATTTTGGAAAACTTAATTAAGTAAAATTGCTGAAAAGCCTTACAAACAAACTCATTGCAATTCTGAGAATAAGAGCATTCTGTAAAATTTCACAAATATTTTACAGGAAAATTCTACAAATTTTACAGAAAATTTTGCATACCTTTTGAAAAATTCTCACAGTTTGTAAGAAAAAATACTTCCAAATTCTAAAATTAGTGACAAATTGTAGAAATTAAAAGAGAAATGACGAAAATTTCAAAAATTATAGGAAACAAAATGTTGGAAAATTGTAGGACTCTCGAAAAAATTCTCGCAATTTGGAAGAGAAATTATTGAAAATTTCTAGAAAAATGGAAAAGAAATTACTGAAAGTTCAAAAAATCTGGATAGAAAAATGCTAGATTTTTTTTTTAATTCTAGAAACTTGGAAGAACAATTAGTGAACATTTCTAGAATCCTTAAAAATATTTAAAAAATCTGGTAAAAGTCAAAAAATGTTGGCTAATTCTAGAAATATAGAAATCTTAAAAGAAATGAATTTTAGAAACCTCGATGAAAATTCTCTCAGCACTGTAAAATAAATAGCTGAAAATGTTTAGAAATCTAAAAGTAAAATTGCTGAAAAATACCAGAAACCTGGAAGAACAATTAGTGGACATTTCTAGAACCCTTGAAACATATTTTATAAATTTGGAAGTCAAAATACTGACCAATTCTAGAAATCTTAAAAACAAAATATTGAAAAATTATACAAAAAATATTAGAATCTTAGATAGATAGATATTTGTTAATACAAATTACAAAAATTAAATTAAATATTAGGACATATCAAAATCCATATTAAACATAATAAAAATTAAAATCTAAAAAACCTCGATGGAAATTCTGTCAACTTGAAAAAAGAATTGCTGAAAATTTCTATAAATCTGAAGAATTATAGAACTTAGTGAATCGAATCCGCGTCCTCCCCTCCCCCCGACAATCACCTTCAACACATTCAACGGTACCGTGCAAAACATTACACTTAGTGACCAATAAATAAAAAATTCTGGTTTATATTTGATCCACCCTCGTAGAAATCTTAAAAAGAAAATACTGAAAAAAAATTAGAAATATGTAATTGCTGAAAAATCTTACGAACGAACTCATTGCATTTTAAACGAAAACATTCTATAAAATCCTACAAATCTGAAAAATTCTAAAAATTATAAAGAAAATTCTTAAAATTTTCAAAGATTTTAAGCTAAAAATACTAAAAGTGATCAAAAAGAATAAAACGTAAAACAGGAATTATTTCAAAATTCTAAAAACTGAAAAAAAAAATGGAAAATTGTAAGATTCTCTTCCAAATTGCTGAAAATTTCTAGAAATACGGAAAAGAAATTACTGATAATTCTAATAATCTGTATAAAAAATGCTGTGAATTTCTGAAATTCATAGAAATTTGTAAAAACCCAGAAGAACAATTTGTTAACATTTCCAGAACTCTCAACAAAATTTTTATAAATGTGAAAATCAAAATGCTGGCTAATTCTAGAAATCTTATGAAAGATAATAGAAATCTAAAAAGAAAATCGAAATATAGAAACTCGATGAAAATTATTTCAACTTAAAAAATAAATTTCTATCCCACTCTCCAATCCCTGGATCATACACAAGAGTTTTGAAAAATATTTTTTTAATCAGAAAATAATAAACTTTATTTTTAGCAATTTACTCTCTATTGTAAAATGCTTTTTTTAACAAAACCCTTGTTTGTGTTTTTGTAACTGGCCAATATACCACCCACCCACCTTACATATTTATTGGGTGAAACAGTGCTATAAATTTGTAAAAAACATCCACAGCAATAGTATTGTAGTTTAAACAGTGATTTTAGGTAATATGTATATGCAGGGTGGGTGGGTGGTCTCTATCCCACTCTTCAACCTCTGGATCATACACAAGAGTTTTTGAATCAGAAGAAAATTTAGATCTTATTTTTAGCAATTTACTCTCTATTGTACAATTCTATTTAATAAAACCCTTGTTTATGATTTTGTAACTGGAGGGTGGGATAGTGGCCACCCTCCCACCCTACATATACATTTAATCTTAAACTGAAACAGTGCTATAAATTTTGAAATACACCAACAGAAATAGTACTGTATTTTCTTCAGGAATACAAAGCAGTAATACTGATATTAGGTAATATGTATATGTAGGGTGGGTGGGTGGCCTCTATCCCTTTCGCCAATCCCTGGCTCATACACAAGACTTTTGATAAATATTTTTTAACCAGAAGAAAATATAGACTTTATTTTTTTAGCAATTTACTCTTTATTGTACAATTCTTTGTTAACAAAACCCTTGCCTATGTTTTTGAAACTGGAGGGTGGGGTAGTGGACACCCATTTCATACATTTACATTTAGTCTTAAACTGAAACAGTGCTATTAATGTGTGCAATTTAATCTCTATTGCAAAATTATTTTTTAGCAAAACCCCCGCTTATCTTTTTATACCTGGAGGGTAGGTTTAGAGGCCACCCACCCTACATGTACATTTATTCTTAAACTCAAACAGTGCTATAAATTTTGAAAAACATCAACAGCAACAGCACTGAAGTGTTTCCAGGAATACAAAGCAGTAACTGTGATATTAGGAAATATGTATATGTAGGGTGGGTGGGTGGCCTCTATCCCACGCCCCAATCCCTGGCTCATACACGAGAGTTTTGATAAATATTTTTTTTAATCAGAAGAAAATATAGAATTTATTTTTAGCAATTTACTCTCTATTGTACAATTCTTTGTTAACAAAACCCTTGCTTATGTTTTTGTAACTGGAGGATGGGATAATGGACACCCACCCACCCTACATGTACATTAATTCTTAAAACTAAGATAGTGCTATAAATTTTGAAAAACACCAACAGTAATAGTACGGTAGTTTTTTTCAAGAATACAAAGCAGTAACAGAGATATTAGGTAATATGTATATGTAGGGTGGGTGGGTGGCCTCTATCCCACGCTTCAATCTCTGGATCATACACAAGAGTTTTGATAAATATCTTTTTAAACGTAAGAAAATATAGATTTTACTTTTAGCAATTTAATCTCTATTGCAAAATTCTTTTTCAGCAAAACCCTCGCTTATCTTTTTGTAACTGGAGGGTGGGTCAGAGGCCACCCACCCACCCTACATATACATTTATTCTTAAACTCAAACAGTGCTATAAATTTTGAAAAACATCAACAGCAACAGCACTGAAGTGTTTCCAGGAATGCAAAGCAATAACTGTGATATTAGGAAATATGTATATGTAGGGTGGGTGGGTGGCCTCTATCCCACTCTCGAACCTCTGGATCATACACAAGAGTTTTAATAAATATACTTTTTAATCAGAAGAAAATGTAGATTTTATTTTTAGCAATTTACTCTCTATTGTAAAATTCTTTGTTAACAAAACCCTTGCTTAAGTTTTTGTAACTGGAGGATGGGATAATGGACACCCACCCACCCTACATGTACATTAATTCTTAAAACTAAGACAGTGCTATAAATTTAAGCAGTAACAGAGATATTAGGTAATATGTATATGTAGGGTGGGTGGGTGGCCTCTATCCCACGCTTCAACCTCTGGATCATATACAAGAGTTTTGATAAATATCTTTTTAAACGTAAGAAAATATAGATTTTACTTTTAGCAATTTAATCTCTATTGCAAAATTCTTTTTTAGCAAAACCCTCACTTATCTTTTTGTAACTGGAGGGTGGGTCAGAGGCCACCCACCCACCCTACATATACATTTATTCTTAAACTCAAACAGTGCTGTAAATTTTGAAAAACATCAACAGCAATAGCACTGAGTTTTTCCAGGAATACAAAGCAGTAACAGAGATGTTAGGTAATATGTATATGTAGGGTGGGTGGGTGGCCTCTATCCCACTCTCGAACCTCTGGATCATACACAAGAGTTTTAATAAATATATTTTTTAATCACAAGAAACTTTAGACTTTATTTTTAGCAATTTACTCTCTATTATACAATTATTTGTTAACAAAATCCTTGCTTATGTTTTTGAAACTGGAGGGTGGGATAGTTGACACCCATTTCATATATTTACATTTATTTTTAAACTGAAACAGTTTCATTAAATGTTTTAACAACTTTTCTAGTTGTTTCAACTGTTTGTCTTTTGATAAAATTTCATCTGTTTTTAACAAATTTGGTATTATATTATAAGTAACTGTATTTTTTTAGAAAGTTGTTAAGTACGTTTTAGAAAAAATTTAATGATTTTTATGGTTTACAGAAATATTCAATCTGTAAATAGTAATGGAATTTTGAACTTTTTAGCGAAATTTCTATAATTGTGTTTTTTTTTGAGGGGAGAGTGAAATATTAACTGTTTGTAAGCAAATTTAACTAGCTTTTTAGATTTTTTTTAGAAAATAAAAAATTATTACTTTTATTTTCATAATACAGTCTCTCAAACTTTGATTCATTAATAGGTTTTTCAATGCTAGTTTCTTGCTGGCTTTGACCTATTCAAATTCCAGTGGTATGATGAGCGTCCAGAAACCCACATTGGACTTAGTGGTCTATCTCGAAGATAGAGTTTGCTTCATAATTTCTACGGTTTTTTTTTTGTGGATTTCGAAATGTAGCTGGATAGAATGATGGTGTGATGAGTAATTTTTATCGATGGGTTTGCAATTAAGTTCGATGAACTATTACAACAAATAGGTGGAAGTGGAGCATTTAAGAAGTTTTTTGTTATAAAAAAATATCCAATCTGAAAAAAGTCGTGAATATAATTTATAATTTTTTTTAGCTTAATGTTTTTGAGAGGGAGGAGGAATGTCAACTGTTTGTGAACAAATTTAAAAGCTTTGTTTATTTTTATAGAAAATTTTCAATAGTTTCTTTGTGGAAAAAATACGGGGGCCATCGGGAAAGTAGTAGCCGTTTGGGAATTAACTTTTTATTTGTAAAAAACATACCTTAAGCCACTTCTCTACATATCCCAGCTTCATATTCCTCCAGCGTCATTGTAGTGAGATACATAATCACAGCTTCTTTTAGTTCTTCATCTCTTTTAAATTTCTTTCCTACTAAAAAGACTTTGAGTTTTGTAAACAAATGGTAACCTGAGTGGGCTATGTCTGGACTATAAGGTGGGTGGTTGAAATTTCGTACATAATAATGGGTGTACTCTCTTGCCAAGTTAAAATTACAACACTAGCGCCGAACAGACGACTCATTTGTAACATTTCCTCCAAACGCATCCTTCAATTGACGATTAAGGTCGCACATGCAAGGGTTAAGAAATCTAATCACAGCCCTAACTTCACTTTATTTTCTTGAACATTATAAACAACACAGTCAATACCAGCGAGACGTAATATTGCACACAAAGGGCTGATATAAAACTAAACATGTTAGCGCACATCCAGCGGCTACTCTATTCGCCAGCGCTCGGCACGGTGCAAACCGGTACTACTTTCCTACTATCCCTCGTAGATAAAATTATTACCCAACGTGATCAACGTTACGAAACCTTTCGTGGTGCACAGGAAAATTATTGCTATACCATGTCAATTGCCGGCACGCCATGTAAACATAAGCCACACGAGTTCGCTGCGTACATGAATTTATCGACAATTCGATTAAGGGGTGGCCACCCAGGAAATCCACCACTAAGGCATTTTATTTTTTACACTTCCACAGCCTTCACAAGGATCAACCATTCAGTAGTAACTGCAATTCACTACGTGGAGTTATTTATGTGTGTATAAATGAGTATATCAAATCACTCTAGAGCAATAAATTATTTCATCATTCTTGAATGATCTTTCTGTTATTAATTTAATATTATTTCCTACAAATTTAGGTACGTTTTAATCTCGCAAATTTTATTTGCAGCCGCCAATGTCAGAGACGAGGTTGAAAGTCATAGATGAGGCTTTCAAGAAGATGGACAAAACGGAGGACGGCGAAATAACAATTGATGACTTGAAGAACGTGTACAATGTGAAAGCGCACCCTAGGTACATATCTGGCGAAGAGTCCGAGGAGAGTATTATGCATCGATTTTTAAATAACTTCGAACAGGATAATTCAGCAGACGGAAAGGTAATATTTTATTCCAAACTTGTTTATTTGATGTATACAAGGTGATCTCCGTTATTTGAAAAGGTACAAGGTCGGTTATATTAGGGCGAAATTAAGTCCAAGTGTCAAAAATTGCTTTATTAAACAAAAGTGTAGCTGTCATTTCCAAGGCACTCTTTGCAAAAGCACATGACAATTGAAAATGTAAAAATCCAAGATGGCGCTCATAAGAAAAAAAAAAAGTTGATGATAGTCATGATGAAAATAGTGTTTTATTTCATCCTACATTTGAAAATGAAATACCACATAGTAACGGTCACCACAATCCTGTTTCTTAAAGTTGATGATATTTGCTGAAAATCGAAACGTTGAATTTTTATTATTTATCACCACGTAGAGCGTACAAAATGGCAATGACAAGGTGTCAATTGTTTTGAAGTATCTCTTTTAATAGTCTCGCAAAAAAATAAAAACATTGTTTTGAAAATTTCGATTTTTTTCGGATATCTTTGGAAGTATTCGGAATATTTTATGTTTCAAAACCGCATTGTGTTATACTCCAGATTGGGCAACTTTGTCATAATTTAGTCGACCTTGTATCTCTTCAAATAACCGAGATCCCCATGCTTGAGCTCCAAAAAACGGATACGCTGTATTTAAAAACAGAAATGAGACGATACTAAACTCAGTCCAGAAATTTAAAGCTGATAACAGAGCCCTCTCTGAAACACATTAGAAACATCCCACTCTAAATCGGCGTTCCATGGAAACATCTTACAAATCCACGAATTTTCTTCAATAGAAAGTTAGCAATATGTTTAAATCACTGGTTATAAGACGTGCTTAAAATCTTTGTTTTGTTTATCTGACGGTACCAACAGACATTAAAGGAGATTCCCAATTTCCATATTGAGTAGAACGCACTCTGGTGATTTGATGCTAATAAAATCATCATTTTTGAATTTTCTAAACAGAATTCGGTTTAGAAATTTGACGCTGATCACAGCGCCATCTATGATACAAACTGTAACCCTACTTCAGCCTGCGTCCACCATTTTTGAATTTCCTAAACTGAACTAGATTTAGAAATTTGACGCTGATCACAGCGCCATCTATGAAACAAGTTGTAACCCTACACCAGCTTGCGTTCTATTTAATATTCAGGGTGACTGACGAAAAACCTTTGGTGCTGTATCTCGCTTATTTTTATCCGATTTTAATAAATAAAACATCAAATTAAACCATTTTTAAAAGACTTTAATAGGATCTGAACTGTTATTTTTTCTCGCACCCAGTTTTTGACAAAATACGATCAACATTTTTTTTTTTTAATTGCACTGTATATATATATATTTATTGATTCGCAAGGAGATTTTTTTTCTGAATATAAAATTGTAGACAAATTTATCCATACATCAAACTTAAGTCGAGAAATTGAGGATTAAAAAAATAAATAAAAAGTCAAGTATCCATTGTAAACAATATACAGACCCTATTTTAAATGTCAAAAGTGACAGTGACAGCCATTGATACAATACTGCAACAATTTTTAATTATTTCATAATTAAAATGTTGCAATATTTCAAGCACTGTACTAGAATTTTGTGCTTCTACAGAAATCGTTTTTCAGTTTTTGAAATCTTGCAACATTTTTATTATGAAATTATTAAAAATCATTGCAGTATTGTACCAATGACTGACACTGTCACTTTTGACATTTGGAATAGGCTCTGTATATTGTTTACTATGGGTATTTGATTTTTAATTTTTCTTTAATCTTCAATTTCTCGACTTTGGTTTGATGAATGGATAAAATCGTTTACAAATTTAGATTCAGAAACAAATCTCCTTGCGGATCAGCACAAAATATACAGGGTGAGTTTTTTTCGATGTTCTCTATGGGGATCTCGGAAACTATAAGAGATAGAGAAACGGTTAAATGGGGAAAGAAGTGTAGATTTACGAGACGAATAAAATTCCACTTTCAAAGTTTTCAAAAAAGTCAAGGGTAACTAGATATTTTGAAAAAAGTAAAAAGTGTCAATTTTTTCAAATCAATATAGCTCGGTTATTATAATAGATAGAAAAAAACTGTAAAGGACAAAGTTTTAGATAATTTTATGTAGATTAATAAAAAATAATCAGAAAATTTTTATCGCCATTATTTTCCGAGATATGATGCAAACTTACATTTTTTTAAATGGAAACCATAGTTGGCTATGGCCTCAATCAAAAGGTAATTTTTTTCTCTTTAATTCAATATGACATACGACATAGTTATTTCTAAAAATAAGTGAGTTATAGTCATTTTAAATTTTATTATAAATAAAAAAATGGGTAGCCATGAAAAATATGAAAGTAAAACAATTGCAGTTGTTTATAATAATAGCAATATTGTAATTATTAGTTCTACAAAGTTAAATAAAAATGAAAAACCAGCATAAGAATAATAAGTTTGTAATTATCAAATGGCCTTCTGTATGTGGTATAAACCCATTTGTCAAGAGGATAATACGTTTCTTACAAAAATATTATGAACAGATAAATCGCGATTCACTAATTGTGGTATTTTTAATCGCCACAATGAACATAGATGAACTTAAGAGAATCCACGAGAAGTTTCACAGAGAAAACTACAAATTAAATTTGGGTTTAATCCATGGTGTGTTTGGATTAATAATTTTCGGTCCATATATTTTTGAAAGCTCACTAAGTGAAACTGATTACTTTCATTTTCTTCAGTAAACATTTGAAGATACGCTCGATTGTTTAAACTTATCATTACAAGCAAGATTAAAATGGTTCCAATATGACGGTGTTCCACCTCATAACATGTTGGCTTTACAAATTATTTCAATGATGCTTTTCCTAACTCATAAGTGGGAAGAAATAAACCAATCCCAGGGCCACCTAGATATCCCGATCTGCGCGTTTTAGAATTGTTTCTGTGGGGTTATGTAAAAAACAAAATATATGAAAAATCATATCAATCTGTGGAGGATCATAAACTAGTTGTTATTGATACATTTAATTCAATTTACATGAGAATAATCAAAAAGTTATAAATTCAATTTTAAAAAGATATAATTTATGTCATAATAGTATTAATAGTGGACTCTTTGACCATATTTTTTTAATATTAAAATTTATCTCCCATTGATATATTGATAATTACAGAATTACTTTATGCAGTTGTTTCATTTTGGTTTATCTCTGTAAAACTAATAATTACAATATTGCTAATATTATAAACAACTGCAATTGTTTTACTTTCATTTTTTTCATGGCTACCCATTTTTTATTTATAATAAAAATTAAAATGACTATAATTCACTCATTTTTAGAAATAACTATGTCGTATGCTATATTGGATTAAAGAGAAAAAAATAACCTTTTGAATGAGGTCACAGCCAACTATGGTTTCCATTTAAAAAAATGTAAGTTTGCGTCATATCTCGGAAAATAATGGCGATAAACATTTTCTGATTATTTTTTATTAATCTGCATAAAATTATCTAAAACTTTGTCCTTTACAGTTTTTTTCTATCTGTTATAATAACCGAGATATATTGATTTGAAAAAATTGACACTTTTTACTTTTTTCAAAATATCTAGTTACCCTTGACTTTTTTGAAAACTTTGAAAGTGGAATTTTATTCGTCTTGTAAATCTACACTTCTTTCCCCATTTAACCGTTTCTCTATCTCTTATAGTTTCCGAGATCCCCATAGAGAACATCGAAAAAAACTCACCCTGTATATACAGTGCAATTTGAAAAAAAAAGTTGATCGTCTTTTGTCAAAAACTGGATGCAAGAAAAAATATCAGTACAGTTCATATTAAAGTCTTTTAAAAAACAATAGATACAATTTGTTGATTCAAAGTTAACAAACCCTCCTTATCTCTGGTTAAGACATAGTCACAACCATTTACAGTGTTTTATTTCATCCTACACATGAAATACCACCCAGTCACCTACATCCTGTTTCACAACCATTTTTTTTTTCATGATACCATGACAATAACTACAGTATTTAATTGTATGACAAAAAGATAAATTACTTACACTGTGTGTTACTCTACAATCTCAATGTTCCAATTTGCAGGTGACCAAAGAAGAGTTCCTCAACTACTACGCGGGCATCAGCGCTTCGATCGACAACGACGGCTACTTCGACCTCATGATGCGCCAGGCCTACAAGCTCTAGAAACGTTTCCTTTTTTTAAAATACATTAACGGACTTACGGAATTAATCGCCTAAACATTTGTACTTACTAGTGTATACTCAAATTGCCTTAATTTATATGTCTTAATGTGGGCACTTTATTAATCCTACCACGCAGACCAATTATCCATCGCCATTAATAAAATAATTAAGTAACTACACACATGCGTTTGTATTTGAAAAACGTTATCCTAGACCTAATCCAATATATAATTTATTGAGGTAGGTTGAAGTGTTTATTGTGATAGATCAAGAGTACGCTAAATAGCGCATTCTAGGTTTATAATTATTAAAAACACTTTAATAATTGAATTTTAATTTGGTATACAGTTAAAATTTCCCACAAAATTTTATGTAGGTTTTTTGTAATTTGTTTCTTGTATGTATTTTTTTAGAAAGAATACCAAAGATAAAATAAATAAATAAATAAAATTATTAGAAATTTGTTAATAATTTGAGAGTTATACAAAAATGTTTCACGCGCCAAAAGAATCGAATGTTTTTACAGAATACAATTAAATCTGATACAATAGCCACACAAACAACACGGCGGAAGGACCACTTGGTCGATAGCTAAAAACTACTACTACTCTCTTATACAATTTTAAAAATGACAACTCATGAACACTAAACTTTGGATTGAGTAATATGAAGTGTTTTGTATTATAATAAAATAAATCAAATTTCATAATTAGTGAAGTAAGTAAGTAAACAGATCAAACTCTTGACGAACACCCCAAAAAAGAAATGAATTACTCTAGAAAACAATTGAAATTGTTACAGATTTGTTTGGAAAAAATGACAATCGATAAAACCTGATGAATATTTATAAAAATAAAAACTTACAAGAACGAAAATAAATAAATTCTAAAAGCTTATATTAAGAAAAGTTAAAATTGGTAAATTATTAATGCAACAATTGAATGTTACAACAGAAAATAGTTTAAATTGTTAGAAATTAACAATTGAGAATCGATAAAATAACAAAAAATTAATTAAAACAAAAACGCTTCATTTCGTTAAAATGGCTAAAACCATCGAAACACTTAAAATTGTAAAATATTTGTAAAAAAAACAATTGACAACAGATAACTGAAACAATTGAAAATCGCTAAAATTAGTTATAACAACTGAATTTCAATTCTTCCTTTATTAATTAACCTTTGAGTCCCGATTTATTTCATATTTTTTTAACATATGTAATGTATTTAATTTTAGTGTAATTTCGTGATGAATTCATTTATTTATATATTGTTATAATTTATATATTATAATCATAATCACACTAATAAATAATAATAATATGTTATCTTTAAATGACGAGTCAGACTCGTCTTCTACAACTTTGGCTGTACATATCGATGACGAGTCTCACTCCCAAAGGGTTAATTAATTAAGTATCTTCATCATTGAATAACATTTAAAAACATTAACCTGAACCACAATATACCCAATCAGCATGTGTATTGGATTATCAAGTGCCAGGAAACATTCTTTATTAATTCTATACAAAGTGAATGTTCTTTTAAACAGAATGCATCATAATTTACAATTATAATCTACTTACCCTTTGTCCTCCATTACTTCTGCATCAACTTTCCTGTGAGTACTATTCATTATTTATTACTCCTATCTACCATATACTTAATCTTAATATCGCAATCTTATAATAATGCCGTACCTGAGTTTTTTAAAGTTATTTTACCTTTTCTGCAGCTTTTTAAAGTTAAATCTTGCACGGATTTCAACTGTGTGATTTTTTTCACATTAAACAAACAAACATCTGCGGTTGCTAGGGAAACGCAAGCTAAGTTGATTTTAAGAAAGCCGCTTATTGTGTATATTTGGTTGCATAATTATAACTCACATAAATTATTAATCAAATTGTAAGGTGGATTAGGGAAGGTCTTTAGGGTTTGTTAGCACTGATTATAAACACTGTAACGTTAACTAAGAAACACACGTGCTACTTAACAATGGCCTTTATTTGCGACTGCCCACAGGCTGTGTGTACATTTGGTTGCATACAACAATACTTCAAATAACTTATTGTTACACAAATTAATATTTTTCTCTTAATCACAAGCACTTTCTCAGTAAATATGATTTATAATGGGTGTTTGGAATTGTATTGTTTATTCTTTAAGAACTTACTATAAAAATTTATATAATTTAAAACGCTTTTTCTGATAATTATTCATTTAAACGAACACTTATAATAATTTTGTCTATTTATAACATAAACAGGGTTTTGAGTTGAAATAAATTGTATATGTAGGGTGGGTGGGTGGCCACTAACCCACCCTCGAATTTTTTAACATACTCGAAGTATTTACTAAATATTTCTTTTATATATAAACGTAGGATTATAATAGATGCTAAAATAATAAATGGAGGGAGATTTAATGGTTACCAGACCTATTATAAAGATGCATACATTTTAAAGGATAATAATATTTAATCCTACGTTTTATTAAGGAAACAACAAGAAAAGTCTGATGATGGTAACATCACAATTTTATTGATGTAACAATCAACAGGTGAACCGTACACACACACAAACATAACCTTTAAATTATGATACGTCCCCGCACATTATTCAACGTTTCCCTCTCACTGATCGTGCTGGTGATCTTCTTCTACATATTCCTACTGTTGGACCGCGATGGGACGAAAATGCTGAGAAGCGCGCCTCGAATGAAAGCGTACAAGAGTGTCCGGGTGCCGGAGCACCCGGCCAGGGTGGACGACTACAACGTCTGGCTGATCTTCACCAAAGTGATAGACAAGAGCCCGTTGATGTACAGCTTCAAGAACCTGGTGAGGAATTTGCTGAACGTCAGCTCCGTGGAGTTGCACTTTAATGTGATAGTGGACGACGGTTCGAAAGCGATGGCCGAGGAGGAGGTCAGGAGGATCAGGACACAGACGGGCAAGGAAGTGACGTTCAATTTTTATAACATTAGCGTTTTCGCCGCCGAAATTGGGGATATTGTCGCTGCGATGACACCGTATTTTAGTTCGAGACCTGGTTAGTACACAAAATTAATACGTATAAATTGAAAAAACTTAAATAATTGTTTTATTTGTGTGTTGAAGTGGTCCACGTACAGACAATTTTATCAGGAGATTTAAGATGAGAAAACTATTTAATATAGATTTTGTATTAAATAATTTATTCTTTTAATTTAAAATATTGATTCAAAATGAGAAAACTTTTTTAATATTATGAATTAATTTTATTGATTTTGTTTTTTATAAATTATTAATTTGGTAGTCATGTTTTTATTGTTTTTGTTTTTTGTTTATTTAGGTTAGAGTCGATTATTTATTCTCTAAATTTTAGGGACATATTACAGCGATGCCTTATTTTATTTATCGCTGGGACTGTACAGATTGGCACCAGAATCCCAAAAGACTGCCGTCATGCTGGACTGTGATGTATTTTTTAAGGAAGACATTCTCAATTTGTTTCGACAGTTCGAAGGGTAATATAATTTGCAATTCAAATTCAAACAGTTAACGCATTAAAAAATCAATTAAAACAACTGACATTTAAATTCTCTCTTAATTGTTTTCTTGTTAAATTAAATTAATATTTTTTTGGTACATTCAATTCTAATATATAAATGTTTTTACTAGTTTAGTATACAACCACATAAGGACTTTAATATTTTTTATTATACGTTTATATTCTTAATTATATTAAACAAATAATTAGATTCATTGATTAATTTTAGAATCACATTTTGTATAAAACAAATTTTAGAAAAATAATATTAATTTATATTTAAAGATTTGAACCTCATCATTTATTTGGACTATCGCCTGAACTCTCCCCAGTCTACAAACACCGGCTTTACACTTACAAACAAAAACACAACACGACTTTTGGAGAATACTACAGATCGGAGAAGATAACCGAAGGAGTGCACCCGAGAGGATTTCAAGGCTACAATTCCGGTGTGATCCTATTCAACTTCACAGCCATCCGTAACTCGGAGGATTATAGGGTGATGATAAGGAAGGAGTCGGTCGCAAATATGGCGAAAAAGTACGAATTCAAAGGACACCTGGGGGACCAGGACTTTTACACCCTGTTGGGGTACGAACGACCGGAAATGATTCACACACTGAATTGTGGATTTAACCGGCAGCTGTGCACCTGGTGGAAGGAGAAGGGCGGTTATTGGGATATATTCGACGATTATTTTAAGTGCAGACATAGGACGGTCGTGTTGCACGGAAACTGCAACACGAAAATTCCTACGTAAGTTTATTAATAATACTCATTTTAAATAGGTAAATAAAATTCCTATTTATAATACTTGAAGTACGTACTGAATGCAATGTATTTTAGTAGAAAAATTCTACCAGTGTTGAAATTATTGTGATATTTAAGCCTGCTGTTTTTAATTACATTTTATAACTTTATATTATAGATGATAGATTTATTAGTAGGATTTATAATAACTTTATATAACTGTGGAATTGAGAGGTAATCGTTTGAATGAAAACATACGACATTCGTTACTTTTTTTGGAACCATTTTGTGCAATTTGAAAAGTATGTTATTGTTTATATGATAAGTTTATTTTGAGAGGTTTTATATTTTATATTATGTAACAATATAATCAAAGTAATTTTTATTTATTTAGTAGTTATTGATATCCCAGTCTAAAATTATGAAATGACAAATTCCTTCAATTAAAAATTAATATTACTAATATTCTAAACTATTAACCGACAAATTCCTATTTATTTATTTGAGCAAACTCTAATATACCATAATAATAATAATCTTTATTGGGCAACACTGCTATATAAGACATTAGCCTATATATTAATTATAAACACTAATCTAAAACATTTCTTAGGTTAAATTTATACATATATTACAAAAACATGACTTAAGTTTCAACGTTTGATTGTCTTGATAGTTTTTTATAAAGTTGAAGCTTATCGTGCTACACTCTTCACCTAATATTAATAGTTTTTTTTTTAATGGTAAAAACGTAATTTTAGTTTAGTGTTTATTAAGAAACATATTTAAAAAGGAAAGCACTTTCATAAGATTACATACGAAGATAGTAAAAATGTTTATGGATTAATTAATCAACCATTAACGATAACGCCGTGCGTATTCCATGCAGCGGCCGTCGAAATTTTACGATCCAATTACATTAAGGGTTGGCCGCTCCCCCGAAATTTATCGCCCCCTTTTTATTTCGGCCGTTCGATCGATCCGAATTTCAATTAGCGTTCTTCCCACAGTTGGCACCACTGCGCAACGTCAAAAATTGACAACAACAAACAAGTGCACTTGTCATCCGTTCGTCCGCATCGAATTTTTACTGTTATCGAGCGCGTGCAAGGTTCGAGCCCCCGGGGACGGCCCCATGATTACGACACGCGCGGGATTACCCGGAAAAGGGGGCTTGGAAGTTTCCTAGTCGCGCGCAACACCAGACGTCGCTTTAATGAGGAGGCACCGCGGACGGCTGATCGCGATCGGTCTCGAGTGGTGATCGGGGGGCGCGCAAGATGCTCACCCCGGGCGTTAGGATCGTCAGGGGGCCCGACTGGACCTGGGGGAATCAAGGTGAGTCAGCCGGTGCTCGATTATGCGCGAACATATGTGCCTGTTGTTTGTGTGAGTGAATGTGTGTGTGTGGTTGTGTGTGCATTTACAAGTTTTGTTTTAGTATTGTTTCAAATAAAACATAATAATAATAATAACTTAAATTTATAGGCACCTTCTGTGATTATTCATGTAAGCTTTATATTTAAAAAAAAACGCCCACATCCATATATAATTATTAATACTATCCTAAAAACATTAATTAATTTTATACACACTAATTAATCAATTGTTTTTTTTTTTTTAGTTCTGACAAGTGCTGTTTATAAATTGTTTCAATTGTTTAAAAGCTAAAAGTCATTGTTTTTGGAGTGAAACAATTGAGTAATTAAATTATGGCGCTCGATCAGGAATTAATAAAAGTATGATGTTATATTTATGAGGTGTTGCACAATTTGAATTTGTAATTGCGTGAACAGGAAATAAAAACGAAACTTTCATATATGATTGTGACTGCCGAATTAAATTTTAAAAATAGTGGAAAGTATCTGGTTTCTCCTTGATAACGTCTACAACATTATCTATAAATACATTCACATGAAGGTGACAGACTAAACTAAAAATTCATTATTTCTTTTCGGTTCGTAAAATATAGCTTTTTAATAGTTATTTGTAATTGTAAGTAAAATTTGATAGGTTTGTTAATCTTCACACTTAATTAATTTTTTTTGGCTTGATAAACTTATACAATTTTACTGAAATAAAAGTGAATCAATTGTGATGCTTTAATTAATTTTTAATTATGAGATAGTGGGTTTTACTAATACAATTTAAACAGTTGATTACGGATAAAAAGGAGTGCGATAAAGTATGCAGGGCCTATTAAGGCTAAAAAGTCGATAATCATGTTTTTTATCTCCAGTTTAAATGACTAATTAATTGCCTGTTGATGAGACACAGTAATTTTAACATTTTGTTTGTCATCGATTTCAAAAAAATTAAACAATATTCTCTAATGATAACATTATATTAGTTTTGATTATTAAATATTATTAGTTTAAATATAATTTTTTTTTTTAAGATGGTGGAGAAGGAAATGTTGGAACGGTTTGCGAGATTGGCAGGACGGGTACAGTCGGTTCACCAGATAAGACGGTCGTCGTACAGTGGGACAGCGGCACAAGGACTAATTACCGGGTCGGGTACCTCGGTAAATTCGATCTCAGGGTTATTGACAACGCACAAATCGGTAACTAATTTTTAGATGAAGATAATTGGTTAATTTATTAATGGTGTAATTTTAGGTGTGAAGCATCCGAACATTGTCTGCGACGGTTGTGACAGCCAAGGAATCTCGGGCATGCGCTACAAGTGCTCCATCTGTCACGACTACGATCTGTGTTATATGTGTTACCATGGCGACAAGCACGACTTGGCCCACATGTTCAAGAGGTTCGACTCTGCCGTGTCTTTAGGGTAATTACTCGACAAAATAATAAACATAAGTGACATATTTAAATCGCCGATATTTCAGTGTGGATTTGCCTTTACGGAAAAACGCCAGGAAGTGCGAACTGCAGGGGATATTCGTGGGAGCGAAAGTGGTGAGAGGCTTCAATTGGGAATGGGGAGATCAGGACGGTGGTGAAGGTGAGTGACTGCACTGGAAGGAAACAATCTCGCGCGACCTATTCAATCCAGTTTCACTTGATTTACTTTCTTTCCGTTTTCTCTTTAACAATGCTTAATTAATAATCAAGCTGCCATAAAAAAAAACAATTGTTTCTGCCTTGAAATTTTTCAGTGTTTATTTTTAAGGTTATTAAATTATTGTCATTTATTTAATACCATTTTATATTGTGGAAAAAATCTTTGGTAATAATAATAATTTATTTATTTATTTATAATAATAATAATAACGCTAATTGTTCCAAGAGTAATTTTACATTATGACAATTCGAATTATGTAAGGTTAGGTTGAATAATTTTAATTTTATTTCTTTACATCAGTTTATATATATATAATCGTATGCCCTTCTACCCATTAAGAGTGTAGGGTTAACATCAATTTATATTTTACGCAATTTTTTATTGCAGGAAAGATAGGAAAAGTTTTGGACATCAGAGGCTGGGATAACGAAAGCAGTCGATCCGTGGCTAACGTTACGTGGTTCTCAGGTTCGACGAACGTCTATCGTCTGGGGCACAAAGGTAATTGCGACATTAAGTATTTGGAGCCGACGAGTGGTGGGACGTATTATCCGGAACATCTTCCAATATTAGGTAAGGTTTTACAAATAAAAGAAAAACAACAATTAATTTTGAAATGAATCTAGTTTCAACAACATATGCACACTATCGTATTTCATTGTAGATAAGCTAAGCACTGGAAAACGTTTTCAAAACTAGTTTTTGCATGTTTATAATCTGTTGATCAAGCCAAATTTACTTTTAATAGTATATCATTTGATTCGACTTTTCTCTTGTTTTATTTATTTTTCTTAAGTGTTTTAATCAAAGTTATTATTAACTTCAAGTAACTCAATCAACCAAATTAATGTTTCTTTATATTTTAATAGTTTTCAGATGTTTTTTTTAACCAGTTTTATGGAGCAACCAATTACATAGTTTGTAAGATGAGTTTTGGAAAATTTAAATAGAATTTGCTGAAAAATTTTAGAAAAATAAAAATGTCATGTCTTAAATATTAATTCTACAATATTTAATGGTAGAAACATATATTTGATGGTAAAATCTAATAATTTGGTATTGAAACAATAATTTTTATAACATATATTGGAAAAATTATCGCTTCAAACACAAATTATCAATTTTATCATTTGACTGCTTTTCTCTTGTTTCCCTTTATTTATTTTTTAGATTTATAATAGTAGAGGCATTTATTTTATAGTACTTAATCATTTGGAATCGAAACATAATAATTTGGTGACCAATAAAAGGATTAATTAAGCACTTGGTTATGTTTCACTATACAAAACCAAGTGCTTAATTAATCCTTTCATTAACATAAAAATGTTTCATCACGGGTTAAGTGAGAATTTAATTAATCATTAGGTAACCAAATTATTTATTATGTTTCATTTACAAATTACTTTTTAGTGTGTATAAATTCGAATGTTGATTATTTACAAACAAAATTATTGTCAACTTTTTTTATATTGCTTATTTATTCTGTACAGGTCAGAATGTCGAGCAAACAGTTGCTCGTCCGAATAGGTCGGGCCCTCCCCCCTTTAGTGTCGGCGATAAAGTACAAGTGGTAGTTAGTGTAGAGCAGCTAAAGGCCATGCAGCAGGGGCACGGGGGCTGGAATCCTAGGATGGGTGAAGTAAGCCAGGCTTAGTTTAGTCCCTTATCACACCCCCCTTTGTAAATTACGCTTACTATTGTTTTTAGACGCTTAATTTCAATTATTTCTTGCTTAATTAGTAATTAGTAATTTATTTTTTTAAATAAATTTTTACTTACAGTTAATTACCATTAAATTCATTTTTCCATTCGACTGATTAGAGAAACTCAATCAAAAGCCAATTAATTACCGTCACTTCTTGGTATTATTATTTTTTTATGTGAATCCTATTAGATTAATAATGCGAGACGTATTGAAGTTTCACTTTAAAGAAAGGAAATTTAACAATTAAAACATTGTAGTATATTGGAAAAGTCGGATCTGTTCATCGAGTGACCGATAAGGGTGACATACGGGTACAATACGAAGGATGCAACAACAGGTGGACCTACAACCCGTCCAGTCTGTCTAAGGTGAACAGCTTCGCCGTCGGGGACATTGTTAGCGTGATCAACGATGTGGATAAGGTGAAGGAGCTGCAGAAGGGACACGGGGAATGGATTGATATTATGAAAAATGTAAGCCTATAATTTATAAAGTAAATTTTAAACTATTTTACTTAGTTAATTTCAATTGTTTTTTTATAATTTTTTAGCTAACTTTAATTCTTTCCTTTAATTAAAACCCTCGCTTATGTTTTACTGATTGGAGGGTGGATAGAGGCCACCCACCCACCCTACATATACACATAAACTTTAATTCCTTATCGTCTCGGAGTTTTCAATAAAATTAATTACAAAACTTTTCGAATAAAAAAGAAATTAAAAAGGTAAAATTTTTGAGTGAGTAAATTAGGAAAATTTGATACATGATAGGTGGGCAGACTCTAAATTTACATTAGATAAGATTAGCTATAGAAAGTCATTTATATTTAAACTTAAAGTTTGATTTTGTTTTATTTTTTATTACATAAAGGGATTTATTGGTATTAGCAGGAAAATCATCAACGATTAGCAATTAAAGTTATCATGTATATGTAGGGTGGGTGGGTGGCCTTTATCCACCCTCCAATCAGTAAAACATAAGCGAGGGTTTTAATTAAAAGCTGTAAAATGTAAATAAACATAACATTATTCCAAAATTTAATGGATTTATTCAAACAAATTTTTCAAATAATTTTTGATGATGTTTTACTGATTGGAGGGTGGGATAGAGGCCACCCACCCACCCTACATATACACATAAACATTAATTCCTTATCGTCTCGCGGTTTCCAATGAAATTAATTACAAAACTTTTCGAATAAAAAAGAAATTAAAAAGGTAAAATTTTTGAGTGATTAAATTACGAAAATTTGATACATGATGGGTGGGCAGACTTTAAATCTAAATTAGATAAGAAGTCATTTATATTTAAACTTAAATTTTGATTTTGTTTTATTTTTTATTACATAAAGGGTTTGATTGTTTTTAGCAGGAAAATCATCAACTATCAGCAATTAAAGTTATCATGTATATGTAGGGTGGGTGGGTGGCCTCTATCCCACCCTCCAATCAGTAAAACATAAACGAGGGTTTTAATTAAAAGTTGCAAAATGTAACGAAACAAAAAAATGGTGATATTCTATATAGGGAAAGTAAAAATGTAAATAACAATGTTGTATCCTTTCTTCACACTTGTAACACTGTTATTTATATTGATATGCTTGTTACGAGAATTGAATATAAAAGTATATTATGAAGTAAACAATTAATTGTTTTGTTTTTATTAATTAGGCTCTTGGAAAATTGGGTAAAGTTTTGAAGGTGTACTCAGACGGAGACCTCCGTGTTCAGCTCGACGGACACGCTTGGACCCTAAATCCACAATGTGTTCATGTTGTGCCAGGCAGTGCAGCCGAACTGGCGAACACAATGCACGCCACTCAAAACCAACGCCAAGAGCCGTCGAGTAAGTTTTTGAGAATTTTTAAATGATGGTTTGAGTGTTAATGTTTTTAAAATGATTAGTGCAATGGCATCCGTCGAACTCGACGACGACCGCGACCAACGGTACAGCCGATCAGCTAGTCAGGGCGGCAGCTCAGGGACAATTGGAGACCGTCAAGCGCATCCTGGACGAGATACCGAGGAACGCGGTGGACATGAGGAGCGGCGGCAAGACGGCGCTGCAGGTCGCCTCGCACCAGGGCCACGCCCCCATCGTCAACCTGCTCATACAGGCCGGTGCC
The DNA here is from genome assembly GCA_963969525.1 of Ontholestes murinus. Taxonomy (NCBI): domain Eukaryota; kingdom Metazoa; phylum Arthropoda; class Insecta; order Coleoptera; family Staphylinidae; genus Ontholestes; species Ontholestes murinus. Next base: position 3,264,382 of record OZ018388.1, on the reverse strand, counting down.
GACGTGAACGTTCACGACAACGACGGCGACACTTGTCTGCATTACGCCGCATTCGGAAATCAACCAGAGGTAAAATAATCACTTCTTAAAGCCAATTAATTAACTTTAGTAGTCGATGCTGCAAAACAACAGCGCCATCTCTGAAGTATATGGTGAACACATTCTATGGAATCTTTTTCCAAATCCATGACTTGTCGATAATACACGAAATCGTTAGAAAAACTAAAATTCTATTTACGTTCATTTGATTCATTTATTATCAATCAGACAACTTAACTGATAATAAATGAATTATTACTCTTGATTAATTCATTTATTACTTGTTAAGTTTTAAGTTTTGGATTGATGATGCTTTTACTTGGTGAAATTCCATTATACAGGGTTATTCACGCTATACGGCACGGATTATTGTGGCCAAAATACGTGACTTTCAAAAAGTTTCACTTTGGGGATATATGGGGGTCTACTAGGGCTACTTTTTAAAATTATTTTCATAATATACAGGGTGTCCCAAAAACCCTAAAAGTATCAAAGTTGTGTATTTTTTAATGAAACACCCTGTATTTTATTGCATTTTTGGATCCGTCTATAAAAATAAGTATGTGTTTTAATAAGGTTTTTATTACATAAACCTTAAGGTTTTTGAATTAATTTGAATTTTGTAAAAATGTAACCTAATTTTCATGTTTCAAACACTTAAAAAATAATTAAGTTATGCATACCAAATTTACACTGAAGTGTAACAATAGATCATATTTTATTTTCCAAGTATAATAAACTTGACATCTTATGCCGGGTGTAAAAAAATTGGAATTAAACAAATGATAACTTTAAATGACTATAACTTCATTTATTTAAATGGAACGCTATATTTATTAATTTATCAGCAAATGCACGTTTTAATTACTTATCGAATGGTATTTAAATCTTAAGTGTTAAGTCTTCTCGTTTTTACAGAAAACGCCAAAATATAGTTTATTGCACCGTTTTAGTACTTTTTAAGTAAAAATTTTAATGTATCTAGTTTTCCATCGTATTTAAAAACGTAAGATAATTAATTTAGTCTGTTACTTTAGTTTAAAAAGCCTGTCTTTTGTTATAGTTGTGTTATTTTGCGTTTTTGTGTTAGATCGTTAGTAATCGTTATTGTTTGAACATCGTTGTTGTATTTAATAGTAAAAAATGGAAATTTACACAGATTTTCTTATACTGGGGTTTTTATAACTGGCACTTCCAATTTCTTTAAATTGGTTTAATAGTCTCTCAAAAATGGCTGGCTTAGGGTGATTTCTTTCGGGAAACCTTTAAGTATAAACTCGACAAGCCAATAAACACTTTTGATGACATTCTCCAAGCATAAAGATAATGCCAATAACCCCTTCTTTTGAGTAAATCTTCATTTTTTACCAAAAAATACAACAGCGATGTTCAAACAATAACGATTACTAACGATCTAACAAAAAAATGCAAAATAAGACAACTATAACAAAAGACAGGCTTTTTAAACTAAAATGACAGACTAAATTAATTATCTGACGTTTTTAAATACCATAGAAAACTAGATACATAAACATTTTTACTTAAAAAGTAATAAAACGGTGCAATAAACAATATATTGGCGTTTTCTGCAAAAACGAGAATACTTAACACTTAAGATTTAAATACCATTCGAAAGGTAATTAAAACGTGCATTTGCTGATAAATTAATAAATATAGCGTTCCATTTAAATAAATGAAGTTATAGCCATTTAAAGTTCTCATTTGTTTAATTCCAATTTTTTTACACCCGGCATAAGATGTCAAGTTTATTATACTTGGAAAATAAAATATGATCTATTGTTACATTTCAGTATAAATTTGGTATGCATTACTTAATTATTTTTTAAGTATTTGAAACATGAAAATTAGGTTACATTTTTACAAAATTCAAATTATTTCAAAAACCTAAGGTTTATGTAATAAAAACCTTATTAAAACACACACCTATTTTTATCGAAGGATCCAAAAATGCAATAAAATACAGGGTGTTTCATTAAAAAAAAACACAACTTTGATACTTTTAGGGTTTTTGGGACACCCTGTATATTATGAAAGTAATTTTAAAAAGTAGCCCTAATAGACCCCTATATATCCCCAAAGTGAAACTTTTTGAAAGTCACGTATTTTGGCCACAATATTCCGTGCCGTATAGCGTGAATAACCCTGTATAGGTGATAAATAAAACACTTGGGTTTTGAGAATTTACACAATTTAATGTCGATACACTGCGACAATTGTTTCGCCACACAGTGGCTTCATCAGGCAGATGATAAATGAGTTTTAAGTTGCCTGTTTGATAATAAATGAATCAAATGAACGTAAATAGTCTTTTAGTTCTAATGATTAGCTTTTATTGATCAGCTTTCAATTCTACCAACAAATTTGTACATTAGATTTTCATTATTGACAAAATCGTGTGTCTGGGAAATGTTTTTAGAGAAACGATCAAGCTCAAGTTCGTAACATGCCTCAAAGAGGGCGCTGTTGTTGGCTTTAAATTCCTGTGCCGAGTTTTAGTATAGAGTTTCTGCATGTATTATGTAATAAAATTTTACAATGTTTTCAGATATTAGACATTTTAATTCAAGCCGGTGCCAATCTGAACATTTCGAATAAGGGCGGCTGCACCGCCCTCCACATAGCCGCCCACAAGAAGCCCGCGCGCTCCGTGCAGATCCTCCTCGCGGCCGGGGCGAACCCCAACTGCAAGGACTTCTACGGCGACACGGCCCTGCACGACGCCATCGGAAAAGACAGCTTTCAAGTTATCGACTTGCTTTGTACAGCTTCGGGTGAGTGCAAATTTAACATAGAAATATATTGTACGCTTTTTTTAAAATAAAAGAGAGGTGAAAATACTGAAAAACAAACTCGATATAACAGTATAACAGCCAAAGATGAAGTTATTTATCATAATTCCCTTTACACAAAATTGTATATTACTGTTTCTCTTTCCAATTTATTTATTTATTATTTTTATTTCTTGTAGGCACTGATTTCACGCTGCGCAATAAGCGAGGATTCAACGTGCTGCACCACGCTGCTTTGAAGGGTAAAAACTTTGCCACCAGTAAGCTGCTGGCGCAGGCCAGACAATTGGTGGACGTTAAAAAAGACGACGGTTTTTCCGCGCTGCACCTCGCAGCTCTCAACGGCCACAGAGACGTCGTTGAGACTCTAGTCAGGCAGGGGCAGGCGGATATAGATTTAAGGAATAACAGAAATCAGACTGCTTTACTCTTAGCTGTTAGCCAAGGTAATTAATTATCCATTTTAATCATTATTACTTAGGTGACATCTATTGTTACGATGTTGCACTGTTTTTTCTGTTAACATGAGAGTAGTAGTAGTGTTTGGTTTTTGACCATGTTATTTTCTATTTATGTGTGTCTAAATGAGTTTGTCACTTTAATCTGTTAATCCGTTAAGTGATGAATATATTTTTATAAAATATTAATTATTAAATATTTATTATAGGTCATTGTAGTGTAATCGAGCTTCTAATCAAACTAAAAGCCAACATAAATGCCAAAGACGAGGACGGAGACACCGCCCTTCACATAGTACTCCTCAAGAGATCTCACATAACGACGTACGTCCGCCTGGAAGACAGTCCCGCCATCTTCGGCATTTACCAGGCGATTTCGCACGTCGCCGAAGACCGCCTGGCGATGGCCATCTCGTGCTTCCTCATACAGCAGGGCGTCGACATCGACTCCCTCAACGCCAAAAGCCAGCCGGCCCTCAGTTTCCTCCAGGACAGCAGCTTACAGGAGCTGTTGAAAAGCTACAAGCCGATCGTCGACACCAATCAGATGATCAAGAGTATTACCGGCGAGGTGGAACTCATGGGTTTCACCGATAGATCAATGGACGGCTACAATTTAACCGAGAACGCCAGGAATAGCCCTTTGAGGAATGTAAATAATGACGAGTTTAAAGGTACAAAATACAATAAATTATAATTAAGATTAAATGAGTTGATGTTAAAGGCTTCTACTTCGTTATACATGTTATACAACACAGTTATAAGTGTGTTTCGAATCTTAATTATAAATATTTCTTTAATAATTTTCTCACTCCATCTCTTGGTGAAATTATAAACCTTTTAATAATAATGAAAAACAAGTTCATATTATGTTTAATTTATGTTTTCGAATTGTTTTTGTGATCTTTATTCATACAAAATATTTATATTTAATTATTTATTTATTTTAGGTACCAGGAAGAGTAGAAAGTCGGAACAAAAGACAGAAAAAAACATCGATTTGGGTAATTCGTCACAAGAAAATTCGCCCAACCATAAAAGCCACCATTACCAAAACGAGGTGGTGTCGAGTAAACCGGTCGAATGTCTGGTCTGTTCGGAATTATCCGAAGAAAACGTACGTCTGGAGCCTTGCGGCCATAAACCGGCCTGCGAGGATTGCTCTTCCAGAATGAAGAAGTGCCTCCAGTGTACCGCCATTGTGCAGAAGAGGATTACGAAGGACGGTCGCGTTATACCCGCCAAAAGTAGACAACCAAGTGCCGAAAGGATGAGGTTTGTTAACAACCGTGCTCAGATGATTGTGAATTAATTTTAATTTTACAGATACCTCGAATGTAAAATAGCCGAAATTGAAGAAAGCCACGCGTGCAGCATCTGCATGGAGCGGAAGCGTAACGTGGTGTTCCTGTGCGGGCACGGCACGTGCTCGAAGTGCGCGGACACGCTAAAAATATGCCACATGTGTCGCAAGACGATAACGAAGAAAATTCCTATTTACTAACACGAGACGAAGGATTCTGATTTGTAAATAATATATATTTATACGAGTAAGTTTCAGAAAGTAACGGCGGCGCGCGCGCACGCGCCTCGCGGAATGTTCTGTCCATGTAGATCTTATATCTATATATACATAAACAAGAGATTATTTATATATACATATATAAATATATCATAGCACAAAAGATTATTTTATTACGCGTTTAATTTAAGTTTCTGTCAAATCATTACCATTCTTATATACATATACAAAAAAAAACGCCGGTTAGTTTTTTTTTTCGTTGTTGTAATTTTTCTGTGATGTTTTTATTACCTTTTAGGCTATAATGATTATGAATAATTAGGTTAAACTGCCCGAGCGGAAATTGCATGACGTGGGGGAATTATTGATTGAACGAATACTCTCGTCACAGTCGGATCGTTCGAAATTTATTGTTTTTGGCCGATTCGACCGTGGCCCTCATAAATCTTGACACAGCGACGTCCTCACACCCGCTTGTACATTGTAAAGGTTGATGAAGATAATAAATTTTGAGAGATATTATACTTTAGTAACAAAACAAAACGCCTCTCTCCATTCTATATTTATTTTCTGTTTCTCCAATTTTAATTTCTATTCATTATTTCTTTTAAGGTGAATAAATCTATTTAATCTACACATGAGATATAATTACAATTGTATGGAGTGATTTTTTTGTTTTGAGTTGAACTCGACGATACAAAATTGTACGTCTTGATTGTTTTCTGCATTCTGGTTTGAATTTGTCAAGCAAAGCTTGTGTTATTTTCATATATAATATGTTTTCAATTTCTATAAGAAAGTATACAAGAATAATTCAGTTCTAATCTATTATATTTAAAAAATGTTTCACCACAGGTTAATTGCTCACTTATTTAAATATAAAGAATAATTAAATATTGACAAAAAGCACGTTTAAACGTTTGTAAATTATTAAACATTGCAAGATTTGTAGTAATATTTCAAAAGAGGGATTATATGGTAAGAATAATGGATTGAAATTTGATTTATCTATGCAGAAGCAGTAAATACGTTCATCGCAGTTCTAAAGTAGATAGGCAACCAAACATACAGGTTTGAATTGCATTAGAAAAATTTGTCCAGGAAATCATATTTTTCCAATACTGCATGTTTTTTTAACTTTTGATTTAAAATTTTTGTTTTGAATTTACTTCTAAATCACGGGAAAAATAATGGTTTGCATCAGCAAAAGAGGGATGTTAATGGTCTTCCCATTTTTACTTTCCCTATATACGAAGTATATATAGGGAAAGTATTGTTTTCGTGCATGGAAATGTCTGTGGGCGCTGTATCTCAAAAACGAATGATGCGATTGAGATGAAACTTTAAAATTAAGGTTTTATCATTAAAAACTGGAACTGAAAAGCTTTTGGTAAACATTCATAAACCGGAAGTGGATGTTTACTCGAGGCTTTTTTTTATTTTTCTCAATATTTTTCCAAACAAAGGTTAAATGGAATGAGAAACTGACGTTTTATTAAGACATGTTTTTCGTAAAACTTGTGAGAAAAAAAATTTCAGTAATTTCTCCTTCACACTTTCAGTTTTTATTGCAACTTCCTTTCCAAGGAATTTTCATCGAGAATTCTACAAATTTTTACAAGTTTAGCAAAGATTTTATTCAAGAGTTTCAAAATTTTTCAGAAAGTCATTATATTTATTTATAGAATTTTTTTTGTTTTTGTACAATATTTTGTTTAACTTTTTCTATAATTTTCTCAGATGATCCATAGATTTCATTTTAGATTTATGAAACTTTTTTGAGTATTCTAGAAGTCTACAGTAATTTCGTTTTCTTATCTAATAAATAAATAAATAAATAAATTTCCAGATTTTTAGCAAATATTTTATTCGAGAGTTTTAGATTTTTCAGAAAGTACTTTCAAGATTTTGTTTAATTCTATAATTTATTAGGAATATTTTTTCTAAATGTCTAGAACTTACTTAGCGGCTTCTAGAAGTTTCGGGAATTTCTTCTCCATATTAAAAGTTTTTTGCATCTTCCTTTCCAAAGAATTTTGATCGAGGATTCTAGAATTTTTCACAAGTTTTCCTTATAGGTTTCTAGAGCGTTTTTGGAGGATTCTGAAAGTTTACAGTAATTTCTTCTTCATATTTCCAGAATTTTTAGCAAAGGTCTTATTCGGGAGTTTTTTTAGAAAGTTCGCTTTAATATTTATAGAATTTTCTTTGAGACTGTTTCCAGTAATTTCTCTTCCAGATTTTAATATTGTCGTATAAATTGCAATGAACTTTAGACTTTTCTCGAGAGTTCAGAAATTTCCACTAACTTTTATTCAGATTGGAGGCTATAGATTTTTCTAGAAAATCTGTTCCTAGAAATCTAGACTCTTTTCATTCATTTCTCTTCCAGATATCAAGATTTTTTCAAGCTGTCGTTTAATTTGCGGTGTTTTTAGAATTTTCAAAAAAATAAAATTTTTATAAATTCAGAAAATTTATAGTAAATTGCTAAGATTTAAATGAAGGCTTTTTTAGAAAATTTGTTTTTAAAAACTAGACTATTTTTGAGAGGAGAAATTTTTAGTAATTTCTTCTCTACATTTCAAGATTTTTTCAACTAGTCTTCTAAATCGTAAAGATTTTCTTTGAGGCTCTAGAATTTTTAAAATTTTCTTCTAGAAATCTGGATTATTTTCTCGAGGGTTCAGGAAATTTGTAGCAATTTATTCTCTAGAGTTTGAGATTTTTTTTGAAGTCGTCTTTTAAATTGCAAAGATTTTCTTTGAATGCCTAGTATTTTCTAGAATTTTTTTTCTAAAACTTCTTATTTTTTTTAACTATTCTTATAAATTGCGAAAAATTTTTTCAGTCTCTAAATATTTTTTAATTCGTCTGCTTTTCGAGAATTCAGGTAAATTTCAGTAATTGCTTCTCTAGAATTCAACATTTTGTTTCAACTAGAGGCTATAAACTTATTTAGAAAGTTCTAAATTGCAGAATTTTTCTTGGAGGGTCTAGATTTGTTTAGAAAATTTTCCCCTAGAAATCTTTTCTTATTTTAGAGAAAGTTTAAAGAATTTTCAGTAATTTCTCTTATATATTTTCAACTGGTCTTCTAAATTTCTAGGAGGCTGTAGAATTTTTAGAAAATTTTAATTTAGAAATCTAGACTTTTTTTGAAGGGTTCAAGAAATTTCTAAATAACAAAAAAATTCTTGGAGGCCATAGAAATTTTTTTTGTAGAAATCTAGGTTTTTCTTGAGGGTTCAGGAATTTTTCAGTAATTTCTCTTTTTTGGGAATGTTCGTTCTAAAATCTAAACTCACTTTTTCAAGAATTCAAGAAATTTTCATTAATTTCTTCTCTAGGTTTCAAGATGTAACTGTAAAATTTTAATAAAAGAATCGTTTAGAAATTTAAAAAAATTCTAACCCACCCTAAAATCAGTAAAACATAAGCGAGGGTTTTAATTAAAAGTTGTAAAACGTAAATAAACATAATATTATTGCAAAATTTAATAGATTAAACAAAACGTTAAAGTAAAGTTAAAGTTTTATTGAAACATTTTTTTGTTCTTAATTTAAAAATTTTGAATTTTCTTTCTTATTGTAAAAAATATAAAATCAAACTTTAAATTTTTGAAACAGAAACTTTCTACATGTATTCTGAATATATTTAGAAAGTTTCAAGTCGATGGCAATTGTTTTCATATTTTTTTTTCAGACCATCAAAATTATGATTTTTTTAACGTCTCTAATTTGACGTGAAGTTATTTAAAAAAAATCTAAAATCAATTTGAATTTTTTAAGCAGTAATATTCCTACATGTAGTCTCAATATATTTAGAATGTTTCAAGTCGATAGCAATTGTTTTTATATTTTTTTCAGGCCGTCAAAATTATGGTTGAAATTTTCTCAACATCTCTTTCATTTCACGTGAAATGATTGAAAAAACTAAAACCAAACTTTCGAATTTTTTTAAGCAACAACATTCCTACATGTATTCTGTATATATTTAGAAAGTTTCAAGTCGATAGCAATCGTTTTTAAATTTTTTTCAGACTGTCAAATATATGATTGCAATTTTATTAACGTCGATTTCTATTGACGTAAAATTTGAAAAATCTAAAACCAAACTTTTGACTTTTTAAGCATTAACATTCTTACATGTATTTTGAATGTACTTAGAAAGTTTCAAGTCGGTAGCAATTGTTTTTATACTTTTTTAGGGCCGTGAAAGTTACGATTGCAATTTTAGATCGTCTCTTTCATTTGACCTAAAATTATTTAAAAATCTAAAATCAACTTTTGATTTTTTCGAGCAGCAACATTTGTACATGTATTCTGAATATATTTAGAAAATTTTAAAACAAATGGCAATTGTTTTTATATTTTTTTCAGACCATCAAAATTATGATTGTAATTTTCTTAACGTCTCTTTCATTTGACGTAAAAATAATGAAAAAACTAAAGAGAAACCTTTGATTTTTTAGACAGCAACTTTTGTAGATGTATTTTGAATATATTTAGATAGTTTGAAGTCGATAGCAATTGTTTATATATTTTTTTCAGACCTTCAAAATTATAATTGCAATTTTGTTAACTGCTCTTTCATTTGACGTAAAATTATTAAAAAAAACCTAAAATCAAACTATTGATTCTTTTAAGCAGCAATATTCCCAAATGTATTACGAATATATTCAGAAAGTTTCAAGTCGATGGCAATTTTTTTAATATTTTTTTAACTGTCAAATATATGATTGCAATTTTCTTAACGTCTTTTTAATTTGACGTAAAATGATTAAAAGATCTAAAAGCAAACTTTTGATTTTTTAAGCAGCAACATTCTGAATATATTTAGAAAGTTTCAAGTCGATAGCAATTGTTTTTATAATTTTTTCACACCGCCAAAATGACGATTGCCACTTAAACTTGTTGATAGTTTTTCTTTTCATTATTTAAAAACTAATAATAATTAAAAGTCCATCTTTATTGCGTTATTAAAATTATATTCAGAATAAGTGTATATTTGGCTGCCTACTCCAACAATATCTAATTGAAATAAAGGTTTGATGTTGTTGAGAGTAGGCAGCCAAATATACACTTATTCTTAATACAATTTTAAAACATAAACATTTATATAATTTTAAATTGAAACACATATAGACATGAATGATGCATTATTTTATCATTATACTGATAATATTATAGAAAACATACCTCGACGATTTTATATTACTTCGTTTTATTCAACTATTATTGTTTTTTATTGCTTAAAATAATATGAAGATAAATGGATGAATAATCATAACAAATATACTAATCAATCATTTTTTTTTTATTGTTAAATAAATTACAAAATTACAATTGATATCCCAACGACATTCAAAATGGGTACAACACAGTCGGCATGCTCTCTTTCGCGCTCGCACATTCGCTCTCGCGCCCCGTTTTACATAATAAAAATCAGTCTGTGTATAAGTCAACAAAGGTGCATCTAATTCCATAATTAACCAAAAAAAAACATATTGACAAACACAACAACGTATAAGACTAATACTGTCCGTTCTGATATAGATATATGCATATTTATACGTACAATTAAAATCATCGAAAAATAAAAACGACCAACCTTTGCTTAAACACTAAAGATCGGAAAGACAAACACACATATATATATATAAGTTCATTTCTTTTAAAATATAAATCTCCTATATACAAATTTATCTACATTATTTCGAAACGAAATTCAACGAACGTAAGAATCAGGAAATACAGAGAGGGGGTTTTATGTACATACAGTGTTTTGGAAGAATATCACAATGTCGAGGAGTTCGCTACTACGGTTTTTAATTTTTTAGCAGATTGAGTCGTGGAAAACGTTTATTACAGTCTGTTATTATTTATCTATGTGGAAAACAGGGTCGATAATAATAAATTGATTAAAATTATAATGTTTTTAATCATCGATTAGAATAATTTTTGTTTGACTGACCTAGTTAATGTTTAAAATCAGAAGTTTGTTCAAGTTTTAAAACAAAGTTTTAATTGCTGTGTAAGCATTATTGCAAAAGTCGGTCTCGTGTTGGTTTTGTAAGTGAATTTTTATTATAAACCTTTTTCACATAATATAATAATATATTAAGTGATAATGGATTTTCAAAATATAAGTGCCTCAACAATCAACGAGAATAAACCTTTTTATTAATAATAATAATAATCTCAACACCCGCAAGGGTATAAGAGATTTAAAAATATTATGTATTATTATTATTTCATCAAGTGATTAATGAGAAACAAATACATGTACATTATATAAAAGTTACAATCGATCAAAACCATAGTTGCTAAATAAATCAATTGTGTTATATTTTATTTTAATTCAGGACTTGATCAAAACTTTAGTCGCTAAATTAAACAATCGTGTGATATTAATAAAGAACGTGTTTTACTTATATATTTTTTTAAACGTATGTTTAGTGTCAATTAATTATTTTTAATTGTTTAACTTAACATATTTATTAAAGCAGAAATTAAATGTTTTGGTGTATAAATCCCTGTTCCACAATAGACAAATAATATTTTTAATTAATTATCTCGTAGTTTTTCATTATTCAATCATTTTAAAATTAACAATAATATATTGATTCTTAAGCAAGCAGGCTCTCATCATCTACTAGGTCACTAATTTTGATTTTCAGTTTGCAGTAAATTAGATTTTGATTAAATTTCTGTATTTAATGATTCCGGTGTGTTAAAACGCAAAAAGGAATTTTTCTATGTAAGCCATGGGTCTAATTAAACGTGACGTTTAACGTCTGCAACGACATTTGGTCGATGGTGATGCCGGTGAAGTCCTTCAATGGTGGCCCGGTGATTTCCAGGCCGGTTAAAGACGTCGGTATGATCTTTCTGACGTCGGCCAGATTGAAATTCGAGCCGGCTTCGAATTTGTTCACCTTGCAGGTGAAATTGTGGTGTACCGTGCACTCGTGTCCTTGTCTGTGGAGGACGAAGAGGGCGTTGTTTGATGGAAACTGCGTGTAGACGGGATCGGGTTGGGTTCTCAGGGTGATTACGTGGAGATCGCAGGGGAATTCGTTTTCGACCAGTTTGATGAGGGTGTCGTTCATCTCGGCGCCGTCTTCGAGGATGAAAACACTGAACGGATAGTTGAGATTATTGGAGAAGTGGTTGGCGAATAGAGAGGGTCGCGTGTGTGATTCGGTCTTTACGACTTCGTTACCGTTGAAGGTGCGCATAGCATCGCCATATTCAGTGTTGTCGAAGCGTCCGCTCTCTCGTTTCTGCGTGGTAGGGGTTACATCCTCTAATAACAACCAGAATTTATGGGTGGTTTTCCTATTATCAACCACACCTTCACCCATACCTCGCGAATCATCGTATAACGTCCGACGATCCAGCATAACTTCAAGAAAACCAGGCTGCCAAGCCGCTGCACCTTGCGCGTGGTTTGTCAACAAAGAAATCCTCATATTTTCATCCTGAATAAAAGCCATGGTCGTAATCGGAAAGTAATTACCTTCAATACCAATCTTCTCCACTTTAATACGCTTCTGCATGGAGAATCCGTTAGAATCGGTGTAAAATTCAGGAGGCTCACCATTTTGTATTTCAGTCACTAACCTCATAAACAATTCAGTTTCACGATTCTTCGGAGGGTTTTCAAAGTCTATAACATTCTCTATATAAATCGAGTCCGCAATTGGAGAATTCACGTGGAATATGCGGACGGTGTGAACTAAAAACACTCCGTACACGACCATAATCTCACTAGAAATTGCTCCTGACGTGATGATTATGCTGAATTCATCCTTGTACTGTTGCAGAACGTCTTTTTCAATTTCATGCTCGTTCGGATCGGGCATGAAAAGGTACGCACCGGAGTGGAATTGTGCACTGCGGTAAGCAGCGAATTGTATTCCACACTGCGTCGTTTTTCTAGTGTTTTTACGCGTTATACTCTTCATAAATCCGCTGTTACCGTTAAATAGGATTCGAAACTTTTGATTTTCTAGCTGTATATCGCCGATTTGGGTGTTTTTGATAGGGAATTTCGTCGGTAGAAAAGAAGATCCTTCCTGTGGAGGATTCTGCTTACGATGGCATTTACTGCAATAGATCGTCGCCATCTTAGCCTCGCCCTTTTTCTCGTAGCTAATGTTAAAACTCGCGATGCTCAAGGCTGGAATTGTGGCGACGAAAACTAGTTCGAATTCATCGGACGAAACATAAAAACGCGTGTTTCCATCCGTACCATTCCACACCGGATTTATTTGATATGCAACATCCTCATTATTACTATCACTAACCCTAACATCAGGCGTAGTCACTAACAATTGTATTAACTGATCCTGTTTTTGTCCTAATGAATTAAAAACTACGATTTTACGCGATTTGCCTTGCTCAATTACAATCGGCGTCTTCTTAGGCAACTTTTCGTACGAATCCCGCTCTAAATCACTCAATAAAACGTTCTTTTCCGATTTGAACGGCGTCGTCTCACCAAAAACAATACTCTGCAGAGCGTTCTGCTGTATTTTCACCGTGTCGCGTAAACTTTCAAACAATTTCAAACCGTAATCGCGCATCACAAACGATTTACTGGTCCCTGTAATCGCATCGTGATGCTGGAACAATCCCAAATTTCTCCGCGCCAAGACGAGTTTTTCATAATCCCTCTCCAGCACTTTCAAATACGGAAGTAAATTCTTTTGCCGCGCACTGTTAATCGCTATAGTGTATAGAATCTCAGCGGTCCGTAATCCATGCTCTAATTCACGATCGAGGATCTTCATAAAGGGCCTGGTGGTAAAATACCCCGACCAGTACGCCGGTCGACCTTCGGAAAAGATGTCGGAATACACAAAGAAATCTCCACGTAATGTGGGGAAGTGAACGTTCGTTCTTTCCACGATCGCTTCGAAATAATCTTTCGGCGTTCCGAAAGTAATATTAGTGTTGTATACGTCTTTATTAGCGTTGATGTAATTAATAAGTTTCATGTAGTTTATGTACTGTTGATCCCATTCTTCAGCGACGTTGTAGCGGAAATCGTCTCCTAAAGGCATCAGCACGACGTTGTGAGGGAATAAAGAGCCAGTCCTAGCGTATTGTTCGAGTAACAGTTCGGACTTCTCTTTAACATTAGCGTCGGTTATCGCTTGGGCTTTCACCGAAAACTCAGTGTATTCACCAGGAACTTTTCTAAAATCGAAATTTAAACAAACGTACGGATGAGGGCCGCAACTGTGCTTGATTGAGTATATATCGAATGGTTGATTATGGGTCAGGATGGTACCCGTGGTGTCGAATGGTGTCCAATTCGGAACCCACTTGAAATCACCGTATTGTTTCAAAGCCAACCACTGCTTCCAAGCGTAGTGAATCCTCTGTATCACCGTGCCTTTAATACCTGAAGATCCTAAAAGATACGGCTGCGTGTTTCCATGCCCGAACGGATCAATCGACCATCCCGATTTCGGTTTCACCCCCAGATTCGTTTGCACCCATTGATGACCTAAACAAAAAATAATAAGAACAATTAAAATTATTAAATTAAACTATAAATACCTTCAATCAATTGATCGATCATTGCGTACAGGTGCGAGTTGGCCTCGTCCGTCATGACCCATCCCCCTGTAGTGATCTCTAATCTACCGGAATGCACCAGCGACTTCAGCGCCCTTTGCTTGCTAGGATGAGCCACTTCCCACCACGCGTTCAAGAACGCGATCTCCGACCATATGAAGGTGAGATTTTTATGCTGCTGCAGCTTCGTGACCATGTGATTCATTATTTGCCGCGATTGATAGTGGAAGTAGTTTTCGAACGTCTTCAGCCAGCCGGGATCGTTATGGGAATGCGGTATGATGATCACCTAAAATGATTTAAAAAATACGCACGTGTATATTTGGTTGCATAGCGTATATCTTTAAAATTATCCTAAAATATATTGCCTTATTATCGAAATAATGTGATATAATATTAATGTTAAATAATATTATTAATATTCTAGATGAAAAACAGTATTTTATTTTGTTATTACATATTACAATTTTCCATTATATAGCTTCTAAAGTTTGAAAGTACACACGTGTATATTTGGTTGTATATGATGTGTAATTATTATATATTATTTTAAATGCGTAACTTAGAAACAAAAATCGCTAACGTTTCCTAAAATATATGCCTTATATTCCAGGGATTGTTGATGATAATTAATATGAATTATCTACCCTATTCTTCAATTTTCTAAACAAGCGAGTTTTACTAATTAAATTATCAATTTAAACATAAATAAGATTTTATTTATAAACTGTACCTTTAAAGGAGGTCGTTCAGCGTCCATTTTCTGCCTTTCGAAGCGATCCTCAAACGGTTTATCCCAGTACTCCTTCATTTTCATCCAGGCGGGCTTAAAAAAAAAAACGGAAGAAAATTAATTACAATTGCTAATTTTAACATTTTATTATGTAGTTCCGAACGTGCATACAGTTTTGTAATGGTAATAATAATGATGTGTTATTGTTATTACAGTAAATTAATTAAAGCCAATTAAAATTCAACACGGTTTTATTGTTATGGCGCCTCATTATGGAATTAATGAAAGGTAATTACACTTTAACGCTTAATGCCATTATTATAATATTATCCGAGTTGATTGTCCAAATATTTGCACGTCCCACTTTCACTCACCCCCGGGGGTTGATTTTATCAGACTCATCTCATTTAAATCCTATTCCAAACTGATTACTTCCTCGGGAGTGATTCTTCTTTGATAGCAGAAACAATTGGATTCCGGCTGATGGTTTATTTAGTCCGTTTTCCTTTTGTTTATTTAATTGAACGATTCCGCCCCGGCTTCCGTCGGATGACGGATTTATAATCAATTAACGTTTTAAACTGTAAAATCGTAAACAGAAAATAATTGCGTTTAGTGAATGGGAAGCGCGTCGTTATTCCGGCCGGAATCGATAGCGCAGTATCCACCTCCTCTTTTTCCCCCCCTGAGGGACGGCGCCGCGACGCTTGTTTGCATTGCAATTTGCATGGCGATCCGAGCGTCGACCCGTTTTTAACGAAGGGATTGTTCTGGAGAGACGGTCCTCGAAATATAATTTATTCCGATGGGAGGACGATAACGCGATTCCCCGTTTTATTCTTGCGGCTCACGCAAATTTCATTCCGTCGGTCGATATTGACACCGACAGGAATTTTATTACATATATAAATAACGTTTATTATTTAAGTATAATGCTAATACAAAATGATTTAAATATTTTATAACCCCAAACAATATACAACCTAATATACACTTGATTTCTAATATTTATTATTAATTATAAAAAAATCGATTATAATCATGCTGTATTAAATATAAAAATTAATTTTAATGTTTAATTGTATTTCGGATTTTAATAATCAATTTATTATTATTATTTATAAATTAAAACCTGAACGGAAATAATTAAAAATGGATGTGTTTATTTGGTTGCATAACTTAAATTATTAAATGCATTTCAGTGTGGAATAAATTAATTGAAATTGATGACTCTTATACGAATTATCCGCATATCCTCCAAGATAATTTCTTCAGGTATGTTTTTACTCCTTTTTACTTCTTCTTTCTTATATGCATTATAATTATTACTCTCTCCTTATGTGCATAATTATTGTTCTACTCTTATATATGAATAATTTCTCTCATTAAAAGTCATCAGTACGCTAAAAACAAAGAATAATATTATTATATGTGGTGGAGACAAAAGGATAAAAAAATACAATTGAACAATATGTAGAAAAACCTCACCCGTTCATTAAGTTTATACCGTGAAAATAATAATAAAAACAGACAATGGAGTTGCGCGTCGCGGCGAAAAAAAAATGTTGAGGACGCTTTGCACGCACAATTACGGCACAATTTTCCGCGCCCAATTAATTCCAGGGCGTTTCGTTGTCGTGCTGATTTGATCGGATTTACCGGAATTAATTATGCACGTCGGGAGGAATTGATTTCTGGGGATTGTATGTTATGTATACACGTGTAAACGCAATCACGTTAATTATATCGTTTCACCTGTAATGAATCTGCTGACCTAAACAGAAATGTTCAATCATCTCATTTAATATTACACATTTTAAAATTTAAATTGTATTAAATCCCTTAATTACTGTGGTAAACCTCGGAATTATACGCCCAATTACGAGGGGTGTCCTAATGAATTTATTAGTACGGCCGGGGATGACCGCGAAGATTTAAACAATTAAAACGCACCAGGATTATCCACCCCTACCATAATCAATTAAACTGATAAAGCGATAAGTTTTGTTTGGGTACCTAATCCCCCTTATGGACGTATAGATTCCATTAACCCGCTTTAATAACAAAATCGATCATTTTATTCGTTAATGTTTGAAATATCACTTATTACTTCTTGTAACTACAACAAACATAATTTATAGCCGTTCCAGTTTACAGTAAAGACTTTCTCTTCTTTCTGTTTGTAATGAGTCCAGAGCAAACGAAAACATTTCTTACTTAAAGAAGTTTACATTCTGTACGTAAACTAACAATTTGATTTATTTTATTAAGCAATAAAATGCAAATTAAAACGGAATATTTCGCGGTGCGTGCAAAGTAATTTAACAAGTTCGGCACAATTTGCTTTTGGTGCAGCGTCGGGGGTGCGGGCGGATTAATTTCCGACGCTAAAAGCCAGAATGTTCGGCGCGTTCACACCCTTCCAACCCCTAGCCGTGTAATAATTAATGCGACGTGGGACTTCTCCTTCAAATTATGCAACTCTGTCGCTTTTAGAGCTTACGGTTACCGCTAAAGCCATACATAGTACTATACATATGATGTATGTAATATATTAGACGTTATATACTTTATGTATTAATAATTTATACAATTTTATTTCCTTACAATCAAGTTTCGAGTGTTGCCATTTTGTTTCCAGCTGCGATGCGGCAATTGTTTTGAAGAAATATTATAAATGTGTTCACTGTGAGTGCATTTTGAAATTTTTAAGCTAATTCCTTGAGTGGTTTTATTTTTACAATTTTTTAAACCGCTAAATGCAATTTTATTTCCTTACAATCAAGTTTCGAGTGTTGCCATTTTGTTTCCAGCTGCGATGCGGCAATTGTTTTGAAGAAATATTATAAACGTGTTCATTGTGAGTGCATTTTGAAATTTTTAAGCTAATTCCTTCAGTGGTTTTATTCTTACAATTTTTTAAACCGCTGAATGCAATTTTATTTCCTTACAATCAAGTTTCGAGTGCTGCCATTTTGTTTCCAGCTGCTATGCGGCAATTGTATTAAAGAAATATTGTAAAAGTGTTCATTGTGAATGCATTTTGAAATTTCCAAGCTAATTCCTTGAATGGTTTTATTTTTACAATTTTTTAAGCCGGTGAATGCAATTATATTTCTTTACAATCAAGTTTCGAGTGTTGACATTTTGTTTCCAGCTGCGATGGGGCAATTGTTTTGAAGGAATATTGTAAATGTGTTCATTGTGAATTCATTTTGAAATTTTTAAGCTAATTCCTTGAATGGTTTTATTTTTACAATTTTTTAAACCGCTGAATGCAATTTTATTTCCTTACAATTAAGTTTCGAGAGTTGCCATTTTGTTTCCAGCTGCGATGCGGCAATTGTTTTGAAGAAATATTATAAATGTGTTCGCTGTGAATGGATTTTGAAATTTTAAAGCTAATTCCTTGAGTGGTTTTATTTTTACAATTTTTTAAGCCGCTGAATGCAATTTTATTTCCTTACAATCAAGTTTCGAGTGTTACCATTTTGTTTTCAGCTGTGATGCGGCAATTGTTTTGATGAAATATTGTAAATGTATTCGCTGTAAATGTATTTTTTAATTTTTAAGCTAATTCCTTGAATGGTTTTGTTTTTACAATTTTTTAAACCGCTGAATGCAATTTTATTTCCTTACAATCAAGTTTCGAGTGTTGCCATTTTGTTTCCAGCTGCGATGCGGCAATTGTTTTGAACATATATTATAAATGTGTTCACTGTGAGTGCATTTTGAAATTTCTAAGCTAATTCCTTGAGTGGTCTTATTTTTACAATTTTTTAAACCGCTGAATGCAATTTTATTTCCTTACAATCAAGTTTCGAGTGTTGCCATTTTGTTTCCAGCTGCGATGCGGCAATTGTTTTGTAGAAATATTATAAATGTGTTCATTGTGAGTGCATTTTGAAATTTCTAAGCTAATTCCTTGAGTGGTTTTATTTTTACAATTTTTTAAATCGCTGAATGCAATTTTATTTCCTTACAGTCAAGTTTCGAGTGTTGCCATTTTGTTTCTAGCTGCGATGCGGCAATTGTTTTGAACATATATTATAAATGTGTTCACTGTGAGTGCATTTTGAAATTTTTAAGCTAATTCCTTGAATGGTTTTATTTTTACAATTTTTTAATCCGCTGAATGCAATTTTATTTTCTTACAATCAAGTCTCGAGTGTTGCCATTTTGTTTCCAGCTACGATGCGGCAATTGTTTTCAGGAAATATAGTAAATGTGTTCGCTGTGAATGCATTTTGAAATTTTTAAGATAATTCCTTGAATGGTTTTATTTTTACAATTTTTTAAACCGCTGAATGCAATTTTATTTCCTTACAATCAAGTTTCGAGTGTTGCCATTTTGTTTCCAGCTGCGATGCGGCAATTGTTTTGAAGAAATATTATAAATGTGTTCACTGTGAGTGCATTTTGAAATTTTTAAGCTAATTCCTTGAGTGGTTTTATTTTTACAATTTTTTAAACCGCTGAATGCAATTTTATTTCCTTACAATCAAGTTTCAAGTGTTGCCATTTTGTTTCCAGCTGCGATGCGGCAATTGTTTTCAAGAAATATTGTAAATGTGCTCACTGTGAATGCATTTTGAAATTTTTAAGCTAATTCCTTGAATGGTTTTATTTTTACAATTTTTTAAACCGCTGAATGCAATTTTATTTCGTTACAATCAAGTTCCGAGTGTCGCCATTTTGTTTCCAGCTGCGATGCGGCAATTGTTTTGAAGAAATATTATAAATGTGTTCGCTGTGAATGCATTTTGAAATTTTAAAGCTAATTCCTTGAGTGGTTTTATTTTTACAATGTTTTAAACCGCTGAATGCAATTTTATTTCCTTACAATAAAGTTTCGAGTGTTGCCATTTTGTTTCCAGCTGCGATGCGGCAATTGTTTTAAAGAAATATTATAAATGTGTTCACTGTGAGTGCATTTTGAAATTTTTAAGCTTATTCCTTGAATGGTTTTGTTTTTACAATTTTTTAAACCGCTGAATGCAATTTTATTTCCTTACAATCAAGTTTCGAGTGTTGACATTTTGTTTCCAGCTGCGATGCGGCAATTGTTTTGAAGAAATATTGCAAATGTGTTCACTGTGAGTGCATTTTGAAATTTTTAAGCTAATTCCTTGAGTGGTTTTATTTTTACAATTTTTTAAACCGCTGAATGCAATTTTATTTCCTTACAATCAAGTTTCGAGTGTTGCCATTTTGTTTCCAGCTGCGATGCGGCAATTGTTTTCAAGAAATATTGTAAATGTGCTCACTGTGAATGCATTTTGAAATTTTTAAGCTAATTCCTTGAATGGTTTTATTTTTACAATTTTTTAAACCGCTGAATGCAATTTTATTTCGTTACAATCAAGTTTCGAGTGTTGCCATTTTGTTTCCAGCTGCGATGCGGCAATTGTTTTGAAGAAATATTATAAATGTGTTCACTGTGAATTTATTTTGAAATTTTTAAGCTAATTCCTTGAGTGGTTTTATTTTTACAATTTTTTAAACCGCTGAATGCAATTTTATTTCCTTACAATCAAGTTTCGAGTGTTGCCATTTTGTTTCCAGCTGCGATGCGGCAATTGTTTTGAAGAAATATTATAAATGTGTTCACTTTGAGTGCATTTTGAAATTTTTAAGCTAATTCCTTGAGTGGTTTTATTTTTACAATTTTTTAACCGCTGAATGCAATTTTATTTCCTTACAATCAAGTTTCGAGTGTTGCCATTTTGTTTCCAGCTGCGATGCGGAAATTGTTTTGAAGAAATATTGTAAATGTGTTTACTGTGAGTGCATTTTGAAATATTTAAGCTAATTCCTTGAATGGTTTAATTTAAAAAGAAATAAACCGCTGAATGCAATTTTATTTCCTTACACTCAAGTTTCGAGTGTTGTCATTTTGTTTTCAGCTGCGACGCTTCAATTGTTTTGAATAAATATTATAAATGTGTTCACTGTGAGTGCATTTTGAAATTTTTAAGCTAATTCCTTGAATGGTTTTATTTTTACAATTTTTTAAACCGTTGAATGCAATTTTATTTACTTACAATCAAGTTTCGAGTGTTGCCATTTTGTTTCCAGCTGCGATGCGGCAATTGTTTTGAAGAAATATTATAAATGTGTTCACTTTGAGTGCATTTTGAAATTTTTAAGCTAATTCCTTGAGTGGTTTTATTTTTACAATTTTTTAAGTCGCTGAATGCAATTTTATTTCCTTACAATCAAGTTTCGAGTGTTGACATTTTGTTTCCAGCTGCGATGCGGCAATTGTTTTGAAGAAATATTGCAAATGTGTTCACTGTGAGTGCATTTTGAAATTTTGAAGCTAATTCCTTGAGTGGTTTTATTTTTACATTTTTTTAAGCCGCTGAATGCAATTTTATTTCCTTACAATCAAGTTTCGAGTGTTGCCATTTTGTTTCCAGCTGCGATGCGGCAATTGTTTTCAAGAAATATTGTAAATGTGCTCACTGTGAATGCATTTTGAAATTTTTAAGCTAATTCCTTGAATGGTTTTATTTTTACAATTTTTTAAACCGCTGAATGCAATTTTATTTCGTTACAATCAAGTTTCGAGTGTTGCCATTTTGTTTCCAGCTGCGATGCGGCAATTGTTTTGAGGAAATATTATAAATGTGTTCACTGTGAATTTATTTTGAAATTTTTAAGCTAATTCCTTGAGTGGTTTTATTTTTACAATTTTTTAAACCGCTGAATGCAATTTTATTTCCTTACAATCAAGTTTCGAGTGTTGCCATTTTGTTTCCAGCTGCGATGCGGCAATTGTTTTGAAGAAATATTATAAATGTGTTCACTTTGAGTGCATTTTGAAATTTTTAAGCTAATTCCTTGAGTGGTTTTATTTTTACAATTTTTTAACCGCTGAATGCAATTTTATTTCCTTACAATCAAGTTTCGAGTGTTGCCATTTTGTTTCCAGCTGCGATGCGGAAATTGTTTTGAAGAAATATTGTAAATGTGTTTACTGTGAGTGCATTTTGAAATATTTAAGCTAATTCCTTGAATGGTTTAATTTAAAAAGAAATAAACCGCTGAATGCAATTTTATTTCCTTACACTCAAGTTTCGAGTGTTGTCATTTTGTTTTCAGCTGCGACGCTTCAATTGTTTTGAATAAATATTATAAATGTGTTCACTGTGAGTGCATTTTGAAATTTTTAAGCTAATTCCTTGAATGGTTTTATTTTTACAATTTTTTAAACCGTTGAATGCAATTTTATTTACTTACAATCAAGTTTCGAGTGTTGCCATTTTGTTTCCAGCTGCGATGCGGCAATTGTTTTGAAGAAATATTATAAATGTGTTCACTTTGAGTGCATTTTGAAATTTTTAAGCTAATTCCTTGAGTGGTTTTATTTTTACAATTTTTTAAGTCGCTGAATGCAATTTTATTTCCTTACAATCAAGTTTCGACTGTTGCCATTTTGTTTCCAGCTGCGATGCGGCAATTGTTTTGAAGAAATAATATAAATGTGTTCACTGTGAGTGCATTTTGAAATTTTGAAGCTAATTCCTTGAGTGGTTTTATTTTTACATTTTTTTAAGCCGCTGAATGCCATTTTATTTTCTTACAATCAAGTTTCGAGTGTTGCCATTTTGTTTCCAGCTGCGATGCGGCAATTGTTTTGAAGAAATATTGTAGATGTGCTCACTGTGAGTGCATTTTTAAATTTTGAAGCTAATTCCTTGAGTGGTTTTATTTTTACAATTTTTTAAGTCGCTGAATGCAATTTTATTTCCTTACAATCAAGTTTCGTGTGCTGCCATTTTGTTTCCAGCTAGGATGCGGCAATTGTTTTGAGGAAATATTGTAAATGTGTTCGCTGTGAATGCATTTTGAAATTTTTAAGCTAATTCCTTGAGTGGTTTTATTTTTACAATTTTTTAAGCCGCTGAATGCAATTTTATTTCCTTACAACCAAGTTTCGAGTGTTGCAATTTTTTCCAGCAGCGATGTGGCAATTGTTTTGAAGAAATGTCGTAAATGTGTTCACTGTGAGTGAATTTTGTAATTTTTAAGCTAATTCCTTGAGTGGTTTTATTTTTATAATTTTTTAAACCGCTGAATGCAATTTTATTTCCTTACAATTAAGATTCGAGTGTTGCCATTTTGTTTTAAGCTGCGATGCGGCAATTGTTTTGAAGAAATATTATAAATGTGTTCACTGTGAGTGCATTTTGAAATTTTTAAGCTAATTCCTTGAATGGTTTTATTTTTACAATTTTTTAAGCCGCTGAATGCAATATAAATCCTTACAATCAAGTTTCGAGTGTTGCCATTTTGTTTCTATCTGTGATGCAGCAATTGTTTTGAATAAATATTGTAAATGTGTTCATTGTGAATGCATTTTGAAATTTTTAAGCTAATTCCTTGAGTAGTTTTATTTTTACAATTTTATAAGCCGCTGAATTCAATTTTATTTCCTTACAATCAAGTTTCGAGTGTTGCCCTTTTGTTTCCAGCTGCGATAGGGCAATTGTTTTGAAGAAATATTATAAATGTGTTCACTGTGAGTGCATCTTGAAATTTTTAAGCTAATTCCTTGAGTGGTTTTATTTTTACAATTTTTTAAACCGCTGAATGCAATTTTATTTATTTACAATCAAGTGTCGAGTGTTGCCATTTTGTTTCCAGCTGCGGTGCGGCAAATGTTTTGAAGAAATATTGTAAATGTGTTCTTTGTAAATGGATTTTGAAATTTTTAAGCTAATTCCTTGAATGGTTTTATTTTTACAGTTTTTTAAACCGCTGAATGCAATTTTATTTCCTTACAATCAAGTTTCGAATGTTGCCATTTTGTTTCCAGCTGCGATGCGGCAAATTTTTTGAAGAAATATTATAAACGTGTTCACTGTGAGTGCATTTTGAAATTTTTAAGCTAATTCTTTGAGTGGTTTTATTTTTACAATTTTTTAAACCGCTGAATGCAATTTTATTTCCTTACAATCAACTTTCGAGTGTTGTCATTTTGTTTCCAGCTGCGATGCGGCAGTTGTTTTGAAGAATTATTTTAAATGTGTTAATTGTGAATGTATTTTGTAATTTTTAAGATAATTCCTTGTATGGTTTTATTTTTACAATTATTTAAGCCGCTGAATGTATTTTTATTTCCTTACAATCAAGTTTCGAGTGTTGCCATTTTGTTTCTAGTTGTAATACGGCAATTGTTTTGAAGAAATATTGTAAATGTATTCACTGTGAATGTATTTTGAAATTTTTAAGCTATTTCCTTGAGTGGTTTTATTTTTACAATTTTTTAAACCGCTGAATGCAATTTTATTTCCATACAATCAAGTTTAGAGTGTTGCCATTTTGTTTCCAGCTGCGATACGGCAATTGTTTTGAAGAAATATTATAAATGTGTTCACTGTGAGTGCATTTTGAAACTTTTAAGCTAATTCCTTGAATGGTTTTATTTTTACAATTTTTTAAACCGCTGAATGCAATTTTATTTCCTTACAATAAAGTTTCGAGTGTTGCCATTTTGTTTCCAGCTGCGATGCGGCAATTGTTTTGAAGAAATATTGTAAATGTGTTCATTGTGAGTGCATTTTGAAATTTTTAAGCTAATTCCTTGAATGGTTTTATTTTTACAATTTTTTAAACCGCTGAAAGCAATTTTATTTCCTTACAATCAAGTTTCGAGTGTTGTCATTTTGTTTCCAGCTGCGATGCGGCAGTTGTTTTGAAGAATTATTTTAAATGTGTTAATTGTGAATGTATTTTGTAATTTTTAAGATAATTCCTTGTATGGTTTTATTTTTACAATTATTTAAGCCGCTGAATGTATTTTTATTTCCTTACAATCAAGTTTCGAGTGTTGCCATTTTGTTTCTAGTTGTAATACGGCAATTGTTTTGAAGAAATATTGTAAATGTATTCACTGTGACTGTATTTTGAAATTTTTAAGCTATTTCCTTGAGTGGTTTTATTTTTACAATTTTTTAAACCGCTGAATGCAATTTTATTTCCATACAATCAAGTTTAGAGTGTTGCCATTTTGTTTCCAGCTGCGATGCGGCAATTGTTTTGAAGAAATATTGTAAATGTGTTCACTGCGAATGCATTTTGTAATTTTTAAGCTAATTCCTTGAATGGTTTTATATTTACAATTTTTTAAGCCGCTGAATGCAATTTTATTTCCTTAAAATCAAGTTTCGAGTGTTGCTATTTTGTTTCCAGCTGCGATACGGCAATTGTTTTTAGGAAATATTATAAATGTGTTCGCTGTGAATGCATTTTGAAATTTTTAAGCTAATTCCTTGAATGGTTTTATTTTTACAATTTTTTAAACCGCTGAATGCAATTTTATTTCCTTACAATTAAGATTCGAGTGTAGCCATTTTGTTTCTAGCTGCGGGGAGGCAATTGTTTTGAAGAAATATTATAAATGTGTTCACTGTGAGTGCATTTTGAAATTTTTAGGCTAATTCCTTGAGTGGTTTTATTTTTACAATTTTTTAAACCGCTGAATGCAATTTTATTTCCTTACAATCAAGTTTCGAGGGTTGCCATCTTGTTTCCAGCTGCGATGCGGCAATTGTTTTCAAGAAATATTGTAAATGTGTTTACGGTGAGTGCATTTTGAAATTTTTAAGCTAATTCCTGGAGTGGTTTTATTTTTACAATTTTTTAAACCGCTGAATGCAATTTTATTTTCTTACAATCAAGTTTCGAGTGTTGCCATTTTGTTTCCAGCTGCGATGCGGCAATTGTTTTGAAGAAATATTATAAATGTGTTCACTGTGAGTGCATTTTGAAATTTTGAAGCTAATTCCTTGAGTGGTTTTATTTTTACAATTTTTTAAACCGCTGAATGCAATTTTATTTTCTTATTAAGTTTCGAGTGTTGCCATTTTGTTTCCATCTGCGATGCGGCAATTGTTTTGAAGAAATATTATAAATGTGTTCACTGAGAATGTATTTTGAAATTTTTAACCTAATTCCTTGAATGGTTTTATTTTTACAATTTTTTAAACAGCTGAATGCAATTTTATTTCCTTGTAATCAAGTTTCGAGTGTTGCCATTTTGTTTCCAGCTGCGATGCGGCAATTGTTTTGAATAAATATTGTAAATGTGTTCATTGTGAGTGCATTTTGAAATTTTTAAGCTAATTCCTTGGATGGTTTTATTTTTACAATATTTTAAGCCGCTGAATGCAATTTTATTTCCTTACAATCAAGTTTCGAGTGTTGCCATTTTGTTTCCAGCTGCGATGCGGCACTTGTTTTGAAGGAATATTGTAAATGTGTTCATTGTGACTGCATTTTGAAATTTTTAAGCTAATTTCTTGAATGGTTTTATTTTTACAATTTTTTAAGCCGCTGAATGCAATTTTATTTCCTTACAATCAAGTTTAGAGTGTTGCCATTTTGTTTCTAGCTGCGATGCGGTAATTGTTTTGAAGAAATATTGTAAATGTGTTCACTATGAGTGCATTTTGAAATTTTTAAGCTAATTCCTTGAGTGGTTTTATTTTTACAATTTTTTAAACCGTTTAATGCAATTTTATTTTCTTACAATCAAGTTTCGAGTGTTGTCATTTTGTTTCCAGCTGCAATGCGGCAATTGTTTTGAAGAAATATTATAAATGCGTTCATTGTGAAAGCATTTTGAAATTTTTAAGCTAATTCCTTGAATGGTTTTGTTTTTACAATTTTTTAAACCGATGAATGCAATTTTATTTCCTTACAATCAAGTTTCGCGTGTCGCCATTTTGTTTCCAGCTGCGATGCGGCAATTGTTTTGAAGAAATATTATAAATGTGTCCACTGTGAGTGCATTTTGAAATTTTTAAGCTAATTCCTTGAGTGGTTTTGTTTTTACAATTTTTTAAACCGCTGACTGCAATTTTATTTCCTTACAATCAAGTTTCGAGTGTTGTCATTTTGTTTCGAGCTACGATGCGGCAATTGTTTTGAAGAAATATTATAAATGTGTCCACTGTGAGTGCATTTTGAAATTTTTAAGCTAATTCCTTGAGTGGTTTTGTTTTTACAATTTTTTACACCGCTGAATGCAACTTTATTTCCTTACAATCAAGTTTCAAGTATTGCCATTTTGTTTTCAGCTGCGATGCGGCAATTGTTTTGAAGAAATATTATAAATGTGTCCACTGTGAGTGCATTTTGAAATTTTTAAGCTAATTCCTTGCGTGGTTTTGTTTTTACAATTTTTTACACCGCTGAATGCAACTTTATTTCCTTACAATCAAGTTTCAAGTATTGCCATTTTGTTTTCAGCTGCGATGCGGCAATTGTTTTGAAGAAATATTATAAATGTGTCCACTGTGAGTGCATTTTGAAATTTTTAAGCTAATTCCTTGAGTGGTTTTGTTTTTACAATTTTTTACACCGCTGAATGCAACTTTATTTCCTTACAATCAAGTTTCAAGTATTGCCATTTTGTTTTCAGCTGCGATGCGGCAATTGTTTTGAAGAAATATTATAAATGTGTTCACTGTGAGTGCATTTTGAAATTTTTAAGCTAATTCCTTGAATGGTTTTATTTTTACAATTTTTTAAACCGCTGAATGCAATTTAAATCCTTACAATCATGTTTCGAGTGTTGCCATTTTGTTTCTAGCTGCGATGCGGCAATTGTTTTGAAGAAATATTGTAAATGTGTTCACTGTGAATGGATATTGAAATTTTTAAGCTAATTCTTTGAGTGGTTTTGTTTTTACAATTTTTTAAACCGCTTTTGTGTGGTTTTGTTTTTGGGAAATTAGAGTAGTTTATGATGGTGTTAAAAATGTATATGTAGGGTGGGTGGGTGGCCTCTATCCCACCTTCGAATCATTAAACATTCTCACGAGTTTTCGGTTATGAATTAATTAACCACAATAATAATATTACGTGTTTTGTTTTTGTTTAAAAGCGCTGAGGTGTATTAAAATTCATCGCAATTTTAAGTCCAGTTATTAACGTAATTCTCAAAAAAAAAAAACATACTTAATCACTCTTATCGTATTTCAGAGGTCGTTCGAGATAAGGAAAATTTGAATTCAAAATGTAGATGATAATAACTAACCTGAAATTCAAACTCTTTGAAGACATCGACGGTATTGACGTCGGCCTCCGTGGAGGTGAGCGCTGGACAGGTCTGGAACTCCTTG
The DNA here is from genome assembly GCA_963969525.1 of Ontholestes murinus. Classification (NCBI taxonomy): domain Eukaryota; kingdom Metazoa; phylum Arthropoda; class Insecta; order Coleoptera; family Staphylinidae; genus Ontholestes; species Ontholestes murinus. The sequence continues at coordinate 3,236,091 of OZ018388.1, read as the reverse complement.
CCGCCGGTGCTGGACGGCGGCGGCTGGACGACCCGTCGGCCCTCCAGGGCCGGATTGTTACCACCCTGGACGACCACCGGTTCGGCGTGGTGCTGCTCGATGACGTCCGGGGAGGTGCTGGCGTAATAGATGCAGAGGGCCACCGTCAGAAAGATGGCGCTGAAGACGAAGGCCTTCGGCGAGATGCGCCTGTACAGCTTCATCACGACCATCACTGCTGCTCGGAAGTGCGAAGAAACTGACAAGACTCGGCAGTGGCCATCCAATAAAAGTGCCCAACCGAGGAAAGAACGGAAAACAATGCGTGGACGTTCAGAGCGATTTCAGTCGGTGCCTGGTCCACCGCATTATCTGGAATTGAAATTATAGGAATTAACGTGGTGATTATCCAAAATTTTATTAGATGTTACGATGGTATTTTATAATTTTTTATAATTAAAAGTAAAAACTTATTGTTTTAAATTTCTAATCGCAGGTGTAATTTTGTGCTATATCAATTCCGATGATTTGCAGATTTCTATCTGGAATCGACGTGTGCGGGATGGGATGAGGTATGGACAGATGGACGCAGCGCTAAGTATTCAAGTCCGTGTGTGTCACGGATGGATGGTTGTACAAGGCATTGTAATTCCACTGGCCAATTAACGTGCTTTACTCACTTAATTGGTTACCTGGAATTAATCTAATTAACGAATTCGCCGACATACATCAAAAACGACCGGCCGATCACAGATGAGTGGAAAAAAGTCACACGAGTGACTTCTAGTGGCGGCAAACAACACAACAGTGCGCGACCGTCAATTGTTCACCATTTTAGGCGCGGTCCGTCCTAATAATTCTTAGTTAAATACTACGACGTACATACAATTTACAAATGTAAATATGAGCTTGTACTTCATTAAATGTTATACAAGCCGGATTTTACCGAAGTTGCCCCAAAGTTGTGATTCCATTTTGCATTTTGCGAAAACATTTTCCGTCCAATTAGTGAACGCGAAACTTTCATAATAAACGGACGAAACTGATTCAGTTTTCTAACAAATTTATTTATGTTTATTTTTTTTTAACAACGTCCGAGCAATTAAGGACTTAACGTCCTGCGTCACGCTCATGAAAATGCACTGAAATAGAATTAATTGGATGGACGCATGTCGTCGCCGCAGGTGGTGAAAAAATAAAAATAAAAAAATAAATAAAAGGTGCGCGCGTCCGAAATGTTTATTATTAGATTTTTAATTTACAGCAGGCGTGATTTACGTACGTGCCCATGGATGATCAAAGGAAATCGCTAATGTAATTTGATTAACACCGACTCGTGTTTATTTTTGCGCCTAAAGGATAACAAAACGTAAATAATTATAATTATTAGAGGAATATAATACAGACAGGTTTCTACATGTTTTAATCTCACCAGCACAGTATTAACTGTAGTAGACCGTAAGAACTTAATAGAATGATATTTTAAAATCTGCAGGTGAAAAGTGGAACGCCATTAGCGTTTCCCTTTTTCGCGCCAATTGCGCAACAATTGACTGTCGGGTCGGCCACCGCTGGAAACCGGTCGATCTCGCCTTGCCATTAGTATCGAAATAAAAAAAAAATTAATGGCTAGAAAAATGCACTCTCGGCTCTTCCGGCCCTTTCCTTGTCCGAATGGAAAATCGACGATCTATCCGAACAGTTTGCAGCAAGAAAACCAACGATCAGAAAAAAAAGGAGAGAACAAAAAAGAAACAATCAACTCTTAACGAACACAAATACTAATAATTAAGGTAGCTAATTATTCGGAAAACCAAAAAACACACACGCTGCAATTATTGCACTAATTACGTAATTACTTGATGTACGACGTGGGCATTAATTTCCTTTCAAATTGACCTTTGGGGAATGAGAGTCAAACCGTGGGACAACCTAACTAATTATAAATTACTAAATATATAATACCCATTCATCACTAATACAGGGTGATCCATTTTATATGACAAATACATAGATTTTGTAGAGTAACTACAAATTCTTTAAATTTATAATAAAACTAATTTTACTCTATAAAATCTATGTATGTATTTGTCATATAAAATGGATCACCCTGTATTAGTGATGAATGGATTCAATGCGTATTATAAAATTTATAATTTGCTACAATACAATTGTTTGTTTTAAAATATGCAATTAATTATCTTCAAGTGCTTTAATTTAAAAAATCTAACCCCGAAATTTAATTGCGTTTCGAAGAATAAAGTCACCATTTCTTTGAATATTTTCGTTCTTTCGCAACGGCAGACGATTAATTATTGTTGCGAAACGGCGGCGCTTTGGCAACGCGAATAAATCGCTGAATATATAGGAAATCGTAATTGATTTTCCCTTTCGCAAGTTCCGAACGTGCGGTTTTAATGTCGGACGATGCGCTCTGGAAAATTAGAAATTTCGTCGCGTTCCGTTTTCCCCCCATCGTCGCGTGATGGAAATTTTCTAGGGAACGGATTCTTATTCTAATTGTCCGTGTGTGTGTGTGCCTTTCCATTTTTTTATAATTAGATTCTACAGCGCCAATTAAAAATTCTAAAAGAATTGCTCGTTTGTGCCAATGTCGAGAATATAAATAATAAACGCTTTGTTTCTATGTAAACAACCTTCAGAATAATAAAATTGTATACATTTTGGATGGATTTTGTGTTTTTTGAAGATAATCTGAGTGACGGTGTTATTTTTAACGATGTTTTAAACCACCATTAACAATTTGATTTCCAACAATTTTAAGTTTAAACAATCGCCATTTTGTTTGCAAGCAAAAAACTTCAACTGTTTTAGCGGAATATTAAAAATGTATTAATTTCGGATGGATTGTATGATTTTTGAAGATAATCTGAGTGAAGATGTTATTTTTACGATGTTTTAAATCACTGAAAGCAATTTGATTTCCAACAATTTGCGTTTTAACAATTGCCATTTTGTTTCCAAGCAAAAAACTTCAATTGTTTTACAGGAATATTAAAAATGTATTCATTTCTGATATGATGTGTGGTTTTTGAAGATAATCTGAGTGAAGATGTTATTTTTAACGATGTATTAAATCACCGAAAGCGATTTTACTTCCAAAAATTTGAGTTTAAACAATCGCCATTTTGTTTGCAAGCTAAAAAATTCAATTGTTTTAGCGGAATATTAAAAACGTATTCATTTCGGATGAATTGTTTGCTCTTTGAAGATCATTTAAGTGAAGATGTTAATTTTGCGATGTTTTAAATCAATTTGATTTCCAACAATTTGAGTTTTAACAATCGCCATTTCGTTTCCAAGCGTAAAACTTCAATTGTTTTACCGGGATATTAAAAATGTATTCATTTCGGATGGATTGTGTCATTTTTGAAGATCATTTATGTGAAGATGTTGGTTTTACGATGTTTTAAATCATCGAAAGCAATTTGATTTCCAACAATTTGAATTTCAACAATCGCCATTTTGTTTCCAAGCAAAAAAACTTCAATTGTTTTACAGGAATATTATAAACGTATTCATTTCGAATGGATTGTATGGTTTTTGAAGATAATTTAAGTGAAGATGTTATTTTTACGATGTTTTAAATCACTGAAACAATTTGATTTCCAACAATTTGAATTTCAACAATCGCCATTTTGTTTCCAAGCAAAAAAATTCAATTGTTTCACCGGAATGTTAAAAATGAATTCATTTCGGATAGATTGTGTGGTTTTTGAACATAATTTGAGTAAAGGTGTTATTTTTTACGATGTTTTAAGTCACTGAAAACAATATGATTTCCAACAATTTGGGTTTTAACAATCGCCATTTTGTTTCCAAGCGTAAAACTTCAATTGTTTCACCGGAATATTAAAAACGTATTCATTTCGGATGTATTGTATACTTTTTGAAGATTATTTAAGTGAAGATGTTATTTTTTATGATGTTTTAGACCACCGCAAACAATTTGATTTTTAACAATTTGAGTTTAAACAATCGCGATTTGGTTTCCAAGCAAAACACTTCAATTGTTTCACCGGAACGTTAAAAACGTATTCATTTCGGATGGATTGTGTGGTTTTTGAAGATAATCTGAGTGAAGGTGTTATTTTTAACGATGTTTTCAATCACCGTAAACAATTTGATTTCCAAAAATTCGAGTTTAAACAATCGCCATTTTGTTTCCAAGCATAAAACGTCAATTGTTTTACCGAAATATTAAAAACGTATTTATTTCGGATGGAATGTGTCGTTTTTGAAGATTATTTAAGTGAAGATGTTAATTTTTACGATGTTTTAAATCACCGAAAGCAATTTTATTTCCAACAATTAGTGTTTGAACAATCGCTATTTTGTTTCCAAGCAAAAAAATTCAATTGTTTTACAGGAATATTAAAAACATATTCATTTCGGATGGATTGTATACTTTTTGAAGATTATTTAAGTGAAGATGTTATTTTTTATGATGCTTTAAATCACCGTAAGCAATTTAATTTCTAACCATTTAAGTTTAAACAATCGTCATTTTGTTTCCAAGCGAAAACTTCAATTGTTTTTACAGAATATTAAAAATGTATTCATTTCGGATGGATTGTGTGCTTTTTGAAGATCATTTAAGTGAAGATGTTATTTTTTACGATGTTTTAAGTCACTGAAAGCAATTTGATTTCCAACAATTTGAGTTTAAACAATCGCCATTTTGTTTTCAGGCAAAAAACTTCAATTGTTTTACCGGAATATTAAAAATGTATTCATTTCAGATGGATTGTGTAGTTTTTGAAGGTTATTTAAGTGATGGTGTTAATTTTACGATGTTTTAAATCATCGAAAACAATTTTATTTCCAACATGTTTGCGTTTCAACAATCGCCATTTTGTTTCCAAGCAAAAAACTTCAATTGTTTTACCGGATTATTAAAAATGTATTCATTTCGGATGGATTGTGTCATATTTGAAGATCATTTAAGTGAAGATGTTATTTTTACGATGTTTTCAATCACCGTAAACAATTTGATTTCCAAAAATTCGAGTTTAAACAATCGCCATTTTGTTTCCAAGCATAAAACGTCAATTGTTTTACCGAAATATTAAAAACGTATTTATTTCGGATGGAATGTGTCGTTTTTGAAGATTATTTAAGTGAAGATGTTAATTTTTACGATGTTTTAAATCACCGAAAGCAATTTTATTTCCAACAATTAGTGTTTGAACAATCGCTATTTTGTTTCCAAGCAAAAAAATTCAATTGTTTTACAGGAATATTAAAAACATATTCATTTCGGATGGATTGTATACTTTTTGAAGATTATTTAAGTGAAGATGTTATTTTTTATGATGCTTTAAATCACCGTAAGCAATTTAATTTCTAACCATTTAAGTTTAAACAATCGTCATTTTGTTTCCAAGCGAAAACTTCAATTGTTTTTACAGAATATTAAAAATGTATTCATTTCGGATGGATTGTGTGCTTTTTGAAGATCATTTAAGTGAAGATGTTATTTTTTACGATGTTTTAAGTCACTGAAAGCAATTTGATTTCCAACAATTTGAGTTTAAACAATCGCCATTTTGTTTTCAGGCAAAAAACTTCAATTGTTTTACCGGAATATTAAAAATGTATTCATTTCAGATGGATTGTGTAGTTTTTGAAGGTTATTTAAGTGATGGTGTTAATTTTACGATGTTTTAAATGATCGAAAACAATTTTATTTCCAACATGTTTGCGTTTCAACAATCGCCATTTTGTTTCCAAGCAAAAAACTTCAATTGTTTTACCGGATTATTAAAAATGTATTCATTTCGGATGGATTGTGTCATATTTGAAGATCATTTAAGTGAAGATGTTATTTTTACGATGTTTTAAATCACTGAAACAATTTGATTTACAATAATTTGAGTTTAAACAAACGCCATTTTGTTTCCAAGCAAAAAACTTCAATTGTTTTACAGGGATTTAAAAAATTTGTTCATTTCGGATGGATTGTGTGTTTTTTTTTGATAATCTGGGCGAAGATGTTGATTTTACGATGTTTTAAATCACCGAAAACAGTTTAATTTCGAACAACTTGGGTTTCAACAATCGTCACTTCGTTTCCAAGCAAAAAACTTCAATTGTTTTACCGGAATATTAAAAATTTATTAATTTCGGATGCATTGTGTGATTTTAGAAGATCATTTAAGTGAAGATCTTATTTTTACGATGTTTTTAATCACCGAAAGCATTTTAATTTCCAACAAGTTGATTTTAAACAATCGCCATTTTGTTTTCAAGCATAAAACTTCAATTATTTTACCGGAATATTAAAAATATATTCATTTCGAAGGGATTGTGTGGTTTTTTAAGGTAATTTAAGTGAAGATGTTATTTTTACGATGTTTTAAATCACCGAAAGCATTTTGATTTCCAACAATTTGAATTTGAACAATCGCCATTTTGTTTCCAAGCTAAAAACTTCAATTGTTTAACCGGAATATTAAAAATGTATTCATTTCGGATGGATTGTATACTTTTTGAAGATCATTTAAGTGAAGATGTTATATTTTACGATGTTTTAAATCACCGAAAGCGGTTTGATTTTGAACAATTTGGGTTTAAACAATCGCCATTTTGTTTCCAAGCGTAAAACTTCAATTGTTTTAGCGGAATATTAAAAACGTATTCATTTCGGATGGAATGTGTGGTTTTTGAAGATTATCTGGGCGAAGATGTTGATTTTACGATGCTTTAAATCACCGAAAGCAATTTGATTTCCAACAATTTGAGTTTAAACAATCGCCATTTTGTTTCCAAGCAAAAAACTTCTACTGTTTTACTGGAATATTAAAAATCTAAAGGAATGTGTGGATTTTTGAAGATCATTTAAGTGAAGGTGTTATTTTCACGATGTTTTAAATCATCGAAAGCAATTTTATTTCCAACAATTCGAGTTTAAACAATCGCCATTTAGTTTCCAAGCAAAAAACTTCAATTGTTTCACCGGAATGTTAAAAACGTATTCACTTCAGATGGATTGTGTCATTTTTGAAGATCATTTATGTGAAGATGTAAATTTTACGATGTTTTAAATCACCGTAAGCAATTTAATTTCCAATAATTTGAGTTTAAACAATCGCCATTTTGTTTCCAAGCTAAAAACTTCAATTGCTTGACCAGAATATTAAAAATGTATTCATTTCAGATGGATTGTATGATTTTTGAAGATAATTTAAGTGATGGTGTTATGTTTTAAATCACAGAAAGCAATTTTACTTCCAAAAATTTGAGTTTAAACAATCGCCATTTTGTTTCCAAGCAAAAAACATCAATTGTTTTAGCGGAATATTTAAAACGTATTCATTTCGGATGGATTGTGTGTTTTTTAGGATCATTTAAGTGAAGATGTTAATTTTGCGATGTTTTAAATCAATTTGATTTCCAACAATTTGAGTTTAAACAATCGCCATTTCGTTTCCAAGCCAAAAACTTCAATTGTTTTTCCGGAATATTAAAAACGTATCCATTTTGTATGGATTGTGTACTTTTTGAAGATAATTTCAGTAAAGATGTTATTTTTTACGATGTTTTAAATCACTGAAAGCAATTTTATTTCCAACAATTCGAGTTTCAACAATCGCCATTTTGTTTCCAAGCAAAAAACTTCAATTGTTTTAGCGGAATATTAAAAATGTATTCTTTTCGAATGGATTGTGTGTTTTTTGAAGATAATATGAGCAAAGATGTTATTTTTATGACGTTTTAAATTACCGAAAGTAATTTTTTTTCCAATAATTTTAAGTTTAAACAATCGCCATTTTGTTTCCAAGCAAAAAACTTCAATTGTTTTGCCAGAATATTAAAAATGTATACATTTCGAATGGATTGTGAGCTTTTTAAAGATCATTTAAGTAAAGATGTTATTTTTAACGTTGTTTTAAATCAATTTGATTTCGAACAATTTGAGTTTTAACAATCGCCATTTTGTTTCTAAGCAAAAAACTTCAATTGTTTCACCGGAATATTAAAAAAGTATTCATTTCTGATAGAATGTGTGGTTTTTGAAGATCATTTAAGTGAAGATGTTAATTTTACGATGTTTTAAATCACCGAAAGCAATTCGATTTCCAACAATTTGAGTTTGAACAATCGTCATTTTGTTTCTAAGCAAAAAACTTCAATTGTTTCACCGGAATATTAAAAATGAATTCATTTCGGATAGATTGTGTGGTTTTTGAACATAATTTGAGTAAAGATGTTATTTTTTACGATGTTTAAAGTCACTGAAAACAATATGATTTCCAACAATTTGCGTTTTAACAATCGCCATTTTGTTTGCAAGCGTAAAACTTCAATTGTTTTACAGGAATATTAAAAACGTATTCATTTCGGATGGATTGTGTGCTTTTTGAAGATCATTTAAGTGAATATGTTATTTTTACGATGTTTTAAATCACTGAAACAATTTGATTTACAATAATTTGAGTTTAAACAAACGCCATTTTGTTTCCAAGCAAAAAACTTCAATTGTTTTACAGGAATTTAAAAAATGTGTTCATTTCGGATGGATTGTGTGTTTATTTTGATAATCTGGGCGAAGATGTTGATTTTACGATGTTTTAAATCACCGAAAACAGTTTAATTTCGAACAACTTGGGTTTCAACAATCGTCATTTCGTTTACAAGCAAAAAACTTCAATTGTTTTACCAGAATATTAAAAATATATTCATTTCAGATGGATTGTGTGGTTTTTGAAGATAATTTAAGTGATGGTGTTAATTTTACGATGTTTTAAACCACCGTAAGCAATTTGATTTCCAATAATTTGAGTTTAACCAATCGTCATTTTGTTTCCAAGCATAAAATGTCAACTGCTTTACAGGAATATAAAAAACGTATTCAGTTCAGATGGATTGTATGATTTTTGAAGATAATTTAAGTGATGGTGTTATTTTTACCAATGTTTTAAATCACCTAAAGTAATTTTACTTCCAAAAATTTGAGTTTTAACAATCGCCATTTTGTTTCCAAGCAAAAAACTTCAATTGTTTTAGCGGAATATTAAAACCGTATTCATTTCGGATGGATTTTGTGTTTTTTGAAGATAATCTGACAGAATATGTTATTTTTAACGATGTTTTAAACCACCGTAAACAATTTGATTTGTAACAATTTGAATTTTAAACATCGCCATTTTGTTTCCAAGTAAAAAAAAACTTCAATTGTTTTACCGGAATATTAAAAACGCATTCATTTCAGATGGATTGTGTGTTTTTTGAAGATAATTTAAGTGAAAATGTTATTTTTTACGATGTTTTAAATCACAGAAAACGATTTGATTTACAACATCAATACATTTGAAAAACTCATTATGTCACATTTCTACACACGACAAATGAAATATTATTAATTGTAGTCGTTTATTATTACTTATTCTTTACCAATTTACAGATGGCGGATGAAAAAACACAGAATATACGCATCTTTAGACATAATTAAGGTAACAATAGAAAATTACAAACATATGACAGTAACACGTGACAGATGACAGTTGGAAAATGACAGATAACAGATGACAAATGAAATATAATTTATAGTCAATCCCATACAGATGACACTTCACAAAAGACAGATAGCAGATGTCAAATGACACTTAACAGATTTTAAATGAGAATTAACAAATGATAAATAAAATTTCATGAGTAATAATAATTTATTGCTATATATTATGCTCCTAGAAATCTCATACATTGGTAAATGTCATATGACAAAAAATATTTTTTAGAGAGACAAACATCTTTATTTATTATTTTTATTTTTTACATTAGGTATTTACAATAATATTCGTAACTAATTTAGATGAAAAATAAAAAATACTAATTAAAATGTATCACGAAGTAAGTGCCTACAACCTCAATCAGTAACTAATTTACTTTACGGCTATCTTTGGTCTTTCTGCCAAAATATTTTTTATTATCATCACTTTTAGATTTATTGAAATAAAAACAGATGCCAGATTTGGAAATGACAGATAAAATATGAAAAATAACATTTAATTTATAGTAGTTTATTGTTACCTGTTTTCTCATATAGATGACATATGCCAGCAGATGTCAACACATATTAAGAGTTAACAAATGATAAATGAAAAGTGATTAGTTATACTCTTTTATTGTTATCTTTGATGCTTCTAGAAACCTCACAAAGATGACAAATGAAAATAAATGTCAGTTATGACTCGTAGAAATAATAAAATACTTTATCAATATCATTTAACGTCAATTAGTTTTACTAATATCAAATGACAAACGACAGTAAATTGATGACATAATACATGTCATCAATTTACTGACAATTACAATTACATAACAGATATAATCTCCTAAAAATGACAGTTATAAAATATACTATTACATGAAATTGTCAATCTATCGACAGCAAACGAAATAAATAATAAATGACAGTAAACGTACTTTATTTTAAAACATTATTTCTTTACCAAGAGCAAATAGCGAACGACAGTTGACAGATCTTTATTTTATTTATTTATTTACGGCTAATCACCATATTACAATATATTACAAAATCTTAAATTACCTAGTTATACATAATAATTAAATAACTAAATAAAATACTCTTAAAATTACAGTGCAGCATGGAAATCAATAATTATTGTGAACAATGAAATACAATCTTGCAAAATATGTGCTTGTATAATACTTGAAGATTAAACAGGATTTTAATTAAAAAAAGACAAAAAGAAAGAAACAAACAAATATTTACGACATACAAACAGTTAGTTTAAGATGCTTTATCAAATGTTTAAATCTATCAAAACTGGTGGCAAAAATGGATACATTATAAGTTTTATTTAATATATTCCAAAATCTTTGCATTCGGCATAACGGTTTATTACTTCCATACGTTGATCTATGAAACTGTATGCAAAAGATTTGTCGGAGTCTAGTTGTGGTGGGAACACTAAAATTAATCATACTAAGCAAATCGCTACAGTCCGTCAAGCCATTAACTAATTTAAAAAGAAAGCATAAATCTAAGTAAATTCTTCTTTCTTGCAGATATCCCAGATGTCAAATGATAAATGACAGACTGATTATATTAAATTTATTTTTACATTTTATTCATTTAAGTCACTTTGACAAACGACAAAGGTGAAATGACAGTAAAATAGTTGGTAGCTGTCAAATGGTAGTTGACAATTGTTAAATGCTACGTAATATGTAGTGGAGACTATTTTTACCCATGTTTTTCCTAAAATATCAGACAAATGACAGAATGCAAATGACACATGTTTATTATTTTATTTTCATAAACTTTTAGAAATTCATGCTTTACAGCAGGATGTTTTACCTCTACTAATAGCGAATGATAGTTGACAGATGACAAGTGACAAATAATTAATTAAAGGCAATTGAAATATTATTCATTGTTATGTTTATAGTGTTTTCTTTTCTCATGGAAATATACTAAAGTAAACAAATCTAATGACAGACGACAATCAACAAATGACAGATCACATTTGAAAACAAAAATGTACTGTGACAGTAAATCGATGCTTGACATAAATTAGAAGGAAGTATAGTCGTCACCCAGCCAAAAAGCCATTACTTTATTGCTTTTTAACTCTTTAAACAATTACAGTGTCTTTGGTGTAGTTTTCAGACACCAAAGAAGTAGTAGTGATGAAAATTCTATGTATATGTAGGGTGGGTGGGTGGCCACTATCCCACCCTCCAATCAGTAAAATATTCACCCGAGTTTTACTAATTAAATTATTAATCATATTAATCATACGAATATTTATAATTTAATTATTACGTAAATTTCTTCTTTGAATTTTTTTTATCAAAACAAATGTTAAAATTAAAAATATTAATAAAAATAGTTGAATCTACTGACAAAAACTAATTCAAATTGTTTTAAGACAGTACGTTACAAAAAAAAAATACAATTAAAGACCATTAAAGAAAAAATTGAAAAGTTGACAAAATTAGATTTACAAAAAAATCACATATGTTAAGAATGAGAAATTGTTTAAAAAAAAAGGTTAAAAAAACTTTGGAAAAATCAATTTCAAATTGGCTTAAACCTATATAGAAATGTAATTGTATTTGTAAACCAAATAAACTAAACTAATTACCATAAAAAAAACAATTTTCTAACGAGTTTAAAATTTTTTCAAATTGAAGCAAAAACAATCAATTATTTTCTAAAAAAATATAGTTAAAATTCTACAACCAAAAGTAATTAAATATGTTCTGAAAAACCCCAGCATTTTGCAACAAAACTTATTCTAATTGGTTGTAACTATGATAGTTAATTTTTTTAAATGATAAATCAATTGAAAATTTCTAATTTGCTGAAGCTAAAAAACTAGAAAAAATAAATATAAAAATTAATTTAAATTGATTGTTATTTTCTAATGATATCAAAATGTCTTTAAAATTTAAAATATTAAAAATTATTAGCAAAAAATCAAAATTTACTAAAGATACAAAAAATAAAATAAAATTTCTTAAAAAAACGTTTAAAGCTTGAACAAATCATATTTAAATTTGCTTAAAACTATATGTAATTGTATATTCATTTCAATCATTAGAAAATTAATTTTAATTTCAACAACAAAAATTATTTATGTACTAAAAGTAGTTGAAATTCTAATAAACGAAAAATAATTGACTATCGTTGTTTGTTTTTGGGTTTCGTGAGAGTATATCAAAATATATAACACTGTTAGGCAAGTGTTAGGCACTCATTATAAATAACAATAGTACTCGAAATATATATATATCTGAAAATAGCATTTAAAGTGTAAAGAAATTATACAACTGTAAATAACAGTTGAATTGAATATCTTAAACAAAAAAACATTAATTTGTAACAAAACATATCCTAATTGGTTGGTTTCACTGGGGTTTGAACCCACATTTAGCGATTATAATTGGTTGTAACAAATATAATTAAAATATTAATTAAAAAAACTAATTGAAAATTAACTAAAAACCCAAAATTGTTTTAAAAAATCGCATACAGACATTGAAAACAATTTAAAATTTCAAAATGTATCACGAAGTGTGGAGGTTCCACAATTACGTATTCAATTTTTAATTTGCTGAAGTTAGAAAATAAAAAAAAATCATTAAAAAAATTAAATTACGTAAAAAACAATTTTCTAAATAATAATAATTAAAAAATTGTTTAAAAAATATTTGGATTTACAAATATTTTAAATTTATTAAACATAAAAATTAGTTAGGAAAAAGTCCTCACAAAAAATCAGTTTAAACCTTTAGAAAAATCATATTTATATTTGTTTAAAACTATTTGAAATTGAATTGAATTTCCATTAAAGAAATTTAATTAAATTTACTTATATTTAAAAAAACTATTAAATATTTATTTAAAAAACACAGTTGGAATTAAAAAAAAAAAATTAATATCTTCTGAAAAAAACCAGCACTCTGTAACTAAATATATTCTAATTTGTTGTAACTAGTTTGAATTTTAAACAAAAAATTAATAAAAAATTACTAATGAGAAGCAATAGTCTTAAAAATGATTTAAAAAAGTTAAGGGCTTGAAAAAGCAATTTCTAATTTGCTGAAGCTGGAAAATACAAATATAATTTAAAAAAAAAATGAAATTAAGTAAACAACATTTTTCTAAAAGATGTTTAATATTATTAAAATAATTATAAAATCGATAATTTATAAGGTAAAATACCATTACAATTTAAACAAGTCCTCAGTAAAAAAACAGTTGAAAACGTTAGAATAGAAAAATCAGTTTTAATTTTGCTTAAAACTATTTAAAATTGAATATTGAATTATTATATAAATTTTGATTTTATAAAAAATCAAAATCATCAGAACAACTGTTGAAAACGTTAGAAAAATCAGTTTCAAATTTCCTTAAAACTACAAAAAATCGAATATTGAATTGTTATATAAATGGGGAGAGGAGTGTAGTTTTAAGGTTTTCAAAAAAGTCAAGGGTAACTAGACATTTAGAAAAAAGTAAAAAAAAAAAATGTTTCAAATCAATATATGTATCTCGGTTATTATCACAGACAGAAAAAAAATTGTAAAAGACAAAGTCTGTAAAACTAATAATTACAATATTGCTATTATTATAAACAACTAAAATTGTTTGACTTTCAACTGCTTCATGGCTAACTATTTTTTTATTTATAATAAGACTTTTTCATTAAAAAAATGTAATTTTGCATCATATCTAGGAAAATAATGGCGGGCAATTTTTTTTAATAATATTTTATTAATTTGCGTAAAATTATCTACAACTTTGTCTTTTAAAGTGTTTTCTATCTGTCCTAATAACTGAGATATATTGATTTTAAAACATTTATACTTTTTTTTATATCTAGTTACCCTTTTATGTTTTGAAAACTTTGAAAGTAGAATTTTATTCGTCTCGTAAATCTACACATCTTTCCCCATTTAACCGGTTTTTCTATCTCTCATAGTTTCGCAGATCTCCATAGAGAACATCTAAAAGCTGTATACGCTAAAATATTTTTTTAAATAATAACGATTTAAAAAGTTGCCTAAAAATATTTGTATTAACAAAAAAATAAAATTTGCTAAAAAAGTAGAAAATAGTTTTAAGAATCTTGAAGAAAACCAGTTTAAAACTTTAGAAAAATCAATTTCAAACTTGCTCAAAACTACTTGATTTAATTAACATAAAAATTAATTTTCTAATTTAAATTTAAACAAAAAAAAAACAATTAAATATTTGCTATATATCTTTTTTATGTAATTTCTACACCGATCTGCTATAGTTCTCAGGAAACTAAATATCTGAAAGTGATGTAAGTGCAATTGTATATGTAGGGTGGGTGGGTGGCCTCTATTCCACACTTCAATTTTTAAAACACACGAGAGAGTTCTTATAAATGTACTTTTAATTTCGAATAGTTAGATACTTAATGTTTTGTAAAAGGACGTTTAGTTTGTAATTAATTTTTTCCAGAAATCGTTGACTGGGCTTTGGTAATTGGAAGATGGGATAGTGGCCACCCACCCACCCTACATATACATGGAAATTTAAATCACAACACTTAAACAGCGACATAACTATAGTTTTTTAAACTTGAAAAAGACAACAAGGAAAGAAATAAGAAAACTTTATTGTACAAACACGCTTTGTTTACAATTTAATTTTCTAAAATTCGTAGGCTGTGCTTTGGTAATTAGAGGGTTTAAAAAAACTGGAGGTTGGAATAGAGGAAACGCCAAAATATTGAACTTTCATTATGAATTACTTTAGTTTTGTAAATATTTGTCGGACTTGATATTCGAAAACTAATGGCTGATGCAAAGTTTACAAAATGTTTAACGTTTCAAAGTGTTGATTGCAAGCATTAGAAGATTGGAGCTCGAATGTCTCTCAAGATATATTTTTTGTATTCACATCTTGATTTTTTCCCATAAAACTTGGAGCGACGAGCAAGGAGAGCGGCTACACCAAGATATAGCGAAAATCTAAAAGCGATGCCAAGGATTTTGGGACCAAGGAATGATGAGCGACTACTGTTGGACCTTAATGCGTGAAAAAGATCCCAAGCAGTATAAAAGATTTAGTTCAACCTCTGTTCATTTTTGATTTATACTTTTTAATTCAATTAATGGCCGGCAATGGCAAAAAAATAGTTTTATTGAGTATTTCAAAAACTAGAACCAATTTAAAAAAACTGGCTGCTGTTTTGGATTCAGACCCCCAATTTACCTTTTGGTTGCTCAGGTCCAAACCTGTTTCAAAGTGTCATTTACAAAATATACAAAATGAAATGTATTTTTGCTATTTATGTTTTCAAAAATTTGTTGTTATAGTGTTGAATTTATTAAAGAAATCACAATCAGTGTTTTGACTTAAATGTTGGGCGGCCACTATTCCACCCTCCAATTCCTAAACCACAAGCAACTATTTCTATAAAATTCAATTGCAAACATAGCCCAACAAATACAGTACATAACTTTTTTTTTTAAATTGAAACTACATGCATCAGAATTCTTGCGTTTATTTTAAAAACTGGAGGGTGAAATGGAGTACACCCATCCTACATATAAAATTGAATTTTCATTACTTTCAAATTTTTAGTTACTAGAAAACTATAGCAGATCGGTTGAATTGAACGATTTAATTCACTTTCTTTTAAAATAATCTGTAAATGTAACTTAAAATATTAATTATTCATTTGTACTCCTAATAAAAATAATAATAATTATTATTATTATAAAATAAGTAAATTTTCCTAGGCATAGGAACGGTACACCGTTCTCCTTAAAACTTTTCAGATATCCTAAACGGCGAATACTTCTATTGGACAATTTAATTTACTTTCTTGATGTTGGATTATTCATTTGTACACCTATATAAAAAGACTCAAATTTTATTTTGCACTTTTTTGTAGGTTTAAAATACTTGCACATTTGTTTTTTTTTCTTATTTTAATATTAACAGCGCTAATTTTTTTATTCACAACCGACTCGATTTACCTTGGCATTTTAAAGCGCGCGCGCAAAAAAAGTGTTTTCGTTTTCTTTACCTCATTTTTTTTTTTTATAAATTACGATCATTACAAAATTCTCTTTCGCTGGATTCGTGATCTTGCGTAAAATATTAAATTGCCCGTTCACGTCCTCGTCGGAAAACAATGCCAGGAGAAGAAGTAAAAAAACAAACCACTGAACGCCACGGATGATTCTGTATTCCGGTCGTCACAGCCGCCGCGATTGAAATTTATCGACGGTCCCATATTTATTTTTTATTCACGGCCTCCGTGGATTTCCTCGTGACCGCCGGGTCAAAGATCGTCGCGGTCAGTTGGAGGCGGTTTATCGACTGAAAAGTCGCGTTAGATGGATGTGCGTGTTACATACGTAATAATAAGAGTGACAATTCGATAACGACCTTGACGTCCTTGATTATTATTTTGCTGTTGATTGCTTATTATTATTTAGCAGTTACGTTCTCTTTAATTTAATCGGGGTCGAGATTGTTGTTGCATGTCGTCCAACATTACTCTAGCTCGGATGGATCAAAATCGACACGAATACACTCGAAGAGAAATTGAACGTAACAGTAACGGTGTTTTGTTGTTTTAAAAGAGAACACTAACCCAGATAGGTGTTGAGGAAATAAACTAAAGTTTTTGATTTTTATAATCGGCGTTATTGAATTTTCAGAGTTTATTTTTTTGACGTGAAAGACGTGACTGGAAAGTGTTTACCACTCGAGGCGAGGAATCCGGAACGTGTTATCTCTGGATGATACAAAATGAGCATTTTCGAGGAGGCTATCGATGGGAACAAAACGTTTTCCCGATAAAAGCTCGCAACGAAAAAATTACCATCCCCACACACACACACACAGTTTTACGATTATAGGCGGCCTCGCTCGCTGGCGGCGAAACACGCTATCTTTAATAGGGGTTAAATCGGGGGAAAATCAATGCCGCACACCTATCCGCATGCGACCTAATGCCATTAGCTTCGGCATTATCTCCGCTTTTTCCCGTTTATATTAATTTTCCGCCGGCATCGATCCGTGGATTTTACCCATATCTATATAACACACATCGATGCAATTGTTAATTTTTTCGGTTACTAGAAAAAAGCTAATTGCTTTTCCTGGCCTAAATTGGATTTCTTTTGAGGACTTCGGTAATGCCTCTACTTTTTCTTTGCATTAGGGCAACTTCGAATTTTCTTACAATCAAGTTTCGAGTGTTGCCATTTTGTTTCCAGCTACGATGCGGCAATTGTTTTGAAGAAATATTGTAAATGTGTTCACTGTGAATGTATTTTGAAATTTTTAAGCTAATTCCTTGAATGGTTTTATTTTTACAATTTTTAAGCCGCTGAATGCAATTTTATTTCCTTACAATCAAGTTTCGAGTGTCGCCATTTTGTTTCCAGCTGCGATGCGGCAATTGTTTTGAAGAAATATTGTAAATGTGTTCACTGTGAATGTATTTTGTAATTTTTAAGCTAATTCCTTGAATGGTTTTACTTTTACAATTTTTTAATCCGCTGAATGCAATTTTATTTCCTTACAATCAAGTTTCTAGTGCTGCCATTTTGTTTCTAACTGCGATGCGGCAATTGTTTTGAAGAAATATTATAAATGTGTTCACTGTGAGTGCATTTTGAAATTTTTAAGCTAATTCCTTGAATGGTTTTATTTTTACAATTTTCTAAGCCGCTGAATGCAATTTTATTTCCTTACAATCAAGTTTCGAGTGCTGCCATTTTGTTTCCAGCTGCTATGCGGCAATTGTTTTGAAGAAATGTTGTAAATGTGTTGACTGTGAATGCATTTTGAAATTTTTAAGCTAATTCATTGAATGGTTTTATTTTTACAATTTTTAAACCGCTGAATGCATTTTTATTTCCTTCCAATCAAGTTTCGAGTGTCGCCATTTTGTTTCCAGCTGCGATGCGGCAATTGTTTTAAAGAAATATTGTAGATGTGTTCACTGTGAATGTATTTTGAAATTTTTAAGCTAATTCCTTGAATGGTTTTATTTTTACAATTTTTTAAGCCGCTGAATGCAATTTTATTTCTTTACAATCAAGTTTCGAGTGTTGCCATTTTGTTTCCAACTGAGAAGCGACAATTGTTTTGAAGAAATATTGTACATGTGTTCATTGTGAATGCATATTGAAATTCTTAAGCTAATTCCTTGATTGGTTTTGTTTTTACAATTTTTTAAGCCGCTGAATGCAATTTAATTTCATTACAATCAAGTTTCGAGTGTTGCCATTTTGTTTCCAGCTGCAATGCGGCAATTATTTTGAAGAAATATTATAAATGTGTTCACTGTGAGTGCATTTTGAAATTTTTAAGCTAATTCCTTGAATGGTTTTATTTTTACAATTTTTTAAGCCGCTGAATGCAATTTTATTTCCTTACAATCAAGTTTCGAGTGTTGCCATTTTGTTTCTAGCTGCTATACGGCAATTATTTTGAAGAAATATTGTAAATGTGTTCACTGTGAATGCATTTTGAAATTTTTAAGCTAATACCTTGAATGGTTTTATTTTTACAATTTTTCAAACCGCTGAATGCAATTTTATTTCCTTACAATCAAGTTTCGAGTGTTGCCATTTTGTTTCCAGCTGCGATACGGCAATTGTTTTGAAGAAATGTTGTAAATGTGATCACTGTGAATGTATTTAGAAATTTTTAAGCTAATTCCTTGAATGGTGTTATTTTTACAATTTTTTAAACCGCTGAATGTAATTTTATTTCCTTACAATCAAGTTTCGAGTGTTGCCATTTTGTTTCTAGCTGCGATGCGGCAATTGTTTTGAAGAAATGTTGTAAATGTGTTCACTGTGAATGCATTTTGAAATTTTTAAGCTAATTCCTTTGATGGTTTTATTTTTACAATTTTTTAAGCCGCTGAATGTAATTTTATTTCCTTCAATCAAGTTTCGAGTGTTGCCATTTTGTTTCCAGCAGCGATGCGGCAATTGTTTTCAAGAAATATTGTAAATGTGTTCATTGTGAATGCATTTTGAGATTTTTAAGCTAATTCCTTGAATGGTTTTATTTTTACAATTTTTTAAACCGCTGAATGCAATTTTATTTCCTTATAATAAAGTTTCGAGTGTTGCCATTTTGTTTTTAGCTGCTATGCGGCAAATATTTTGAAGAAATATTGTAAATATATTCACTGTGAATGCATTTTGAATTTTTTAAGCTAATTCCTTGAATGGTTTTATTTTTACAATTTTTTAAGCCGCTGAATGCAATTTTATTTCCTTACAATCAAGTTTCGAGTGTTGCCATTTTGTTTCCAGCTGCGATGCGGCAATTGTTTTCAAGAAATATTGTAAATGTGTTCACTGTGAGTGCATTTTGAAATTTTTAAGCTAATTCCTTGAATGGTTTTATTTTTACAATTTTTTAAGCCGCTGAATGCATTTTTATTTCCTTACAATCAAGTTTCGAGTGTTACCATTTTGTTTCCAGCAGCGATGCGGCAATTGTTTTCAAGAAATATTGTAAATGTGTTCATTGTGAATGCATTTTGAGATTTTTAAGCTAATTCCTTGAATGGTTTTATTTTTACAATTTTTTAAACCACTGAATGCAATTTTATTTCCTTCAATCAAGTTTCGAGTGTTGCCATTTTGTTTCCAGCTGCTATGCGGCAATTGTTTTGAAGAAATATTATAAATGTGTTCACTGTGAGTGCATTTTGAAATTTTTAAGCTAATTCCTTGAATGGTTTTATTTTTACATTTTTTTAAGCCGCTGAATGCAATTTTATTTCCTTACAATCAAGTTTGGAGTGTTGCCATTTTGTTTCCAGCTGCGATGCGGCAATTGTTTTAAAGAAATATTGTAAATGTGTTCACTGTGAATGGATTTTGGAATTTTTAAGCTAATTCCTTGAATGGTTTTATTTTTACAATTTTTTAAGCCGCTGAATGTAATTTTATTTCCTTAAAATCAGGTTTCGAGTGTTGCCATTTTGTTTCCAGCTGCTATGCGGCAATTGTTTTGAAGAAATATTGTAAATGTATTTATTGTGAATGTATTTTTGAATTTTTAAGCTAATTCCTTGAATGGTTTTATTTTTACAATTTTTTAAGCCGCTGAATGCAATTTTATTTCCTTACAATCAAGTTTCGAGAGTTGCCATTTTGTTTCCAGCTGCCATGCGGCAATTGTTTTGAAGAAATGTTGTAAATGTGTTCACTGTGAATGCATTTTGAAATTTTTAAACTAATTCCTTGAATGGTTTTATTTTTACAATTTTTTAAGCCGCTGAATGCAATTTTATTTTCTTACAATCAAGTTTCGAGTGTTGCCATTTTGTTTCCAGCTGCGATGCGGCAATTGTTTTGAAGTAATATTGTAAATGTGTTCACTGTGAATGCATTTTGAAATTTTTAAGCTAATTCCTTGAATGGTTTTATTTTTACAATTTTTTAAGCCGCTGAATGCAATTTTATTTCCTTACAATCGAGTTTCGAGTGTTGCCATTTTGTTTCCAGCTGCGATGCAGCAATTGTTTTGAAGAAATATTATAAATGTGTTCACTGTGAGTGCATTTTGAAATTTTTAAGCTAATTCCTTGAATGGTTTTATTTTTACAATTTTTTAAGCCGCTGAATGCAATTTTATTTCCTTACAATCAAGTTTCGAGTGTTGCCATTTTGTTTCCAGCTGCGATGCGGCAATTATTTTGAGGAAATATTGTAAATGTGTTCACTGTGAGTGCATTTTGAAATTTTTAAGTTAATTCCTTGAATGGTTTTATTTTTACAATTTTTTAAGCCGCTGAATGCAATTTTATTTCCTTACAATCAAGTTTCAAGTGTTGCCATTTTGTTTCCAGCTGCGATGCAGCAATTGTTTTGAAGAAATATTGTAAATGTGTTCACTGTGAATGCATTTTGAAATTTTTAAGCTAATTCTTTGAATGGTTTTATTTTTACAATTTTTTAAGTCGCTGAATGCAATTTTATTTCCTTACAATTAAGTTTCGAGTGTTGCCATTTTGTTTCCAGTTGCGATGCGGCAATTGTTTTGAAGAAATATTGTAAATGTGTTCACTGTGAATGCATTTTGAAATTTTTAAGCTAATTCTTTGAATGGTTTTATTTTTACAAATTTTTAAACCGCTGAATGCAATTTTATTTCCTTACAATCAAGTTTCCAGTGTTGCCATTTTGTTTCCAGCTGCGATGCAGCAATTGTTTTGAAGAAATATTGTAAATGCGTTCATTGGGACTACATTTTGAAATTTTTAAGCTAATTCCTTGAATGGTTTTATTTTTACAATTTTTTAAGCCGCTGAATGCAATTTTATTTCCTTACAATTAAGGTTCGAGTGTTGCCATTTTGTTTTCAGTTGCGATACGGCAATTGTTTTGAAGTAATATTGTAAATGTGTTCACTGTGAGTGCATTTTGAAATTTTTAAGCTAATTCCTTGAATGGTTTTATTTTTACAATTTTTAATATAAGTAAATTACTTCCATGCGGAAATCCTTATCTTTTTGAATATTTAAAATTTAATTTCGCCACCACCCCCGGTCTGTACATATTTATATAATTCGTTTTTTTGTTGTTGTTCGCAATTAGACCAACGAATGAAAGGCTGAGCGAGTAATTCTCCTGCGCGATCCGTCGGAGGCGGCAGATTGATGCTTTTCGACAGCCGCTCCGTCCCGGGGGCGCACTTCAGCCGCCGTTCTGCCTTGGTGGTGGTGGAGGAACACAGGAGACGGGGAAATTCAATTTGTGCAAAAAGAAAACTGGGATGAAGAAGAGGCGCGCTGATTGCCGTAGCGAAAGAACAACAAATTACCGATTGGCAGCTGTCAGAAGGAGCGGTGATGTGAAATAATCATCCGCCTCTCTTAAACGCAAATGACGTTTTTTAGCGCGCGTCGTCTTTGATCTGAATATTCGAAATCGATGATGTTTATTTGTAGATTTTGAATTTATATTTACATACTCAGAAACGCATCGATTTCGCAGCACACAGACTTTAATTTCTAAAATCTATTTTTTGCATGTAAGACATGACTAGAAAGACCTACGATTGATAACACAAATTATAACAATTAAATATATATAGAAAAAGACACAATTTATCACTCAAACAGTGACCTAGTGCAACGCCTAGACAATAGATGGCGCTATTATATTAATATCTTCATCAACTTTTCAATTATTAATACAAAAACATATCTGTATTTTTCCTTGATAATGTAATGATGAATAATGAAATATCCATTGTAAACAAACCATACGAATATAATTTGCGTAATCGAGTTAACCTTCACGTTTATAAAATTTGACTTCAATTACACACTTAAAAACAAACGACCAGTCTCGTATATTGAACAAATGATATCATCTGGTTTATTATTAAAATTCTGGCGTCCTTGTCGACGGACAAGGTCCGAATGGCGAATATATTTTTGAAAAAAAACACAAACACACAATAGCGAGACTGACACCTGTCAACTGTTTATTTTCATATTGCGTCCAGCATACGTTTCAGAACTGAAAAAAAAAGAACATCGCTTTCATTGACGTTCCTTGACGCGCGCACGCTCGGATCGTTAATCTCGTTAATTTTATCCGCGTTGGAAATGATGTTGTTACTACTGCGTCTTCGCGGTACAAATTTGGGGCGACCGCTGGTTTTTTAGGTCAGAATCTGATAGTTTTGGTAAAAATACGGGCTTCTGGCCGGCGTCCAGGTGGCCAATGCACGCGACTTTTATTAAAGGAACGAGACGACTGTTATGTAAATATTTACACGGAAATAACGGTCCGCGCAGACATAGTCCTACCTTGGCTCGTGCGTCCTCATAATTTATAAACTTTGTCGCAGTGTGTAAGAATAGACATTGTCCGACTGATCCATCTTTGGATTACTCATCCTAGTTTTCACTAGGAAAATTAAAACGCAAATTTATATGTTGAGAAAGGCCCGAAGTTCTATGGGGAGTTTTTATGGGACACCCTGTATATACGATGAATTAAATTCTCACTTAACCCCTGGTGAAACACTTTTAAGTTAATTAGAAGGTTAACTATTTTAACTATTTAAAATAGTTTTTAATCATAATTTATATATAGGGTAATTAGAAAGTTAATTAGACAATTGGTTTTGTTTCACCATTGAAATATAAATTTAAAATAATGATGAATCCTTATAAAATCAATGTTCAAGTGTGTACAATTATAATTGTAAGTTACATTGAATTTCCAGACGTAGGGTGGTTTGTTTCAGAAACGCTAGCAAAGGGTTGATTTCATCCCGTCAATTTGCTCCCCTTTTTGCATTACGAAGTAACGAATAAGTCAGAACAATGAACGAAAGGGCCACAAAGCCAAAGGGAAAATAATAAGTTGTTACGTACAAGATGGAAGCCGTAATTGGGAAACTTTGTTACACGGTAATTAGGAGTGTTACGTAACGTTTAAATAAAAATGGAGTTATGGAGTTATGGGTAATTAATGCTTACAAAAAAAAAAGTAGAAAAATAAATCATAAGGAAAAAGGTCAATAATTAATTTTAATTATCTAACAAGTGAGAGTAAAATTGCAAGGCCTACTAATTTTATTTACGTCTATTGTTGTTAAAAACTTTTTAAGTTTTTAACAGTTTCTCTAATGTATTTTCAATTGTTTCATTACGGAATGTTTTGTTTGTTTTTTTCTTGGTAAATTTCAGTTAAATTTTTTATGTGTTTTTGGTTGTACATTTTAAACAGTTTTTCTTTAATTATTCAATTGTTTCTTGACAAATTTTTAACAACCTTTTTTGTTATATAATTTTTTAACTGTCTCCTTTATGTTTCAATTGCTTCATCAAGTTTCTAGAGTTTTACAGCATTTTTCCAACATTCTAGAATCTTCCAGATCTTCTCCTTCTATTTTTTAAGAATTTCTTGCTTTAATTTTTCGAAATTGTCAAGCAATTTCTCTTCAAAAATTGCAAAACTTTCTTTAAGAATTTTAGAGCATTTCATCAAGTTTCTAAGGATTTCCAGCATTTTCCAACATTCTAGAATCTTCCAGATCTTTTCCTTCCATTATTTAAGGATTTCTTACTTTAATTTTTCGAAATTGCCCAGCAATTTCTCTTCAAAAATTGTAAAAACTTTCTTCAACGGTTTTAGAGTATTTCATCAAGTTTCTAAGAATTTCCAGCATTTTCCAACATTCTAGAATTTTCCAGTCCTTTCCCTTTCATTATTTAAGAATTTCTTACTTTAATTTTTCGAAATTGTTCAGCAATTTCTTTTCAAAAATTGCAAAAACTTTCTTTAAGAATTTTAGAGTATTTTAACAAGTTTTTAAGGATTTCCAGCATTTTCCAACATTCTAGAATCTCCGAGATCTTTTCCTTCCATTATTTAAGGATTTCTTACTTTAATTTTTCGAAATTGCCCAGCAATTTCTCTTCAAAAATTGTAAAAACTTTCTTCAACGGTTTTAGAGTATTTCATCAAGTTTCTAAGAATTTCCAGCATTTTCCAACATTCTAGAATTTTCCAGTCCTTTCCCTTTCATTATTTAAGAATTTCTTACTTTAATTTTTCGAAATTGTTCAGCAATTTCTTTTAAAAAATTGCAAAAACTTTCTTTAAGAATTTTAGAGCATTTCATCAAGTTTCTAAGGGTTTTCAGCATTTTTCCAACATTCTAGAATCTTCCAGAGCTTTACCTTCCATTATTTAAGAATGTCTTGCTTTAATTTTTTCCAAATTGTCCAGAAATTTCTCTTTAAAAATTGCAAAAACTTTCTTCAAGAATTTTAGAGCATTTCATCAAGTTTCTAAGGATTTCCAGCATTTTCCAACATTCTAGAATCTTCCAGATCTTTTCCTTCCATTATTTAAGGATTTCTTACTTTAGTTTTTCGAAATTGTTCAGCAATTTCGCTTCAAAAATTGCAACAACTTTCTTTAACAATTTTAGAGTATTTCATCAAGTTGCTAAGGATTTTCAGCATTTTTCCAACATTCTAGAATCTTCCAGATCTTTTCCTTGCATTATTTAAGAATTTCTTGCTTTAATTTTTCGAAATTGTCCAGCAATTTCTCTTCAAAAAATTGCAAAAACTTTTTTCAAGGGTTTTAGAGCATTTCAACAAGTTTCTTGAGTTTTCCAACATTTTGAAATCTTCCATGATTTTGATATATAAAGATTTCAACTGTTTCCTTTCTTAATGTGTTTTCAATTGAATTTTCTTTCGCATATTTTCGTTTATCTTTTTTTTCTTCGTGGTAAATTTCAGATATGTTTAATAATTTTTTTGTATTTGTACATTTTAAAGAATTTTTAATGGTTTCTTGACCTTTTTAAATGTATTTTCAATTGTTTTTTTTGTTTTTTTTTTCTTGGAAAATTTCACTTATTTTAAATTTTTTTTTTGTTTCTACAATTTCAACATTTTTTTTTCAGCAATTATTGAATTGTTTCTTATCAAATTTTCAAGTACCTTTAAAAATTTTTAAATAAAGTTCTCAATTGAATGTACTTTCAATTGTTTCATTTCGCCATTTTGTTTTCTTGGTAAATTTCAGTCGTTTTATTATTTTTTTTATTCGTATTTTTTAAACAGTTGTTTTTTAAGAATTATTCATTTGTTTCTTTACAAATTTTCAACCTTTTTTAAAATTTTTTTTCATTATTTCATTACTGTTATATAAACTTTTCAACTGTTTCTGTAATATTTTTTCAATTGTTCCTTATCGCAATTTCTTTGTCTTTTTTTCTTGGAAAATTTTTCTTTTTACATTTTAACAGTTTTTTTGACAATTATTCAATTATTTCTTGTCAAATTTTCAAGTATCTTTAATTTTTTTAAAGAATAAAAAGATTAAGATCCAAGAAAAACATTTTATTATTTTTTTTTTAAATAACATTTTCAACTGTTTCTGTAATGTAATGTTTTTTCAATTGTTTCTTAACGCAATTTTTTTGTTATTTTTTTTTTTGATAAATTTCAGTTGTTTTTAATTTAATATGTACATTTTGAACAGTTTCTAAAAGAAACATTTGAGAACTTCATATAACGAAATAAGAAAAACAATTGAAAACACATTAAGGAAACAGTTGAAAACTTTATTGTCACAAACAATTCTTTTGTGATATAAAGTTTTCAACTGTTTCCTTAATGTGTTTTCAATTGTTATGAAGTTCTCATCTGTTTCTTTTTTGACAATTTTCTTTTGTTATTTTTTTACTGATAAATTTCAGTCAAATTCTTTTAATACCAAGTGATAAATGAGAAACAAATACAAGACAATTTTTTCTTCAGTAAAATTTTTTGGTTCGTACATTCTAAACGGTGTTTGTATTTTTTCTTAAGAACTATTCAATTCAAATTTTTTAACTACATTTTCATTTCTTTTTGTTTTATAAATATGTCAAGTGTTTCCTTAATTTTTTTTGCAATTTTTGTTTGTTTTCTTTTTTGCTTGGGCCATTTTTTAAAAAATCTTTTTGATCGTACATTTTGAAAACTTTTTTATTTTAAGAATGATTCAATTGTTTCCTCGCAAATTTTCAACCACCTTTTGACTTTTTTTAAAATCAATTTCTATTAATTTTTCAGATGTTTCATCAGTGTGTTTGGGCTTGTTTTTTTGCATTTTTTTTCTTCCTTTTTCTTGGTAAGTTTCAGTTATATATTTTTTAGTTTTATTTTTTGATTGGTACATTTTCAACTGTTTTTTTTAAAGCAATTTTTTGTTTATTTTTCTTTTCCTAGTTAATTTTCATTACTGAAATATTTTGTTTTCAACCTCCTTTTCACTTTTTTCATCTTTACTCAATTTTTTTGTTTGTTATGTTATTACTACTTTTTATTTATACATTTTGAACAGTTTTTTTTAAATTATTCAATTATTCCGTTTTTTTTAAGAAATTTAATTTTTTCTTTTTTTTAAATCTTTTTGATCATACATTTTGAATAATTTTCTTAAACAATTATTCAATTGTTTCCTGACAAATTTTTTTTTTTTACATTTTTTTATTATATAAAATTTCCAACTATTTCCTTAATGTGTTTTCTTTCAACTGTTTCTTCGTTTTTGTTGTATTACGTTCTCTACTTTTTAGCAATTTTTTTTTGTAAATTTTTTTATTGGTAAATTTAAAAAATTAAAATATTGATTTTTTGTTATATAAAGTTTTTTTTTTCACATTTTTTTTGTTCATTTATTTTTTGTAAATTTCAGTTATATTTTTTTTGTTCATACACTTTAAATAGTTTTTATATTATTTTCAACCACCTTTTCAATTTTTTTTTCATTATTTTTCGACTGTGTTTTCAATTGTTTCTAGACAAATTTTTAACCCCTTTGCAATTTTTCAATTTTCATTTTTTTCTTGACGAGTTTTCAACCACTTTTTTCATTGTTATTTTTTTGTTATATAAAGTTTTTGAAGGGTTTTTTTGCATTTTTTTTGTTTTGGTAAATTTTAGTTATATTTTTAATATCTTTTTTTGTTCGTATAATTTAAAGTTTTTTTTTTAATTATTCAATTGTTTCGAGAAAATTTTTTAACCACCGTTCTTTTTTCACTTTTTTTCATTATGTATTTTTGATAAATAAAGTTTCCTTAATGTGTTTTCAATTGTTTTTTCTTTCGAATGTATCGTTTTTTTTTCTTTTTTCTTGGTACACTTCTGATATGTTTTATATTTTTTTTTATTTCTACTGTTTAAAAAGATTGTTGAAAAAAATTGTTCAATTGTTTCTTGACAAATTGTTAACCTTAACCACCTTTACACTTTTTTCATTATATTTTTGTTGGATAAAATTTTCAACTGTTTCTGCAATGTATTTTCAATTGTTTCTATTCGCAATTTTTTTTCAATTTCTGTTTTAAAAAATAATTTTCTACATTATGAACGGTTTTTTTGGCACTATTCAATTGTTTCTTGTCAAATTTTCAAGTTCTCAATTGTTTCATTTCGCAATTTTTTTCTTTATTATTTTCTTCTTGATAAATTCCTTATCGCAATTTTCTTTAGTTGGTAAATTTCAGTTGTTTTTAATTTATTTTTTAATTTCTACATCTTGAACATTTTCAACTGTTTCTGTAATGTATTTTCAATTGTTTCTATTCGCATTTTTTTTTGTTTATTTTTTTTTAATTTCTCTAAGTTTTCTGCAATTGTTTCTTGACACATTATCAACCACATTTTTTCATTATATAACATTTTCAACTATTTCCTCAATGTGTTTTCAACTCTTTCTTTTTTTTGTGTGTATGAAGTTCTCAACTTTTTAGCAATTTTTTTTGTAAATTTTTTTATTGGTAAATTTCAGTCAATTAAGACATTTTTTTTGAGTAAAATACTTTGGTTTGCACATACAGTGTGTTTGTTTAAGGAATTAGTCAATTGTTTCTTGACAGATTTTTAACGACATTTTCTTGTCTTGTTTTATACATTTTTCAACTGTTTTCTTAATGTGTTTTCAATTGTTTTCTATGAAATTTCATTGTTAAATTTCAGTTAAATTTTTTCAGTTTTCTTAGTGTATTTTTAAGAGTTTTTTAAAGAAAATTTTGGTTTTTAATTTTTTTTTTTTGAGATAAATTTTTTTTTCCAATTGTTCTTTAATGGTTTTCAATTATTTATTTTTTTTGTAATTTATTTGTTTGTTTTTTCTTCTTGATGAATTGCAGTTAGGTTATTATTTTTTATTTGCACTGTACATTTTGAACAGTTGTTTATTAAGAATTATTCAATTGTTTTGTGACAAGTTATCAACCATGTTTACACTTCTTTCATTATTCTTTTTGTTATCTAAAATTTTCAAGTGTTTATTTAATGTGTTTTCAATTGTTTTGTTTTTGTATTTTTTTTTAGGAAATTTCACTTATTTTATTACCTTATTTTGTTATATAAAATTTTCAATTGTTTCTTCAATGTGTTTTCAATCGTGTCATTTTGCATTTTTGTACATTTTAAACATTTTTTTTTTAAATAATTCAATTGTTTTTGATTTTGATTTTCTCATTTTGCATTTTTTTTGTGTTTTTTTTTGTACACTTTAAACAGTTTTTTTTAATAATTCAATTGTTTTTTGGTGTTAATGTTTTTTCAATTGTTTTTATTTTCATTTTTTTTTTTGTAAATTTGTTATATTTTTAATTTAGTTTCAATTAAATTTCTTTTTTAAAATATTTTTTAAAAGAATTATTCAATTATCTTGGCAAATTTTAAAGCACCTTCTCACTTTTTATAATAAGTTATATAAAATTTTCAACTGTTTCTACAATGGTTTTTTAATTGTATCGTTTCACAATGTTTTTACTTGGGAAATTTCAGTTATTTTTCCACAGTTTTTTCGTTTGTTAATTTTATACAGTTCTTGTTTTTATAAAGAATTAATTCAATTGTTTCCTGAGATTTTTTTTTGTTCCTTAATGAGTTTTCAATTGTTTCGTTTTGCATTTTTATTCATTGTAAATTTTGTTTATATTTTTGACATTTTTTATTTGTAGATTTTGTTTGTTTCTTGACAAACTTTCAATAAGATTTTCACTTATTTTTAATTTTGTTTTGTTATATATTTTTTTCAACTGTGTGTTTAATGTGTTTTCCATTGTTTCTTTTGGCAATTTTTTATTGTTTTTTGTTTCTTGGTAAATTTCAGTTATGTTTTTCAATTGTTTTTTTAGTTTGTACTTTATGAACAGTTTTTTTTTTGTTTATCGACAAATTTTTAACTACCTATTCACTTGTTTTTACTTTTTTTTCTGATATATAAAATGTTCGACTGTTTTGTGTTTATGTGTTTTCAATTATTTCTTATCGCAACTTTAATGTTTTTTTTAAATTATTAATTTCAGTTTTTGTTCCTAAATTTTCAACAGCTTTTTTTAAGAATTATTCGATTGTTTCTCGACAAATTTTCAATCATCTTTTTTTAACTATTATTTCATTATAAGTTTTCAACTGTTTCTTTAATGTATTTTCAATTGCTTCTTTTCGCATTTGTTGTTTTTTTTATTCTTGGTAAAATTCATTTGTTTTTTCAAGTATTATTCAATTGTATCTATACAAATTTTTAATTTATTTGTTTCATAAAACTTTTAACTGTTTCCTTTACGTGTTTTCAATTGTTTCTTTTCTCAATTTATTTTGTTATTATTTCTTGGTAAATATTTCATATTAAAAAAATATAAACAGTATTTTTTTAAAGAATTACTCAATTGTTTCTTGAGAAATTTACAACCACCTTTTCATTTTTTTTTTCATTGTGTTTTTTTATGTAAAAAAAATTCAACTGTTTTTGTAATGTTTTTCAATTGTTTCTTTTCGCAATATGTTTTTGTTTATTATATTTTTCTTCTCTTGATAAATTTCAATTATTTTTTTTTATTTGTACAGTTCTTTTTAAAGAATTATTCAATTGTTTCTTGTCAAGTTTTCACTTTTTTTGTAAAAATTATCCGTACATTTTTAACAGTAATTTTTTAAGAATCATTCAATTGTTTCTTGATAAATTTTCAACCATGTTTCCACCTTTTTTAAATTACCAATTTTTGTTATATTTCCAACTGGTTTTTTAGACTTTATCTTGTGGGGTTTTCTTAAGTCGAATAATTACGAAATTGTTGATTAATTTCTTTACCTATTATGACAGAAAGTACATTTGCATATAAATCTCTATTTCGATTCTGGATTAAATAAATAAATTACGTATTCAGCAGTATGGCAAAAAAAATCTAAATTAAAAGTATACAATACTGTAACAAATGACCTTCTCAGTTCACTGGTATAAATCGTGATTTCGATCACGGTTCAGACAGCACGCAATTCCTTCGCAAATAATAAAAACAAAATCGATGGGATTATTGTCGATGCGAAGCGAGTTTAATTCCCGTGAACGTTTAAACAATAATTCCGTGGAAGAACGACAAAAAAGAAGTGATCGTGGGTTTTACCGCAACGAAGGTTAATATTGATTGAATAATAAAAAATAAAATAATAAGTGTGTTCAAACAATAGTTTCACACATTGTTATATAATTTTATTACACACGTTTCAAACAACTGCGATAATTTTAATTTGATTGTATTAACTGTTATCTTTAAAATAGTTTGTGGCACGTGTCAAGAGATTGATAATAAAATTATCACACAAAACAAGGACTTTATCTTACCTAATTTAAATTTATAGCTTATTAAAAATTAAGTAGTTAAAATTGTCCTGGGAATATTTGAATTTATTTAATTTAAAAAAAAAAAAAACATTTCGCACGTACTCTCACAATCGAATAGTGTTGAGAAAGGCTAGAATTGACGTTATTGACCCCCAGGGGCAGTTTAAGTTATTAGAGCCGGACCCATAATTGCCACTAATGACGAAGAAAGTTTGTGCATTCGATTAGCACTCACTTGATTCGCTTATTTATCAAAGGTCAGTAGATTAGGTTGTCCAAAAATATTAAACATTTAGCATATTTAAATATTATGGTTCGTTCGTAAATTACGACTGGTGCATAAATTTCACCTTGTGTATACCTAACAATTACCCATTTTTTTGATCTGACGTGCCGGCAATTAAATGTCGATTAGGATCGCGAGCCGTAAGGGCCAATTATTTCGAAATGCAAATCCGGACCGAGGAAAACTGTTACCGAGGGCGAGGAAAATAAAACCGGCGCGATCGCGAGTCGATAATGACGGCCGCTCAGGTTGGATGTTAATTAACCAGGAAGGGGAATCACCACGCGCCTCCAATTACCGCCGGAGCGGAAAAGTGGGTTCGAGGTTCGAATCCGTGCAAGTGCATCGTCCAAGGTTGACGGAAGTGCAGTACTTTTTTTCCCCCAGATTATTTTACCGGAATCGCGATGATTATACACAGTGATCACGGTCACGGACGGTTGATGAGGAAAGGGCACGCGATTTACGTAATCCGTATGATGTTAGTTAGTTATTATATGAAAATTGTCAGGTATTATCTTATATACGCCTTGAGTCGATTGATTTGATATGAAACGTGTCTTTAAATATTAAATAAAGTTGAATTTATAATACAATTAAACCACGTTAAACATTTAAAACAGTATGCAAAATTAGTGATGTAATTAATATTTAAAACTTATAATTACGCTTCTATCTGCAAGCAAAATTCTTATTCCTACCATTTCCTTTATTAGATAATTGCGATAATTAATTACATTAAGGATCCCAGTTTTGTTTTTTAAATTGAATTTAACTCGTTTTTATTACACTTGTAACTATAATTACGGCAAATTCAGCCTATCATTATCATCAAGTGTTTAATGATAGCTCTGGTAACTATATTAAATGAAACGTTTTAATTTGTTTGTTCAAATGCTTTGATTATAAATTCGATACACTTTCAAGTGTATTACTTCTCCCAATATGAAAGCTTTAATTATAACGAAGTTTTTTTTTAAATTTAATAAATCGTTTATTCGTATTTGATTATATCCGCGCCACGCAAAATTATCCACTTCCGGAATCCGACATCTGGAGAAAATTAAAAAGGTTTTGCGGTTTAAACAAGCGCACCATTAGAAAGTGTGTGTACACTAACGATATCCGCGACACGCGGCCTCTTTACCTTCCATTTCATCACGAGCTCGAATTAAATCTTTTACAAAAGAGATTTGATGATGATTTGAACAGTTCAGATTGTTAGGGTGAGCCTACAAGCCGTGATTTCTTATTAACGTCAATATTTAAATATTACATCAACTGGATGCTGATAAATAATTTAAGGAATGTGAAGGCGAGTAAAAAAATTTAATTAGTAGATGGTTTAAAATACCAGAATAAAATATGAGGAATAGTAGGAAAGCAGTGTCCATTTGTACGGTGCGGAGCTCTGGCGTACAGAGCAGCCGTCTGATGTGTGCCAAAAAGTTACATCTCATTGTTATTGATGGTGCTGTTTATGTCAGTGCTTATAATGTTAAATAAAATTTAAAAAAACGCAAATCATGAAGATAGGGGTTGTGAATTGTGAAAGAAACGTGTATATATAGGTGACCTTTAACCCACCCTCTAACCAGTAAAACATACAAGAATATTATATTAATAAATAAAGTGAACATATATTTTATTTAATACAAGAATATATTTTTAAGTAAATAATTTCGAGAGAAATTGTCGTTAATAATACAGAAATTCGAGGGTGGAATAGTGGCCACCCACCCACCCTACATATACATGAAAACATTAGCCAAATCAATGGTTTTAAATTTTTGTAACAACAACACGAACACTGTAATAATGCAAAGAAATTAAAAAAATAATAGTGTTAAAGAAATTTTGTTTATGTAGGGTGGGTGGGTGGCCTCTAACCCACCCTCCAATCAGTAAAACGTACGACCGAGTTTAAATAATTAAATCCTCAATTATAAAAAACAGGTGATTACCTACGTTTATAAAAGACTTTTTATAATCACAAGATTTAATCATTAAAATTCGGGCGTATGTTTTACTTGTTGGAGGGTGGATAGAGGCCACCCACCCACCCTACATATACATGATTCCTTCATCACTATTACTTACTGGTTTCCTCAAAAACTACTACAATATTTCTGTTGATGTTACAAGAATTTAAAACCACTGATTTAGTTTAAGTTTCTATGTTTATGTAGGGTGGGTGGGTGGTCACTATCACACCCACAAATGCTTATATTATAAACGAGGGTTGTCTAAAAATACTTTATTAAAAAGAGACTATTGTTGTGTGCTGAATTAAGTAAAAACGTTTTTATAATCAAAGGATGTAATCATTAAAATTCGAGTATATGTTTTACTGGTTGGAGGGTAGGTTAGAGGCCACCCACCCACCCTACATATACATGATTCTTTCATCACTAATACTTCCTAGTTTCCGTCAAAACTACTACAGTATTTGTGTTGATGTTACAAGAATTTAAAACCACTAATTTAGTTTAAGTTTCTATGTTTATGTAGGGTGGGTGGGTGGCCACTATCACACCCTCCATTTCTTATACAATACACAACGGTTTCTCAGGATTAAATTATTTATAAAGTATATTTTCTTATTAAATTTAAGTAAAAAACTTTTTATAATTAAAGGATTTAATCATTAAAATTCGAGTATATGTTTTTCTGGTTGGAGGGTGGGTTAGGGGCAACCCACCCACCTTACATATACATGATTTCTTCATCACTAATACTTTCAAGTTTCCTCAAAAACTACTACAGTATTTCTATTGAGGTTACAAGAATTTAAAACCACTGATTGAGGTTAAGTTTTCATATTTATGTAGGGTGGGTGGGCGGCCACTATCACACCCTTCTTTTCTTACATAATATACAAAGGTTTCTCGGGATTAAATTATTTAAAAGAGTATATTTTCGTATTAAATTTAAGTAAAAAACTTTTTATAATTAAAGGATTTAATCATTAAAATTCGAGCTTATGTTTTACTGGTTGGAGGGTAGGTTAGAGGCCGCCCACCCACCCTACATATACATGATTCCTTCATCACTATTACTTACTGGTTTCCTCAAAAACTACTACAGTATTTATGTTAATGTTACAAGAATTTAAAACCACTGATTTAGGTTAAGTTTCCATGTTTATGTAGGGTGGGTGGTGGGTGGCCACTATCACACATACTTTATTAAAGAAAGACTATTGTTGTATACTGAATTAAGTAAAAACTTTTTTATAATCAAAGGATTTAATCATTAAAATTCGGGCGTATGTTTTACTGGTTGGAGGGTGGGGTTAGAGGCCACCCACCCACCCTACATATGCCTGATTCCTTCATCACTATTACTTCTTAATTTCTTCAAAAACTACTGCAGAATTTCTGTTGATGTTACAAGAATTTAAAACCACTGATTTAGCGTAAATTTTCCATGTTTATGTAGGGTGGGTGGGTGGCCACTATCACACCCTCCTTTTCTTACACAATACACAACGGTTTCTCGGGATTAAATTATTTAAAAAAGTATATTTTCGTATTAAAGTAAGTAAAAAACCTTTTTATAATCAGATGATTTAATCATTAAAATTCGGGCGTATGTTTTACTGGTTGGAGGGCAGGATAGAGGCCACCCACCCACCCTACATATGCCTGATTCCTTCATCACTATTAGTTCTTAGTTTCTTCAAAAACTACTGCAGTATTTCTGTTGATGTTACAAGAATTTAAAACCACTGATTTAGCGTAAATTTCCATGTTTATGTAGGGTGGGTGGTGGCCACTAACACACCCTCCTTTTCTTACATAATACACAACGGTTTCTCGGGATTAAATTATTTAAAAAAGTATATTTTGGTATTAAATTAGGTAAAAACCTTTTTTTAATCAGATGATTTAATCATTAAAATTCAGACGTATGTTTTACTGGTTGGAGGGTGAGTTAGAGGCCACCCACCCACCCTACATATACATGATTCCTTCATCACTATTACTTCCTTGTTTCCTCAAAAACTACTGCAGTATTTCTGTTGATGTTACAAGAATTTAAAACCACTGATTTAGCTTAAATTTCCATGTTTATGTAGGGTGGGTGGGTGGCCACTATCACATCCTCCTTTTCTTACATAATACACAACGGTTTCTCGGGATTAAATTATTTAAAAAAGTATATTTTTGTATTAAACTAAGTAAATACATTTTTATAATCAGATGATTTAATTATTAAAATTCGGGCGTATGTTTTACTGGTTGGAGGGTGGATAGAGGACACCCACCCACCCTACATATACATGATTCCTTCATCACTATTACTTACTGGTTTCCTCAAAAACTACTACAATATTTCTGTTGATGTTACAAGAATTTAAAACCACTGATTTAGTTTAAGTTTCTATGTTTATGTAGGGTGGGTGGGTGGTCACTCTCACACCCACAAATGCTTATATTATAAACGAGGGTTGTCTAAAAATACTTTATTAAAGAAAGACTATTGTGTGTACTGAATTAAGTAAAAAAATTTAATCATTAAAATTCGAGCTTATGTTTTACTGGTTGGAGGGTACCTTAGAGGCCGCCCACCCACCCTACATATACATGATTCCGTCGTCACTATTACTTCCTTGTTTCCTCAAAAACTACTACAGTATTTTTGCTGATGTTACAAGAATTTAAAACCAGTGATTTAACTTAAGTTTCCGTGTTTATGTAGGGTGGGTGGGTGACCACTATCACACCCTCCTTTCGTATTAAAGTAAGTAAAAAACCTTTTTATAATCAGATGATTTAATCATTAAAATTTGGGCGTATGTTTTACTTGTTGGAGGGTGGGTTAGAGGCCACCCACCCACCCTACATATACATGATTCCTTCATCACTAATACTTCCTAGTTTCCGTCAAAACTACTACAGTATTTGTGTTGATGTTACAAGAATTTAAAACCACTGATTTAGCTTAAATTTCCATGTTTATGTAGGGGTGGGTGGGTGGCCACTATCACACCCTCCTTTTTTTTACACAATACACAACGGTTTCTC